>CAIGQQ010038942.1:10259416-10327478 GCA_903798035.1 Danio albolineatus
CCCCCCGCTGCTGGAATCAGCTTCCAGAAATGATCAGATGTGCTCCAACATTAGGTACATTCAAATCAAGACTGAAAACACATCTGTTTAGCTGTGCCTTTACTAAATAAGCACTGTGCTACGTCCGACAGATCGCGCTATTGTGTCTTTCTTTTCTTTTTCATTCTTTTATAACTTGTTTTAACTCATTTTAATCTGTTTTTATCTGTTTTTTATTATTTGTTTTTATTTTCTTATACTTCAATTTTATTCCTGTTTATGTAAAGCACTTTGAATTGCCACTGTGAATGAAATGTGCTATGTTAATAAACTTATAGTCCTTGCCTTGCCCTAAATGTATACATTTTCAATCATTTTTCTGAAGTATTCTCATTTAACAGCAACAAAAAATGCTCCATGAATGTTTTTGTTAACGTTCCCATTAGACCCAGGACTCTGAACACCCCCACCCCTAAATCCAACCCTCACAGGAAAACTGTTGAATGTTAAAAGACCCTACAAGTATGATTTTTTAAATGTTTTGAATTATGGGAACTCAATGCATGTCCCCATTAACCATCTTAATACAGTACAACTAGGTCATACCCATGACATTATACAAGTTTTAGTAAAATGTCCTTTTAAACCATCAAAATCAGTACACACACATACACAAAACACTATTTCTAAATGCTTTCTGAATGTTCCCTCAAATCAGTAGACTATAACTATTTATTATAAGCGTGAGCTGCAGTTTTGACATCTGCCATTTTAATTAGAAAAGCTCGTTCAAGCAGAGTGGATTCTGATTGGCTGTCAGCATTTTAATCACTTATCAACTAGAGAAAATTGCTCTGAAAGTGACTCCTTTTATTCCCGGGTGCTATTATAGTTGTAGTAGAGGCAGCTTTCATATTTAGAAAGATTTTTTAGAACCATATAATTAGTGTTATAACTTTTACCTGAGAAAACCTGGTTTCAGCATCACACCTTATTACATACTGCATGAACGCATTTTATTTTTGGGATTTGATGTCAGTTTGATTATTGTGTGATTTCAGTGTATTTAATAATGCAAATCTGTACTATCACTACACATGCACTGTAAAAAAAAAAGTATCTGAAAAGTAGCATTGTTTCATATTTTGTGATTTATGTTTTTATTTTTTATTTATTTACTTTTCTAACTGCATTATGGGACCCTGATCTTTGTTCCAACAACTTTTAACCTTGAGAAGTTTGAAACAGTCACTTTTATTGACATTTTTATAGTTTAAAATGATATATTGTTTGGGTTGGAAATAAACTGCCAGTTCATTCATTCATTCATTCGGATTAGTTCCTTTATTCATCAGGGGTTGCCACAGGAGAATAAACCACCAACGTATCCAGCATATGTTTTACACAGCGGATACCCTTCCAGCTGCAACCCAGTTCTAGGAAACACCCATACGCACACATTCACACAAATACACTATGGCCAATTTATTCAATTTACCTTTAGTGCATGTCTTTGGACTGTGGGGACGAACACGAAGAGAATATGCAAACTCCACACAGAAATGCCAACTGACCCAGCTGGGAGCCAGCGACCTTCTTGCAGTGAGGCGACAGTGCTCACCACTGAGCCAAGGTGTCACCCTTAACTGCCAGTGTTTTCTGTTATTTTAAAGACCTATTTTATTCATTAATTTATTTTCTTTTCACTTACTCCCTGATTTATCAGGGTTTGTCACAACAGAATAAACCGCCAACTACTCTAGCATATGCTTTGGCATTGTGCTAGGAAACCAGACTTGAATTAAACTCTACATATGAATTTAACTCTACATATTATTTCTTAAACATTACATTATTTCAAACTTACAAAATATCAATAGAAGTCATTTAGTTAGAGATGAACTTTCAACATCAAAATTTCACAGAGGATAGATCAAGATTAAGAGAGACGAAAAATCAAAAACCAAGATATATATATATTCTTCGTTAGAGGATTTTGGTTTCATATTTTGAGAACTTCAACTTTCCCTGCTACTTATTTGTCTTTATAATTTATTTTATTTGTTCATTTTTGTTATTTTATTTAATTATATATCTTGTTTTATTATTATTAATGAGAATGTAAATATTGTGAATGTACAATGATTGTTATCTCAGTTCTTTGTGTAGTATTAATACCTTTCTGTCACTCAAAATTGTTAATAAAAAATAGACCAAGCTCCCATAATGCAAGTCACAACTATAAAACATTTACTCACAAAATATGGAAACTGTTCATTAACATATATTTTTTACCATGTAGTTTAACAATTTAACTGAATTTTAATATTAACATAGTTGATTTTAGCTTTTTGATCAGTCTGGAGTTAAAAAATGTACCAAAGCTGCACATCACATTGCTCAATCCCGGGCAAAAGCTCAACATTTACTGCCATCTAGTGTCCAGGTCCTCATAGGTAACACTTGTGAACGAACATATCTGGAAATTATTAAAAAACGCACACACATAAAATAGTTGAATAATATTTACCCTCTCCAAAATGATTTCTTCATATTTATACATGCCATCACTCCCGTTCACCTGTAAGAAAGAAAGGAACAATTGTAGATATAATCTCATAAGCATCTTCATTAGGTAACAAATCATCCACAAGAAGGTCACAAGTATTAATTATGTAAAAGCACTAAACTAAGTGCATTAAAAAACAGAGTGGTATGAATCACATATAAGGCACGGGGTCGATAAACACAGTGAAAGAGACTACTCATTATAACGCTTAAATAATAATTGCACTCGGCATTAAAGCTACAATCCGCATCTGCTGGGGTTTAATCTGTGCATATTTTTTTTATTGTTATTATCTGATGTACATGCGGAAAGGTTTGGCCGGGCAGAGGGGTATAATTCCACGTGGCAGGCAGTCAGGCAGTTAGGCAGGCGCTACTGGAGGTGCTGAGAGCATGAAGCAGATACTTACATAAGGGCCTGCATCCAGTGAGTCTGCATTCACAATGATGGGGGGAGGGTTTGCCTGTGAGATGAAGAGATGCACATTACCTCGGTGTGTGAGGCTGGCGGCTCACACGTATGCACACACACACATATACAAGCATACACACACACTCACACACGCTGTCATGAGGAGACAGTAAATGCATGCCATGGGAACAGTGGGTCTCAACAGAGCATGGTACATCACCACCATGATGTGGCGCTTCAGGGGCAGGATTGAGGACAGGACTGGAGGTGTGAAGATTACAGACGCCTGTGGTCTGCAGTTGAAAGAGAACCGAGGCTGAGTCGAGGAGAAATAACTCTATATGTGTTATTCCCCTCTGGCTATAGTTTAATTTTTCATGTTTGAGCAATATCATATGGGTCTCAGCACGGCTGTGATTATACTGCTGCTGGTTAAAAGTTTGAGGTCAGTCTGAGGGTTCTGTTTTTGAACAAATTAATATATACTTGATTCGACAAATGAAATGCTCTAAATCATGGGTCTCAAACTGGATTGCTTGAGGGCCGTAGCTCTGCACAGTTTTGCACCAACCCTAATCCAACACAACTCATCCAACTAATCAAGGCGTTCAAGAACCCACTGGCCTCTGTCCATCATGGCCTCCTAACCATCCCCATATCATGATTGGCTTCATCACTCTGTCTCCTCTCCACCAATCAGCTGGTGTGTGGTGTGCGGTCTGGCGCAAAATGGCTGCCGTCGTGTCATCCAGGTGGATGCTGCACACTGGTGGTGGATGAGGAGATCCCCCTCATTGTGTAAAGCTCTTTGAGTGCCCAGAAAAGCGCTATATAAATGTAAGGAATTATTATTATTAAGAATACCAGAGACTTTTAAGCAGGTGTGAGTTGGAGGTGGTTGAAGCTAAAATCTGCAGAGCTGTGGCCCTCCAGGAATTGAGTTTGAGACCACTGCTCTAAATCAACCTTTCAAACGTGCCATTTGAAACATTTAAATACATTTATTTAGTCAAATATTGACTAAATAAATATAATAAAAATTAAATATATATAAAATATAATAAATATAATAAAAATTAAATATATATAAAATATAATAAATATAATAAAAATTAAACATATATAAAATATAATAAATATAATAAAAATTAAATTTATATAAAATATAATAAATATAATAAAAAATATTTATTTCTTTGGCCTAAACTATATTTATCCTGTGATTCCTGATGTGCACATACTGTAATGGGGTGAGAGAAGGTGATATATATATATATATGGAGTAGCAATTGTTAAAAGTATTTGTTCTCACTGATGTTATATATTCATTCATTCATTTTCTTTTCGGCTTAGTCCCTTTATTAGTCTGGGGTCGCCACAGCAGAATGAACCGCTAACTTATCCAGCATATATTTTACACAGCGGATGCCCTTCCAGCTGCAACCCATCTCTGGGAAACATCCAGACACACTCATTCACACTATGGACAATTTAGCCAGCCCAATTCACCTAAACCACATGTCTTTGGACTTGTGGGGGAAACTGGAGCACCCGAAGGAAACCCACGCGACAATGGGAAGAACATGCAAACTCCACACAGAAATGCCAACTGACCTAGCCGAGGCTCGAACCAGCGACCTTCTTGCTGTAAGGTGAACATGCTACCCACTGCGCCACCGTGGCGCCCGTTATACATTCATTTTGAGAATATTTAGAATATTGAGAAAAATAATATTTTTGTTCCATTACAAGAACTTTTTGTGCAAAGAAAAGGTTATACATGGGTGATAAAGGCATTGTTCACCCAAAAATGGTAATTCTGTCATTATTTACTCATTCTCCACTCTGCTCCAAACTTTAGTTTCTTTCTTCTGTTGAACACAAAGGAAGATATGATGTTGAACCAAAACAGCCATTGACTTCCATAATATTTTTGTTCCTACTGTGGATGTCAATGGCAGCTTTTCCCCAACATTATTCAGAATACCTCGTTTTGTATTCAACAGAAGAAAGAAACGCAAAAAAGTGTGGAACCACTTGAGTGTGAGTAAATGGTGAGGAAATCATAGAGGCATATACGAACATTTATTTTAAAAAGAGAAGTATGCATTACATTGCTTAAATGTCACAGTAAACTTACATACTTTAACTTCAAATAAATGCTGAGCTTTTGAGTTATAAATTCATTAGGAATGCTAAAATGAAACGCATCAAGGTTTCCACAAACCCTTTGCAACATGGTGAGATTTCTTTCAGAAAGAATTTTTAAAAATCCTTCAGACCTCAAACTTTTGAACAGCAGTGAGATTTTACGAAACATTTTAGGCAATTGTTTTTTTATTTTTGTTCTGGTAATGTCAGAAGGTTCACATGAATCAAAAATGGCCATTCTAAACCCATACCTTTTTTTTTCTTCAGAGTAACACAAAATAAGAATTTTACAATGTTGTCCATAAGGCAAAGAAAGACATCACTCCACACTTCATTTTACCGGTTGAATGAATGCAGGTAATTAAAGTGCACTTATTATTTTTAGAGTTTTTAGTGTGAACGCACTACTTACACTATTTGTACTAAAAAATGGCGTAGAATAGTGCATAAGTATGTGATTTGGCATGTACCTAGGGACTGTTAAGCTCTCAAACAGGTTAAAAGTACAATAAAAGCATAATAAGAACGATGTGTGTTCAATGTTTCTATTCATTTATTAGCATTGTTACAGAAAAAAAAAACTAAAATGTGCATTGAAAGCTTATGAAAGATTGACAGTCTCTGTTTTTCAAATATTTTCATTTTGTGTTGCACAAAAGAAAACACAGGCATCAAATGACGCAAGGAAAGTGATATTTTTGCTTAAATGCATCACTTATCAACGTATTTGTCTGCAGCCATTCAACCATGTGTTCAAATAACCAAAATGAATAATCATTAATACAATATTAAGATCCGTAACCAAAAATATTATCATAATATTCCAACCTTGTCTGTTTTTTTATTGTATAATGTACAATTTAAACAGTTTGAGAAATAAAATTAGCTTCTGTCCTCATGTACTTTACACATTGCTGTCCTTCTGTGGTTTTAGACATTATCCATAGACTAGTTCATGCTCTTTAGAAAACATATGGATGAACTGAGGCAATGGAGCAGCTGACATTCATGGCCTTTCACATGCAAACCGTGTTGTGTTTGTGAGTATTGATCAGATCGATCAGTGGTGAGGTGATGCTGACGGGGCCGCCGGTTGACCAGTGGAGAGGAGACGGTCACTACCCTTCCACCCCCTTTACTACTTCAAACACAAGATTATCACTCCAACTGATGCTAAATCCCACAGATCACTTGCAATCAAGCCAAACAAATTGCAAACTAATCAGTACACTAAAAAAAGTGGAAAAAATCAATAACAGCTGGGAAATTGCTAGTAGGTTTCACAATAATTATCAAACAAATTGGCAGGTAACACATTTAATTAAACATGAAATTATATACAATGTAAAGACATAATACACAGTGACATTTTTGTTCAAATATTTTCAAATAAGTGATGTTTAACAGAGTAAGCGATTTTTTAAATAGTATTTCCTGTTATATTTAATCTTCTGGAGAATGTCTTTTAGTATAGCTTTAATAAAATGTTGTTACTTACTTATTCCCAGGGCCGCTTATATCGAAGCTGATATTTAGCCACACCATGTTGGTGTTTCATTCATTCATTCATTTTCTTTTTGGCTTAGTCCCTTTATTAATCCGGGGTCAGCACAGCGGAATGATCCGCCAAATTATCCAGCATTTGTTTTACACAGCGGATGCCCTTCCAGCCGCAACCCATCTCTGGGAAACATCCATCCATTCTCATTCACACACACACACACACACTATGGACAATTTAGCTTTCCCAATTCACCTGTACCGCATATCTTTGGACTGTGGGGGAAACCGGAGCACCCGGAGGAAACCCACGCGAACACGGGGAGAACATGCAAACTCCACACAGAAATACCAACTGTCCCAGCCGAGGCTTGAACCAGCGACCTTCTTGTTGTGAGGCGACAGCAATACCTACTGCGCCACCGTGTCGCCTGTTGTTTTTTTATAACATCTAATTTTTACAAGGTGGGTTAGCCCAACACTCAACTCCCAACCTGGAGGATCAGAACACACACACATACACACATACCCAATTCACCTATAGCGCATGTCTTTGGACTTATGGGTAAACCGGAGCACTCGGAGGAAACCCGAACACATAAGAACATGCAAACTCCACACATAAATGCCAACTGACTTAGCCGAGGCTTAAACCAGCGACCTTCTTGCTAATAAAATTTTGTTACTGTTTTAAAAATTATATTGAAAGTTAATATTATGAGTCCCTTACAGAACAGTGGGCGGAGAGAACCAGCTCATTTGCATTTAACGGCACACCTAAAATTTTCTTTTACTCCAAAACTGACATTTTCAGCAGGGTTTAATAAATGATCCGATGGACATTTTGAGCTGAAAGTTTACAGACAAAATGTGGAGACACCAAAGACTGATCTTCTTGTAGAAGGGGTAAAAATAGAAGCTTGTAGAAGTTAAAAACTAGTATCCTGTTATCCTTTATAAAATTTTAACAAATATTACGTACTGATATCAGGTCTAAGATTAGTTATGTAATGTTAAAAAAAAACTCTCTGTTAAACAGCACTTTGGAAATATTTGAAAAGGAATAAAAATGTCACAGGAGACACTGAAATTAAGTATTGAACGAGTCATGATTTTTCCTGGTAAACATATTTCTAAAGCAGCTGTTGATAGAAGTAAAAACAGGTTCTTTTAATCGCACACAGTCTTGTCTCTAGGAATATTTCAATAATTTATGGCAATACAAGCAAGACAAAAACACTGATTTCTGAGTACACATTCATAAACTAATCTTCCATATTACCCACAGTCCACTCCACACACATGTACCATTGTGAAATGACTTGCAACACAAATTGTAAAAAATTCATATCACTTTGGCTGCTAAATTCACAATTAGGTGCACTTATGCTTTAAACCGTGATGTTTTTGAACATGTAAATGGGTAGAAGTGCTGCAGACGGCTTTATATAACGTTGAGCTATAGAGCAGAGATATTCCCCTCATATTCCCTCTGGCTGTCGCAGCAGCTGTGGCTGATTGCGTTTCGCTTGCAGACCCTGAATAATTCCTGCGCCTCTCTTAGCAAGTAAAGATCTGAAAAGACCATTTGAGTTACAAGAACACATTCTAAAAGCGTTTCCAACGTCACCACCTCTATTTTCACCTGACGCCCCGCTCCTCGTGACAGGTCCTCATAGGTACAGACGGCGCTCAGGTACAGCTACTCAATCTAGAGTAAAGAGCAGCTTTTAAAGAATGCTCTCTAGAAGAATGCTCAACGATGGGCATATTCAATATTACAAGCCTTTGTGTTTGCATTATGTATTTGCGTGCATCAGCATAAGCCACCATTTTGGTAGAAAACTATAGGAAACGAGTGTGTACGTAATCTCAGAATGACGCAGAATAATACTAGTAGAGTCTAAAATGATGTTTTAATGTGTATTTGCACATAACATTATGAGCTTTGGTGAGTTTGATGAAAATTTGACTGTGATCTTAAAAGAAGATAAAATTCCCACAAATTTCATGATATAATTGCAAACAAGAAACGCAATAATAATTTAATTAAAAGTGACTAACATTGGGCATAGAATACTTTTCTAAATAATAATAATAATAATTAATTATATTCATATACAGTATTCCTGGATGACGTGACAGCAGCCATTCTGTGCCAGACAGCACAACATCTTATTGGTGGAGAGGAGATTAAGTGGAGAACTGTCAATGAAGCCAATTATAATACGGGGATGTTTTGGAGGGAGTGAAGAACAGAACAAGCGGGTAAATTTAGCTGGATGCTGGGGACACCACACCCCTACTCTTGGACATCATGTGATTTTAATGATCAAAGAGAGTCAAGACATTGGTGTAACTTCTCAACCTGAAAGAGGGTGCTCACTGACAGTACAGAGTCCCCATCACTATACTGGAGCATTAAGACTCACACAGACCACAAGGTGAGCGCCTCTGCTGGCCTCTCTAACATCTATCCCAGCAGCATGCTAGTTTACACATGTGTACCATTGAGGTACCGACCAGGCACAACCCTGCTAAGATTAAGTGGGTGATGACCATGTGAGATCTTTAGAGAACTAGCTGCTGGCTTTTTCAATGTAGTAGAAAAAGTATGCGATTACAAAAAACCTTTCCAGTTCAACATATTTTAAATATAATTTATTGTTGTTTTGTGACAGCAAATTTAAATCTTATCCCCCTTAGCTCACAGTTCAATAAGCAAATATAAAGTTCAAGAACATTTTTTAAAACATGAAATATATATTTTATAACATTATAAACATCTTTACTGTCACTTTTGACCAATATATTGAAATGATATTTGATTCTTAAAATAAATAATAATAAAAAAATCTTACTGGCCCAAACTGTTCAGTGGCAGTGTTTGATTTAACTCTTGTTCTTTCCTAAACGCTAACACATAAAGCAATGTAGGCTATTACAATCACACTTTAGACAACTCCCCTATCATTATCATCAACTAAAACTAACTCTACCTCACACCACACTGTTTCAAAGTCCAGATTTCTCCCTATTTACTATTGCTAATTGGCACAACAGCTTCAAATCACTTGAGAATCCTTTAATGGAAATAGACACAACTGTGAAAAAGCTTCTGCAAACTGTAAACGTAAGCATATACCAGAAGCAAAATTACAACACAACATACTTTTTATTGCTTTTTCCAGTCATGATTTTTATACATTAGTAAAAAGTCCTCTTTAACAACTGCAACACTATCTTGTATAGTTGCAAAAGAGCTTAGCATTGCAATATGTGTCTGTACACCTTGTAAAAACATATTAGACAGTGAATTATATGCGACTAAAAATCTGAAAGATTGAAATTTCAACAGAAGCTCATGGAAATATGTGCTTTAGCCTACATTTTTGTAAAACAGCAAAAACACACTTAAACATACACTGAAAAGGATACTTTTCATGCAGCTCTTTGCACAACACCAAATAAATATCACAAAACATCTTACGAGTGTCTATAATTTGTAATCGAATCTGTTTGCATCACCAATTGATATCCATATGTACAACTTCTCTGACATGATCAGTTTGCTAGGTAGCTTGTAGCAGTTTGCTAGGACACTTTTGTACAGTGTTGTACTTGTGACGTATAACAGTTCAACAAGATTTATATTTAGTCGTCTAGCACAGTGTTTCTCAACTGGTGGGTCGCGACCCAAAAGTGGGTCGCAGGAACATTTTCAGTGGGTCGCGGAGTGTGTGGTCAAAAAAACAACAAAAGTTTAATTTTTAACTTGTTTTGCGTATTCAAGACTTTTATTTTGAAATGCGCACATGACAACCGTTCCCTTTGGAATCGACGTGGAAAGCATCACGTTGCCGAGCAACACAGAGAGTCAGTTTGTGGAACTGTCGTGATAAGACGCTGAAAAAGAAATTCAGTGAAGTAAGCCTCTCCCAGTTTTCGCGATCTGAGAGTGCGATCAAACTAATCTCATTCAGAACTACGTATCTGTGAAAGTGGCTTCTCTTCCTTGGTGCAGCTTGAGTCAAAGCAAAGGAACAGGTGGGACGTAGAGCGCGATCTTCGGGTAGCACTGTCTACCATCACTCCTGACTTTGAAACTCTTATCACATCAGTAAAGCACATCCTCAGTTATCTCATTATCTTCACAAATTACTGTTAAGTGAAACATATGTTTATAATTGCTGTCATATTAGATGTAAAAATGGTTATGAATATTTTAATCATTTTACAATTTGCTGGTTTGATCTGTTCAACAGAATCAGTGTTATTGTTTTATTAACAGTTCAGTTTTGTTTATGGTCACAACCTTTCCTTACCCTTAACACTGTTTACAGTGTTTGTCGTTTTTACTTTGTAATATTTCTATAATTTGATACATTTTGTTAAATGTTAGCAATAAAATTTTGTTTATTTGTAAGTCTTGCTGATTTTCTCATGAGTTTTCTGTCACTACTTGTGTATGTTAACAAATAAACACAAATTAATTATAATTCCTAAAATTATATTACAGTTCCTAAAAGTTTGGGTCACGGCTTGATGACCATGTAAAAATGTGGGTCCCGTGGCCAAACCAGTTGAGAACCACTGGTCTAGCAGATAAAATGAGATGAAAGAGATCAAGTCAATGTAAAATCAAGGTAAAGCTATGTGGTTGCTTTTCTCTTAAGTTTGTTTTTGAAAACACTATTGGTTGTATTTAAGGAAAGGTTAGGCCAGTGGTTCGCTGATCAAGGTTATCTTTATGACTAGTCCCGCTTTCTCATGGGCATATACAAGAAGGATGAGTATCTGAACCATACAACAAAACCCTATGTAACATATTTCAGATTCGCAAAAAAGTAGGCAGTGCCCTCTAGTGGATTTGTCATCTGAAACGTACAACAAAACGTACCCTTAGCTATGTATTTCAAAATCACAAAAAGGTAGACAGCGCCTTTTAGTGGATTTGTCATCTGAAACGTACAACAAAACATACCCTTAGCTATGTATTTCAAAATCACAAAAAGGTAGGCAGCGCCTTCTAGTGGATTTGTCATCTGAAATGTGTAACAAAACGTACCCTGAGCAATGTATTTTATGGTTTGCACAAATATAACCTGACACACATATTCACAATGAGCCTAGGCTCTTAAAACCAGTGCCGCCTTCTAAAATTTCCCAGCACAGAGAAAGTAAATGAAAGAAAACCTGTGAAAACCATACAGTACCATTAACTCTCCAGATGCTAATTAAGCATGCAATGTGTTGCTGTATTAAAACAACACACCTCCTACACTGTTGGGCCCTTAAACCCATCAGCAAAAGCCTTCGCGTGGTCTCTGGGATATGGACAGTAATCTCTGTGTTTCTATCATACAACACAAGCAAATGAGATAAAGTAGGATGATAATCTCAGACGTAGTAATCCGGTATGTAGTCTTTGGAGGAGCCGCTGGATGAATGTGCAAGCGCTATCATTGAGCTACATGATAGCGATATGTGACCTGAAGTGTCCATGTCCTGAAGAGAGGCTTATACCATCACTGCTCATAACTCTCTATCCCAGATTAAAAAGCAAAGGGATGACGGAGAAGTGAGGTGGTAAAGTCATACAGGGGCGCCGCATGCCCATGAGCATTCCCAAATTTTTTTTCAAGCTTTTCATCTATTTTTTTCACCCTACACAACTGCTGTGTCTCATTGTTATGCAGTGAGATAAGTTTCGTTGTTATGCAGTGAGATATTCGGACATGCTTGCTGCCCAGTGCTGTGTATTCAATGTTTAAAAAAAGCACAACTATGAGAAGCATGATGGAGCAATGGTAGTGACAGTCTCTTAATGCTCTGAGCAGACCGGGTCTGAAGGTTCAGCTGAGCCAGCCAAATCGCTGTGACAGGGGCAGGTGAGCAAGTGGTGCCACAGCTGGCTGAGGCTGGCCACGGCTAATCATACAGCCAACATTCACCTCAAGTTCAAAAACAACAACAAGAAAAAAGTTCTGTCATCGTTTACTCATCCTCACGAATATGAGTTTCATAACGCGAAAACAAGCAGTTGTTATTTAAAAAGACAATATCAATTTGAGAATCAAATGTGAAAAGTTTAGAATGGCAAAAGGGTGATTACTAATTTCTGGAAAATAATCTGAGTGTAGATCTAAAAATGCACTCAAATTTACTACAGCAATGTGACCTACTCAGTGCATTTCCCACGCGCTGATAGTTTCCGTTTCCTTAAATACGTTTATTTCGGCTTGACTTTTATAATAGCTGTTGCCTAATATAAAGAATTCTACTATCATTTCTAAAAATATATTTTTATATATTTTTTCTCAATACATTTGCTTGTAAATAATTTAGGTCAGAGGACATAAAATACATGATTATACACATTTCATTTTATTTAGGGATACCTGTTTTTGTTTACATTATTTCTGGATACATTTATGAACATGTTTGTTTCTGAATAAAATTATACAAATGTGACATATATCTGGATTTGTCCATCCATCTGATTGATCTGTGTTTTGTCCCTCCTCTCAAAAATGCACATCTGTAGTGCAATGCAATTTATAAGCTGCGTCCAAAATGCTTCCATACAATATAGTACGCAAAAAACACTATGCGAGCTGAGTAGTATGTCCGAATTCACAGAATTCGAAAAACAGTATGTGAGAAGTACCGCGACGACCTACTACTTCCGGCGAGATTCTGAAGTGCGCATCAGATAGACGCTAAGATATTCCATGACGCACCGCAAGAGAATTCATGAATGGGAGTGAAGTAATGCAACTGACATGGGTAGGTAACGTGATGATGACAAAATGCCTGATGTAGTATGTCCGAGTTCCATTTATACTATTGACATTCATACTGTATAGAACCTACTTTTCTAACAGCTGAGTAGTCCATTTAAATTCAAATGCAGTACCTACAGAGTAGTAGGCGATTTTGGATGCAGCCATAGTCAAATACAACTTATTTTCAGGAAATTGGACAAAAATAATGAGCTATTTCTTTAAGGACAGAAATAGCTGACAAAAAAAATAAAAACATCTACCTATTAGGTATAAATACAGCCCTCCAATCAACAGGCTCCACTATAGTTCATAATCTCATTTCTTTCAAAGAATATCTTGTGCCTCTCTGAAATATGTCCGATTACACAAATAAAATGGGTTGCAACCTCATTTGATGTTGACATTAATTCTCTCTGTTGTGCTCGAAGTATGAAAAAATGTTTCACAGTCAGGCTAAATTTTCCACTTAAATGGGCCCTTATAAATATTAAAGGCAGAAATGAAAGTCAAATGCCTCAAAATTCTCACTCACATTTTGTTGCAAAGCTGAATGACTCTTGTGTCTTGTCAACTTTTGTGTTCAACAAGAAATGTTGCAGGTCTGGAATGACATACAGCAAGAGTGAGTAAATGTTGACAGATTTTAAGATTTTTAAGGTGAACTAGCACACTAGAGGTGAAATAGCACACTGAATCTAAACATTTTGTATGTGTTTTTGTATTCATTATCCTAAAAATTATTTCCGATGTGATGTTAATGAATCCATGCAAAAAACAAAAAACAAAAAAAAACTATACAAAACAGGGTCTTCACATGGTGATACTTTTGTTTCCCTATATCTTCTTCTTCAAAAATGAAAAAGAAATAGGAAATATTGTGTCCATTGACTAGAATGGATCCTAAATAGAGACTGGCATGTGTCAAAAGTACAGTATGGACAGACACGAACACACACACACAAACAGCGGCATGGAAATGGTGTGTGGCGTGTTAAAACAGCACACAATAGGATACTGCAGTGTTACACATTCTGTCTTTATGTTCAGCTCTTTGTTAGTCTTAAAGGTGTCCTACAAACAAAATCTGAGTATACCAAGGCATGGTCGAATAATAAGAGTTCAGTACATGGAATTGGCCAGAACGTGAGCCTCAAACACCTGTTTCCTCATTCCTCATGTAAATTTCGCTAGTGTAAAACAGGCCAATCAGAACACGAAACTCATGGTTTTACTCAAGGTTCATGTCCTCAAAATTTGCATGTGCATTATATCATCCTCTAAGTCATTTGGACCTGACGAGCTGCGCGTCATCAGGAGATCACCAGACAAAACACAGACTGATACTGTATGTTGCAGAGGATCATTAATATTCACGGCCCAGGCTGCGTTTTTCTTCCTTATTTTTAACTTTATCAAAGTATATATTAAACTTACCAAGTTTGTAGGACTCGTATTTTGAAAACGGGAGAAGCAGCAAATTCAAAATCAGCCATAATAGTTTGTTTTCTTTGTGTTAAGCAACAACCCTTTAGAGCTTGTCAGAATGTAAAATGTGGGATATACTGTACAGATTAAAAATGTATTCAGCGCCACCACAAAGAGGCATAAGCTATATGTTTATTTGTACTTTTGATAATTTCTCGTGTTTATTGTGAAATTTGCCAGATATGTTTGTAATCTGACATAATTAACACATTATGACTGCTGAGTGTTTAATACACGTTTAGGCATTGTGTCTTATCAGTCAGCCCTTGATGCAATTTCCCTGGAGTGAAAGAATATCAATACACTGTATTAAACATCATCTGTTTATGCAAAGGTTGATATTTGCTCTTGGCTGTGTTTAAATTTACATTATAGCTTCAAAATACAACCCAACACATCTCTGTTGGTTTATTTTGTCGAGTTGAATTATACTTTAGCCTAGATTTTATTTTAGGTTATTCTGTCATCTAAAGTTACATCATGCTGTGTGAGCCTGTCACATACCTGCTACTGTATGTAGATATCAGAAAACAATTTAACTAATTGTATCAATGCAGTGTGTGGCATCATTAAAGTGCTCTGTGTTGCAAGACGAAGTAGATTAATTTGGCTTTAGCTCGTTTGGTGGCTCTGAATTGTACACCTCTCAAAATGTTTGCGACGGCAGCAAATAATGTAAAAATATTTATATATATTTTGGTGGCCGTGTGATTGACATGTTATGGAACCCAAGCTCTTTCTGATAATTTACCGCAGCATACATTTTTGGAGAATGCCAAATACATCAACAGGACATACATTTTTTTGCAGTTTTTGTTTTCCATCAGAGGCCGTTGTGAACGCTTTTTCAGACCGCGTAAATCCACCAGAGGCCACTGTCAACTGACCGACTGACTGATTGACTGACCCACCCTACTCCTTCCCTAAACCCAACCAATATTGTCTTCAAAAGCACAGATTAACCCGCCCACACACTTCCTTAAACCCAACCAGCAGTTTTAAAAAGCAATCCAGAAAAAGAAAAGCCCTCAACTGATTTTAACCACGTTTTCAGATTTTACCACATTCTCACCCTGTTTTTTTACTTTTTCAGTTTTATTTTTGGCTTCTCCAGGCTCAAACCCCATCATCATGGTCAACTCTCTGCATTTCAAGTCCGGCGATGTACATGGCGAGCTAACTGGACAAACTGGTAACAGCGGGACTATACGAAGGTAGCTAGTAAGCACAAAAAGGAACAGCATCATACAGCACTGTAGCGTCCATTTTAAGGATGAAATGCAGCTTTACAGTATGTACTTCTGGCTACATCATTTGTGATCTCCAGAAATGTATATAGGGCTACGTTTTCAGAATGAGCCTATGTTGATGATATGAGGTCATTTTTATTTTTTATGTGCAAATTTGGACTTCATATGCAATGAACTCTTCAATTTGCCATTTTTTGACCAGGGGTTGATGCTCCTAAACACGAATCAAGACTGAATCCAGATGTTTACAAGTCCTTTACAAGTGAGAGCAGAGGAACGGTAAGAAGAAAGACTGACAAACAGCACAAGGCTGGAGGGAGTCCAGATGTGGCAGAAGGGAAAGTCTAAAGGGGACGAGAGGGATTAGACAAATCTGGATTAGATTACAATAAATCCCTTAATTTCCTTTTAATTCAAAGTCTAATCATTAAAGGCTGTTTTTTTATCAGCCAGCTGTCACTGCTCCGTTATCTCCAGCTGCAACACACACGCACACATCGCATGCACATCGTGTCTGAACATCCAATCACTGTAAACCCTCGTGGTTTTCTTATTCAGACTCCATCCTTTGGTTTTCTTCTTGTCCTTCTCTTAACAAACCTCTGTAACATCTACAGAACTGCTGTCAAATTGTAATATCTCCATGTGTGTCCACTGATGGCTCATCTGCCAGATCTGTCTCCATCTGTTGCAACCTAGGAAAATCAATGAATAAACATGTCTCTGTATCTCGAGTCAATACTCTGGATAGGCAGCTCATTTATTGTAACTGTTGCTGTAGCTTCAGTTTGCTCATTAGAGGAGTGAATTTGCATTAGCTCCCTGCGCAATTGCCCCTGTCAGGCTTTCCTAATTGGACTTGGCCAGAGACCCTTGGGACCACAATCCGACAAAGGCTCTCACTGAATCAAGGCAAGCACTGGGGCAAGCGCTTCATCCAAATTGTTAAATAATCAATGTGTTCCTATGGCAACAGCTACCCTGGCCTCTGCATTGACTGGAAGGAGCGGGCAGAGTTCGCACTCTCTCGTTCGTCTCTCTCAGGGCACACGCTGCACGATGACGACGCCATGACGGTGGATAATTCCGGACACAAATTACAATGGGATTAACATGCCCACTCAATCGCATTCAGATCTGTACCAGTTGCACAGCGTAGGTGCCATGTATTGACGAGTAAATCACAAAGCCTCAATAAATCGCACCATTCATGACAGACAGTTTTTGGGTGTAACCATGACGGTATCACTGTACTCTTGACCAAATCAATTTGCTTTCTAAACATAACCCTCTATATAAAAGAGAGCTCTTGTTTCATAAAGAGCATCCCGGTCAAACATGTTTAGCAGTTCTAAATGTATTTATCTGAGTTTTCTTACTTCATTTACATCCACTATTATGTGCAGTAAGCTCTTTTAACATGTTTCTTTTCAATAAATAATGTGTGTGCCTTGAATTCCTTATGTTGTATGGTCCAAATGTCCCCACAAGTATAGCAATAGCAGTAAAATTTTACCTTCTGGGTGACATTTTTAGAACACAAACACTGCAAATAAAAATAAAATAAAATATTCACACAATTTTTTACCTTGTGGGGACATTTTATGGTACAAAAACAGAAAAAAAATCACACAGAATCAAGAAATTTGAAAACGTAAAACTGCATATTGTTTCCTGTGAATGTTGGGGTAGAGGAATATGGAGCTGAATATGCAGTTCAAATACCATAAAAACTATTACATTTATATGAATTTCATATAAAGATACCTGTACAAGTGTGTGTGTGTGCATTAAAAACAGCTAGTGACTAAGGCCCCATTTACACTAATGCGTTTCGTTTTAAAACGAATACATTTTGCTATTGTTACGCCATCCATCCACACTACGCCAGAGTTTTCGAGCTCCGAAAACTGAGCGTTTTGGAAACGCTGCACTCTCAGAAATAAAGGTACATGAGCTGTCACTGGGGCGGTACCTTTTCAAAAGGTACATATTTGTACCTGAAGAGTCCATAATGGTACCTCAAAGGTACTTTTTAGGTACATTTAGGCACTAATATGGACCTTTGAGGTACCACTGTGGACTCTTTGGGTACAAATATGTATCTTTTGAAAAGGTACCACCCCAGTGACAGCTCATGTACCTTTATTTCTGAGAGTTTGGAGAGGCCGTTTCATTCTAAAATGCTGCTGCTCCGTCTCAGTGTGGATGGGGGAAAACGGAGACATCTGAAAATCTATAATGCCACCGGAAGACGGCAGACCAGCCTTCACTGTAAACAACAACATGGACACAGAAATGGGAGCGTTGTTTGCATTATTGTCCGTTTTAGGTGCAATTGTGCAGCTAAACTCTGCCTTTTTTACTACAACAGCTCGACCTTGTCGTCTGTCCACAAAAACACCTCTCTTGCTTTCTTTGCCATCGCGTTCATCGTTCAACCAGCGTTTGTCGACTAACAATAACCAAATGCCGAGCGAGACACGTGCTTTCTGTTTATACTTGAACACGCATGCTCAGAGTGCGCGAATGGTCACATGATTTGTTTTGATTACGTTTTTGGTGGAGTAGTGTGGACGGAGATATGTTCAGAAACGCTGGGTGAAACGCTAGTGTGGACGCGGATCGCTTTCATGCTAAAACGCCGTTTTAAAACTAAAACACACTAGTGTAAACGGGGCCTAAGCCTCAAGCAGTACCTCCATTGGTCCTTCAAACCTCTTAGCTCCACCCTCCTCAGGTTTGAATGACTTGCCTCACACAACTTGCATTGGTGAATGAAAAAACAGTTGTCTGAATAAGTTCAGCATTTTCTTTCCTCAAGAAACACTTCAGTATGTGTATAAATGAGAACTTTTTGCGAATTTGAAGAAGTAGAGAAGAGTATCTTTAGCACTGCCGTTTAGTCATCATGGCTAATAACCTTTGTGTAGGACACAAGGGGGTCAGTCAAACAGCAATGATATGCACCCTTTCAATGATATCACAAAATGTTCACATACAGCATTAGTCTCACTTGATCGCATCATGAAGGCCGCTCTGTCAGATAGCAGATGGGTTCTCTTTACTTCAAGTACACAGATGCGAGATTTACCAGGGAGTGTGAATAACACACATTCTTGAGCAAAAGAACTACAGCAGACCTACAGCAGTAGGAGATTCTCAGAAGTTTGATTAAAAGTCAATATAGTTAATAACTCATAGGATCTTCAATGCATCAGTTTTTGTTGTGCTAAGGTCAAGCTATGTGACGTAACAATGCAAAGCTTTTTATGCTGAATATGCAGAGAGGAATCTAAGACAGAAGAGTAGCTACTCTTAGATCCTGTCTTGTTAAGCCTCAATGGGTTTTATAACCCACGCTGCAATTCAATCAATAAGACTTAATTACCATGCACCTAACATTGCGCCAGGGTACAGGTGCTCAGGGACACCAGAAGGGGAAAGTCAGAGATGCAGGAATGAATGTAGTAAGGTGTACGTCTTTGAAAGAAAAGTGTACGTCTTTGTGCATATGCAGAAACATGTTGTAGTTGCTTTAAATCAATCATGTAAGGACCATAAGGTTTCTAATTGTCGATTAATTCTTGGTTGCCATAGTGTCAAATATAAATAAAACTGAATCAAAAATTAAATCGAGTATGAGCATGAGAATCTGGTCATGATTTACTCAACATCATATCATTCATATATAAAAGCAAACAGCATACAGAATAGAGAACTGTTATTGCTAGATGGTCAGTTTATGGTTTTGTTAATATGTTATGTTCCATAAAGATCTCATGACATATCTTCTGCATTTCAAACACACTTTTTTTTTCCTCAGAAAACTACCATCGGTCAGGGGTGTTCCCAAAACCATCATAATCTATTAATATCTAAGGTCGCAAGTTCCATCGTTACAAACATAGTTCCTTTCTACAAACATTCGCAAATTGCGTTGAAAACTTGTACGCTTGCAACTACACCTCTAGAGCTGTTAAAAGCACAGTTCCTGGTTGTGTTCCACTTCCAGTTGTCCCCCATATGCCCTATTCCTTTCGAACGTTCCAACATTTAAACTTGGAATTATTATTATTATTATTACTTTTAGTTTTCTTAATAAATAGCCTGCTGTAAATTACAACCATTAACAATTTATATGACTTATATATGAGATTATTTTCTCTAAAGAAGCTGTTACTCCACCCCGTTTAGAGCGTCATTATGGAGCTTTTATGTAATAACTAACGTGGTTCACACAATGGATCTGCAACAGAGAAACTACAGTTTTGGGGAAACACGCGTCACTACAGCATTCATTTCCCAAATAATGCATCGTACTATGATACTTCAGCCATGAGTTATGTCTTTGTTTGTGAAATGCACTCTAGTATAGTAAATGTTTTAATTTGTCGACATTTGAAATTCAGGGTTATTCATGGTTATTAATATCAGACCAAGGTGGGTGTTTTTCCTAGTATATATTTATATTTTAATTATTTCATTTTACTTACTTACTTTCTCCCAGGGCAGTTTATATCGAAGATGATATTTAGCCACACCATGTTGCATGTAACATCTAATTTTTACGAGATGGGTTGTTTGAAAGACCAGGACATACACACTTACACTAAGGACAATTTATCTGACAAACTCCATACAGAAATGTGAGTTGACCCAGCCAGGGCTCGAAATAGCGACCTTCTTGCTGTGAGGCGGCATCGCTACCCACTGTTCCATTGTACCACCCATTTTTATTTTTTTTTATTTTTAATAATGAATTTTAAATTAGTTAAAGATTTTTAAATGTTATTATTTTAGTTGTTTTTAAATTAAAGCTGTTTAAAGTTACATTTTTTAGTTAGTTTTGTTAGTTTTTATGCTTAAACGACAATGACACCTCAGGCAACTAACTAAAATATAAAATGCTAATTTTGTATTTTATTTATTAGTTTTTAAATAGATTTATTTATTTATAGATTTATTTATTTATTTGCCAATTGAATTGACAAAATAATTTTAGCTTTGTTTTTAGATCACAATAATAATGCTGCTTAGAACATGGCAGATTTATTTGTGCATTTTCATGTTTTTGTCCCATTTACAATTTATATATGACAATGGCTATATAATAATTCTATTTTGCATTAACAGACAATAAACCTTACAGATTTGAAATTGATCATTCATTTTGGGCCTTAAAAAACGAAATTACTACGGTATATTGGCAACAGTCCTTTTAAGCAGTCAGCAGTTTTTTCCCCATCCTTTTTTTCCAAAACTTACTGAAGCACATCCAGTCTGTGTGTTCAGTTTGGTCATGGTGAGCAGCTCCAAATGAGCCTCGGCGAGGTCAGCAATCTGACCTTCAGCAAGTGCTAAATGATGATATTAAATATTACATGCGCTATAAATAAACCAAGCCGGTGCGAGTGTACAAACAAGTGTGCTTTAGCGTCTGCGGTGATCTACGGCGAGTTATGCAGCATCAGTCTGACTAGTCTGTGCCGGTTGACGACGAACGCATCAGCAGAATACGGGTTAATAATTCAATCTACCCTGCCCTGTCTGATCACACTGTTGCCAGGTTACATGAACCACTGCCGCAGCGGTGCTGTAATCATCTCTATCATTACACTGTGAACACAGCCTCAGTCACCATTGAGATGAGAAGTCAGAGCGCTCTGCATTCTATCACAACAGGCTAAGAGAAGCTGATACGCCACTGCATCTGCTATGGAGATTCATACTCTAATGCAAACTCTACTTCATTATATTCCTATACAGGATGAATGAATCGCATATTAAGTGTTGTTTAGAGGCCAGTGCTTGCTTCTTCACTGCTTCTGGCAGGTTGCTACCCGTTGTTGCTAAGCTGAAAGCGATGCCCACTCCTCTGCGTGGTGTCCTGTGCCAGGAATAAGGAATAAACTCAATCAGAATTTTTTTCTTTTTCATTTGAAATCGATCTTGTTTAATTGCTGTTGAGAGAAATGTAACTTAAGGCTTTATTCTGTCTGTTTAAAGCCAAAGCTCATTCAAAAAAGAGAATTATGTCATTATTTATTCACATATATGAGTTAAAGTGACAGTTCACCCCAAAATGATCATTTATTCATTATTTACACTCTTGTTCCAAACCTGATTTTTTTTTCTGTTGAACATAAATAAATATATTTTAAAGATAGCCTTCATCTTAGGAAAAACAACATTTATGAAAGTCAATAGTTACTGGTTACAAAATAACTTTTTGTGGGTTCAACAGAAAAGGAAAGTCAATCAGTGAAGGGTGAGTAAATGAAAACTGAGTAAAAGATTTTTCAGTTTTAAATGAATTATCTTTTTAAAGTTGGCATGAAATCAAAATGCACTCTTCTCATTTTTATATGTACAGTATTTGTTAAAACCTATGTAAAACTATGTAACTGTGCGGTATTCATTTGCCCTTATATATTCATATATATTTGCCCTCATAAACTTTAATCCAATACCATAACCTTGCCTGCCCCTCAAAACAATTCTTCACCTCTGGTCACATGGCATGCTTTTATGGTCAAGCCTCGTTTCTGCGCGGCTTTTGTCAATATTATGAAAATGTACCCCTATACACATTTCTGGAGATCGCAAATTATGTATCCAGAGGTACGTATGGCTGCATTTCATTTTTAAAACGAATACTACGGGGCGGTATGGTCAGTGGACTTGAGATGAGGAGTTGATCACGACGACGGGGTTCGAGTCCAGAAAGTGGGTAAGACAAAAACAAAAGCCAAAAAATTTAATAAAATAAACAATTAAAAATACAGTGGGAATGTGATAAAATCTGAAAACGTTAAAAATCAGGCTTTTCTTTTTCTGGATTGCTTTTCAATGCTGTCGGTTGGGTTTAGCAAATTGGGTGGGCGAGGCAATCAGTGCATTTGAAAATACTATTGGGTGGATTTAGGGAAGGAGGAGGGTGGGTCAGTCGATTGGTCAGTCAGTCAGTCAGCCAGTCAGTCAGTCAGTCAGTCAGTCAGTCGACAGCGGCCTCTGGTGGATTTACGCAAGAACAGCAGGCACAAATGGCACTCGTGAGATGAATTTGAGATCTAAAAAAGCATACACAACAGTCTCTGGTGGATTGACGAAAACACAAAAACTGCAAAAAACGTAACTGCTGGGACATATTTGGCACTCCCCAGAAATTTATATAGTGATACATTTTCAGAATGAGCCTGGGTTGGCTTTTGTCCATTTTTCAGTCTCCCTCAATTTTGATAGAAAAACCCTCTTCCAACAGTCCAATCAGTTCCCAAAGAAAGAAATCAAGCACCCCCTACATTTTTTCTCATTTTAGGACCATTTCAACAGAATGTCATGATAGTGGAAAACGGGCAATCTTTACTTCCACATCATGCCAACTTTGTTATATAATTAGTGCATCATCAAATAATTTTTATTGAAGACACATAGAATCCATTTAACACACATGAATCCTCATTCAACAGGTCAGTATTCACAGATTTCTATAAATCATTATATAAATCAGTTTTACTGTACATAGCTCATTTACTGTGTGGCCATACACCCAAAAGTGTGTTACGATTGTGTATGGGGGTCTCTCCACACCACCAGTGTGCAGCTCCACTTGCATAATGCGACAGCAGCCACAGGACTGTCAGTCCTTCACCACACACCAGCTGCAGATGGAGAGGAGAGACAGTGAAACAGCCAATTCAGTGGATGAGGATGACTGTGAGGCCATGATGGGTGAGGGGAAATAGTCAGGACAAAAGGGTCACACCCCAACTCTTTATTTAAATTGCCATGGGATATTTAAGGACCACAGAGAATCAGGACCTTGGGTTGACATCTCTTTCGAAAGACGGTGCTCACTGACAGTATAGTGTCCCTATCACTATACTAGTGTATCAGGACCCACAAAGACCACCAAGGGAGCACCCCTGCTGGTTTCATTAACACCTCTTCCAACAGTAACCTTGTTTTCTAATATGGGCTCCAATACAAGTATTAACCAGACTCAGCCCTGCATAGCTTCAGTGAGTAGCTTCAGTCTTGGCCTGCAGAGTGATACGGCTCTGGCATTATCCAAATTTAGAAGGCAATAACTTTATTTGTTGTGCATTTTGATCTTGACATTTAGCAAAAACGTTTTGCGTTCACAAACAGCTGCATTACTACATTAGACTCGGCATAAAAGCTTATGTTCGAAGTACAATAACAGCACTATTCAAAATGAAGGTCCCAAAATAGATTTTTCACTACCATTTTCTGCTCCTCAAAGAACCATGCTTTCATACAGTGAAAAACATTTTAAAAAACACATTTACAATATAAAGAACCATCCATGAAATGGAAAGTTTCTTGGGGTGTCAAATGTTCTTCATGGAATCCTCAACGACAGTAAAACTATGTATTTTAAGAAATCTAAGATTAACGGTTAAGTCTAATTCTTTCAACCCTATCTTACATTAACATTTAGTCATTTAGCAGATGCTTTTATCCAAAGTGACTTACAAATGAGGAAGGCATCAAGTGATTCATTGTAAAGTAGTAGTACTTACATTAAGTGCTACTAATACAAAGTTTCTGTTTTTGTCTAAAAAATATAAGCTAGAGTAGAGGGATAATAAATAGGGATAATTGAATCATACATATACTAGGCATGATTCTAATGATTATATAAGATTCTAATAGTATGATAACCTTGAATGAAACATCAAGGTAGTGTGATTACTGCTCTAAAATATGTTCTTTTTACATGTCCGGATAAAAAACAACTGTTCCCACTCATTGAACACAATATATTTGTATTTTAAGAAACATTTAAAGCAATTTGGAATAGTAAACATGTCAGGCTACATAATTAAAATAATTTATTGACCTGTTATATTCATTAGTTTCAAAAACAACTTAAAAAGGCATCTTAGGATGTCTTTCTTTTCTTTGAATATAAAGTAAAGCCACTGCACAGTTCAGGTGTATAGTATGCTTGGATGTTGGATTATAAGCGTTTTTAATTTGTATAGTATAATCTGTAAGCTGTATAATTTGTTTTTAGATGTTTGCTGAACTGTGGGCTGACCATTAGCTCTTGGTGTGCAGGGTCCTTTTCTGCTAGAGAATCTGTTGCCCTAAAAAAAAATTAAACTTACATTTACCTTAGGAACGGTATAACAGAACATTTAAGCCATTTTAAAACCTTGACTTTTCCAAAACATGGTAAACCTTGAAACCGGTTATCGTCCCATGCACATCGATCCTTAATATATACATAAGGATCGATAATACATAGATAAAAATCATCTAAAACATACCTTCAGCATATTTTGCCGCAAAAACTTACTGACAGGCTTTACTAAAAATATACAGTGAAACATTAACATGGAATACTGATTTGGGGTGTGCAACTACTGTATTCGAAATAGAGTCATAATTATGATTTGAAACGTTGTGATTAGCAAACAGAAAAAGATGTGATAAGAATGCAATATAAATATCATAAAATTAACACAAATACACACATTGAACTGCACACTAGCCAATTGCTAGCCAACTGATTAAAGTCTCAATCTGCCCAATAGGGCCAGACGGAATCTGCGGACATTTTTTGCTATTTCTGCACAGAATTTTGTAAAAAAATCTGCGGATTTATGCGAAATGATTTGGAGAGTATCATAACTAAAACCTTAATATATGAAATAAAATAATAATTATAAAAATAATAATAATTTTTTAAAACTTTTATTTATGTTTATAATGCAATCCAATTACATCCACTTTATTTGGTAAACAAAGCAAGTCTCTCATATAAAATATCTACTAAAAGCCAGAAAATATTACTTTACAAACTGTACTGTAAATAAATCATATGAATATTTAATATTAGTCAGTAATATTCATGAAATTAATTTAAAAACTGAATAAATATAAATTTACACATATTTACACAAATAAATAAACAGAATCAATGATGGGCTGAAAGTCTGTGGAATTCTGTACGCACAAATCCCTTGTGGGCCTACTGTACCAATCACCACTGCTCAAACCAAAACGGTGTAGATTAGATTAGATTAGATTAGATTAGATTAGATTCAACTTTGTTGTCATTACACATGTACAAGTACAAAGCAACGAAATGCAGTTTAGGTCTAACCAGAAGTGCAATAGCAGCAAGTGCAGAATACAGGTATAAATTATAAGGTGCAGTTATAGAAAAACTATGGTGATATTTACAGATGGATGTACTATGAACATTATATACAGGTTGACTTAGTTATGAGCCCAGATTTACAATAAATGATTGTACGTACAGGTTGATATTAATAATAAGTGTGCAGATAGATAAACAATTACAAATGTACATGTACAGTGGGTATGTACAGTTCAAATAAATGAATCAGTGCAATGTAGGTTGCTTATTAATAATCAAAAGTGTGCAGATAGATAAACAATTACAAATGTACATGTACAGTGGGTGTGTACAGTTCAAATAAATGAATCAGTGCAATGTAGGTTGCTTATTAATAATCAAAATTGAAGATAAACATAATTACAAATGTATATGTACAGTGAGTATGTACAGTTCACATAAATGAATCAGTGCAATGTAGGTTGCTTATTAATCAAGTGTGCAGATAAACATAATTTCAGATGTCTATGTACAGTGGATATGTACAGTTCAGATAAGTGAATCAGTGCAATGAATATGTGCAATTTTAAAATGTGCAAATGTTCAGTAGTGCAGTGACTGTGAGGAGTATAAGTTATGAGGAGAGTGGGAGGTGTGTGTGGGGGTCAAAAGAGTCAGTGGGGGGCAGAGTTCAAAAGGGAGACAGCTCTGTGGAAAAAGCTGTTTCTCAGTCTGTACCACCCACTATTAAAAAAACAAATAAACAGAATGTTGGAGTAAGGATGCACATAAAATATATCATATCTACACACAGTGCAAATAGATTGTGTTTATATCGAACTTATTTTTGTATATTTTCATATACCGTTAAAGCTTGTTGTATTTTGTCGGCGCCAGTGGTGTAGTGGTTAGTGTGTTGACACATGCACTCCGGTTTTTGCGGCGACCCGAGTTCGATTCCGCCTCGCGGTCCAATACCGATCCTTCCCATCTCTCTGCTCCCCATGCTTTCCTGTCAATTCTCTCTATACTGTCCTAACTAATAAAGGTGAAAACCCCCCAAAAATAATTATATAAAAAAAAGCTTGTTGTATTTCTTTTATTTAAACGTGTGCTGCACACTATTAAGAATATTGAGCTCTTTATTAAATTGAATCGCGAATCAAATCGAAATCGAAATTCCATTTTTTTCCCGACTCACACATCCCTAATACTGATTGTAATTTTCCATGCAGCGAATAGCCTGTGATACATCAGCTTTGCTCTGGCAGGCCTTCTCCTCTCACATTGTGACCTTGCTGTGCGTTGCGTCTCCAGCAGTCACTCTGGCAATCCATAACACTCCGTGTAGCAGGCAAAAGTGCAGCAGACATGATTCACAGGCTCAGACATTACTGTTTTCCTGTGAGCAGCTTGGGCCACCTGAAGGCAGCACAGAGACAAGCATGGACACAGTTGGCACCGGGCACACAGGAGCGGCGTCGAGGTCATGGCAAACACTGTTAAATCCTCTGAGAGCTGTCGTTAAAATTACAAACACGGACGACAGTGGGCATCTCTGGCTCCTCCATCTCAAGTCAAGACTATAGGATCGGGTCTACATCCCTGAACTCCATCACACCCACATCAATCCATTCACTTCATGCGCCTGCCTGCCTGCCTGCCTTCAGTTTGGCTGAGCAGTTTGTGTAGGTGTCGAAAGTGAAGAATTACAGTAAGTAGGACAACGGCAAGAACGACAGCAGAAAAACAAGCGCTGTGCCACTACTTTCTGTGCAAAATGATGAATACATGCATGAGGACGTTTATCCATATGCTGGTGTATTTACTGCCAAATAGAAGTGAAAAGAGGCTTTGTTTTAAATGTTTGTATCACATCAGGAATTGCCAAAACAATCTGCCTCCCGTGGAGGGGCCAGATTTGCAGTCCCTCTTGCACACCTTGGACAGGAGACAGAGAAAATCACAGCTTAAGCCCCATAGAGAAGATATCCACTGTGATCAGAGTGACCGTCATTGACTTTCATGGTTTTGAGGACACAACGATTGTTCACAATCAGAACAGGAGGAACAACTCATACTAATTACTGGGATAATGAGAAGTAATATATAGTATGTCAGTGCTTTGTTTAGGTAAAAGTTTAGTTTATAATGACTTAGAAATTCAATAGAATCCAAATACTGACATTCCAGACATTCACCATCTATTTTTATCATGCAATAACTTGGTAGATAAGGAGAACGTATGAACCTCTTACCGTGAACGCATGAACACAAAACTAAAATTTGACAATCATAAATTTTGGCCAATTTGATCATGCTTTACCAAGCTAAAACTAAAGCTGCATGTGGCAGAATATTACAGCTTTATGCAAAATCAGCTAGGAAAATATCAAATGCAAATAATAAAAAAACAGTGTATACATTGCAATAATTTTAATACTGTTTATATAAAATAAACACATACAAACATACTGAAATGAAAATTTTAATCCATTTATACAATATATAAGAGCAAGAGCTTTTTTATTTTGCCAAATTTGACCATGTATACGCATATAAATCGGATGGATGTTCCAGACACCACAGATTTGATTAAATTCAGTACAGAAAAAAAATGTAATTTAAAAATTTTAAATAAGTTGATATTAACTAATACAGACAGAGATATATGTGTGATAATCCATCTTTATTTTAGAGCCAAAACTATTATTATTATTATTATTATTATTATTATTATTATTATTATTATTATTATTATTATTATTATTATTAACAATGCGTTGCCTATTTTGACTAATATTAATATGTATACACTGTAAATTATATTAATATCTACACTGTAAAACCCAACAGTCAACTTTATCAAATGAAATGAGTTTAGTTAACTCAAAAATTTACTGAAAGTTAATTCTACTCATTTCAAAAGAGTTTTAAACTCAGTGTTGAAGGTATTGAGTTAATTAAATAACTCATTACTTTAACTTAAATGGATTAAGTTCACAGTACTGATATAGATTAGTTTTTTTTAAACTCAAACGGTTTGAGTTACCTTAACTTATTGGGTTTTACAATACTCAGTTGGTTTGAGTTCTCCTTATTTATTGGGTTTTGCTGTACTCAAATTCGTTCATTTACTCAAATAAATTAAGTTCACAGTACTCGTTAGAATTAGTTTTTGAACTTAAATGGTTTGTTGCAATCGGTTTCCTGAAACGGTTTGAGTTACCTTAACTTATTGGGTTTTACAGTGCAAAAACAGTTTACAGTACAAGTGTTCCGGAATATAAAAGATATGCCAAGAATCAGCACAGAAGATTTGATCAGTAAATCTAAAATTGTTTATTTTAAATGTTATTTACTCATTCATTCATTCATTCATTCATTTTCCTTCAGCTTAATCTCTATTTCAGAGGTCGCCACAGAGGAATGAACCACCATCTATTTCAGCATATGTTTCATGTAGAGGATTCCCTTCCAGCCACAACCCAGTAAATACTCATTCACACACACACTCATACACTACCGACAATTTAGTTAATACAGTTCACCGCAAAACCCACGCAAACACGGGAAGAACATGCTAACTCCACACAGAAATGCTAACTGGCCCTTAGGATCGAACCAGTAACCTTCTTGCTCTGAGGCGACAGTGCTTACCACTGAGCCACCGTGTCGCTAAATGTTATTTTTTTTAAATATTATTTTAAACTGAAATAATTTTCAATTCTCTTTTCACTGTATTTTTTTAGTAACAAATGTAGCTTTAATGTGCACTGGAGACTTCAATGAACTGCAAAAATCACATTGATCCCAAACCATCGAATGGTATACAAACTGACAAACACAAAGCGGTGTTAAAATGTTTCAAAGCAGAGTTTTAATGAGTACCAGGCCAACTGAAAACCTTCTAAAGCCAACTTTCTACCTTAAAGAACTAATCAGACTAAAACCACTTCAGTAAAGCCAATCAAAATTGCAAAGGATTTACGATTTGAAAGGACCGGAACAGAACATTGTGAAAATAGCTCGAAATGTACTACTAAAACGTGTCAAACAAAATGGTATTCTGCCAATCATGAGCAAACTAGAAAAAACATCGTCATATTCTGCCTCTCATGAGAAATCTAGAAAAACCTTAAAAGATCAGAATCAAAAACAATCTCAATTCTACAAGTGCCCTCGTGTCTCTTTCTCAACAGATTGTTCAAAGACTTTTAACTTGGGTTTGAGCTTTATTTAATAACTCATAACCAAAAGTAATTACATAAATGACTCTTGCTCATTACTCCATATTCTCAGCGGACGGTTTGACGAGAGAATGCTCAGAGGATGTAAATTGTATTTAGAGCTGTCAAGCAATCAGCCTTTTTAAACAGACACATGCTGGGAGGTTCATACGTTCCCCATAATTCATGCCATTAATCACCTCCGTGCTTTGGCTGAACAGTCAAAGGAAACGCAAAGTGCAGCTCTTTCCCAGCCCTGTGTTGGGAGGTTCAGAAACTCACGCCGGCCTCACGTCCCCTGAGGTTAAAGCATTAAAAATTTGGCATGCTGTCACCGCTTCAGCGAGGGATGTTCTCTGAATGACCACACATAGCGAGCCCAACACCGACGGCAAAAATGATATTAGAGAGTTCACGGTAAGTGGACCTCTTTCAGGTTCACCAGCTCTGCCGTGATTCTGACGAGCATATGCAGTGCTTGGATTTGGCTGATTATATAATTGGAATTTTAATGTGGAATATTAATCCACTGAGGGCCCACATTCAGCTCTATAAGCTGGCTGATCAGGATCTACTACAGCGACTCCAGCTCTATTGAGAGCGCGACGAGTCTCCGTGTTACACAAGCCACACTCCTGTAAGCCAGTATACCGAAATAGTGCAAACTCACCATATAGAGGCATTCCCAAATGTTATTGTGGGGGTTAATGTGCAACGTGATTATCCTGCAATGTACTAAAGGGCTTACGTAAGTGGTTATGCATTTATGTGTGGTTGTACCATCACTGTAGGGACATTCAAAAAACAGACCTGAAATCACCTAGATTTTTGAAAGCAGGTGTGTAGATTTAGCACAAACAATTCTAGCCTAATGCTAAATATTATCTATAATATTTATAATATATATATATATATATATATATATATATATATATATATATATATATATATATTATCTATAAATATTTTGTAAAAGGCATCACTACATTTTAGTAATACACTCACAATGTATTTTCTTTTTTGTGCGTTTGGTTTCATTCATTGTTGTGTGTGTGAGTATATGTATGTATAATAATTTATACAGTAACTAACAATGTAGTTTTAATACAACTGTTCATGTCAACAGTGCATTAACTACAGTAGGGTTACCTAATCTTTAAGTCACCTTTAAATGAAAGTATCTGTCGAATGTCAAAAATCATTTTGTGAGTACCAGTCACGAGATGCTAAATGACATTTGGTTCAAACTTGTATTATATTTGACAACTAATCCTGTTATATTAATTAAATAAGATTCAAATTATATCAGAACTAATAGAGCAACTAGACTACCTGACAAATGTCTTGTCATCTATCCAAGTTTTAGGAACAACAAATCATTTGGTATCAGAAGTGCTTTTGGATCATTTGGTATCAGAAGTGGCTTATATGAAATGCAAAGGCCTTTAGATTTACCAACATACAATAAGATCATGCCTTGATTTTTAAATATTTAATTAGGACAGTAAGGTCTGACTGCTTAGACAAAAGTCTTATCATTAAACAGAAATAATGTACAGTATAGAATATAAAGTCATGGTGCAATGGAAAAATAATTCAATGACTTCAATTCTCTGCAATGACTCAAATAACTTTAATAATTAATAATAATAATTTAATAATTAACTTTATAATTAAGTCACCTGGAATAGCAAGGAAAGCATTCTTCTTGCAGGACTCTCAGAGTTCATCAGAATTCATTGGAGTCATCTTCAATGCTTCCTCGTCCATCTTACCCATGACATGCTCAATAATGTTCATGTCTGGTGACTGGGCTGGCCAATCCAGGAGCACCTTGACCTTCTTTTCTTTCAGGAACTTTGATGTGGAGGCTGAAGTATGAGAAGGAGTGCTATCCTACTGAAGAATTTGCTCTCTCCTGTGGTTTGTCATGTAATGGGCAGCACAAATGCCTTGATACCTCAGGCTGTTTATGTTGCCATCCACTCTGCAGATCTCTTGCACACCCCCATACAAAATATCTTGGATCTATGTGGGTTCCAATAGGACTTCTGCAGCATTTGTGATGATTGGGATGCAGTTTAACAGATGATTCACTTTAAAAAAATCTCCTGCCACTTTTCGAAATTATCAAGTAGAAGTCAAGTTAGCATTTGTTGCTTTTACAACTGGGATCGAGGACAAGACTATTGTCAGGTAGTGTAAAGGCTTTAAACCTCCTTAAAGTGATAATTGACCCAAAAATGAATATTCTGTCATGATTTAATCATTCTCCACGTGTTCCCAAGCAGTTTAATGTTCTGTCCTCTCTGAAACACAAAATAACATTTTAGATTTTAAACTGGTGGAAACTGGTAGCCATTGAAGTGTTTGATTTTTTTGCTGTGGATGTCAATAGTAATCATTTTCAGTATATCTTCCTTAGTATTCAACGACCAAAAGAATCTCAAACAGGTTTGGAACGAGCAGAGAACAAGTAAATGATGACAGTGTTTTCAATTTTGGGTGAACTGTCGCTTTAATGAGTGCCTACATTTTCTTTCATTAGGTTTTGTTTTCATTTTCCAGTTTCCTGTACAACCACACTGTCACGAAGTCTCGATGACTAATATAAAATAATAAAGCATTTTAGGTCTGTGAGACAAAAATACAGCAGAGCATCTCTGCATCTCGCCACCATGTCACATGTTTTTGTGGGCTTTGCAAGCAAACACCCAAGTAAATGTAATGACGATGGTAAAAAGAGATCGTTGGACTGTTAAAATAACATCAGCCTTTAAATAAAATGTATGATGTAGTGTTAAATCAAGAATCTCCATGTCTTTCTTCAAATTTTTACACCCCAAAATATTTCCTTGAAAGCATATCGTCAATCAACCGACAGTTATCAACTCGCTCCTGCTTGAGCTTGAGTAAATGAATAAAAAAACAACTCCTCTGTACAAACTGAAGTGTTAAATCAAACACAGACGCGCTGCCTGCAAAGCATGTAACGGCACGGCCGATAATCCAGCACGTTATCTGTGCAGGCTCGACACAACCCTCTTGTAGCTGTAGCCTGAAGCAGCTGGGGCTCTCAGATATCAGGGATGTTCTGCTTGATTTGTATCTCTCTGGAGAGGAAAAAGTGAGTGAGCAAGTCTGCAAGCGCTTGTATACATGCAAACACCCAATGAAGCCAATGAAATGTGTTGGAAAGAAAAACAGCTTTAACCTCTAGAGGGACAAGGATCCCTGATTAAAAAGCTGTATTATATTAGTGTGTTCTGACTTTAGTCACTAGGGAACGAACACCCCAAATTTGACAGTCAAATAAGACTGCTTTATGAAAAATAAAACAGTGACACCTTATAATATAGTTTTTGGAACTACAGTAACAATATCCAAATGTAATTAAACTTTGATGCAATACTAGTCCCACATGCTTGCAGTACGGAAAATACATGATGCCTCAAAACATACAGCTGACTAATGAGTGATGCGCAATTGGTTTTCTAAGCAATAGTACTTTTTAAAAGATAATTAGCACCTAGCAACCAACCAGCGCACCCTAGCAACCACTAACAGGTCCGTAGCCAAGAAAGCATAGCCGTAGCCCTTCATCTGCCAAAGGTCTGCCAAAAGGTTTTGTGTCCCATAAATTCGCTCCTTTTACCTGTTTTTACTGCAATACCATCATAAATTGTTTAAAAACATCTGAAGAAGTCTTTAAAACAAAGCATTTGCTTAACAGCAAGTGGCACACGCATTATTCAGGATCACTGTCCATGTTTTTGACTTGGCAAATCAGCTTGGGTGAATGCACACAATAATTTCTTCATACAATTTATGAGTTCAACATCCAGCTGGGCAAGAAAACATGCAATGCCTGGGTTGCCGACTTTAACTATTCACTATTATAATGTTGTTAAATATTCATTCATTCATTTTCTTGTCAGCTTAGTCCCTTTATTAATCTGCGGCTCGTCAAAGCGGAATGAACCGTCAACTTATCCAGCATCTGTTTAACGCAGCCGATGCCATTCCAGCTGCAACCCATCACTGGGAAAATATTGTTAAATAAACAAAAAAATATATATTGCGAGTTCTTAACCTAGGACCTTATTCTTGAAACACAAAATGACTACTATTAAGTGTCAAACATCAAAACTAACCCCTTTTAAAGTGTCTCATAATAGTAATTAGTAGTGAAAATTAGGCTATTGTTGCCATCTAAGGTTATAATTGACTTTTTACAAGAAAGGCTGGAAAATCAGCATCATTGTTATTATTATTTTATGCTGATGTGTGTTTAATGTTTAAAATATTTAATGATCTTGCACCACCACCCCTCAAACAAAGTGTAATTGTCTGCAAGGACAATATAAGACAGACGAGGTCATCGGTTAGAGGTGATTGTACAGTTAACTTAAGAGAACTGCTTTTAGGCAATCAGATTTTTCAGTCAGAGCAGCAGAAAGATGGAATAAAACACCGGTGCATATCAGAGAGAGGACCACTTTTAATCATTTTAAAACTCTTCTTAAAATTTGGCTTAAACAAAATCAAATATGCAACCACTGATTTGATTTGATTTTATTGACAATGATGTATTGTGTGTATTGTACTGTAAGTGTCTGTTGTATTATTTTTTACTGTTAAATTTGTTGCAATTTCCTGCACAGGGACTACAGATGTACATTAGCTTTATAGCTAACACTGGCACAACATGTCATGTTGTACATTGTCCCTGTATAAATAAATAAATAAAAAATAAATAAAACTTGTTATTATTTATTGATTAATTGTACAAATCCTGAGCCCTGAGGATAATTTAATGAATCTGGCAGTTTGTTATTTGACTAATTAATGACAATTAATTTTTACATTTTAAACAAGGACAAAATCTGCTTTTTAATTAAAAATGAAACACTTTTTAATAGATTTCAAATGATTTTTAAAATTATTTTATCAACATATTTCTTTTTTCAAAGTTTTAGATTTAAAACACTAAAAATAACAAAATTTACAGTTTAAAACATACATTGGATCACAAAATCTTAAGGGTAGATTTCCTGAAAATGAGACATATATATATCTTCTAAAAGCTGAATAAATAAGCTTTCATTATGTATGCTTTCTTAGGATAATATTTGGCCTAGATACAACTATTTGAAAATCTGGAATACGAGGACTCAGCAAATGAACATATTAAAAAATACCTTTAAATTTGTACATGATTATTACTATGCAAAAATGTAGTTTTTATTAAGGTAAGAATTTACAGAATGCCTTAATGGAAGATGATCTTTACTCAATATTCTAATAATGTTTGGCATGAAAGTCAAATCAATCATTTTGTCTCAAGCAATGCATTATCTTGGCTATACTTAAATGCCTTTAAAAGTAATAAAAAGTAAATATTTTGGTATATCAAAGCAGTCACATCATGATACCAGCCCACAGCTAATCCAGAAAAACAGTGCTTAAAATGTCACTACAATGTACTATTTTAATGAAATGCAAAATGAAGGTAAAAATGGCAAAAAGTTCTACCTTTTGAGTAAAAGAACCACCCCTTTCAGCAGGCTGACTATGGGCCTGACTAATTACAATGTGGAAATTCAACTCTGCTGCTATATTAGAATAGTCAAAGCTGGTCAACTAACATGATACAACAACAAGAATGAGTATATATAAGAACCTATAATACAGTTGCTATCTTTTCATATAAAACAACATGGGTAAAACTAAACTAAAGGCTGTTTTATAATGATCTGCTCAGTCTTACACAGTCTACGCAATCTGTTTTAATTGAGCTAGGCTTATCATCGCTTAGATTAAGACAGACTGTGCAAACAATTCCTTCTCACTTAAAATATGGGTACATTTGAACAGAATACATTACAGAGCTTTAAATAAATAGACTGTTCAACAGCACTCCAGCTGCTAATGTAAATATTTTGAAACAGTAAATATTAACTGTAAAGAGAGGGAATTTATTATTATACAAACTGTATATATGAATTATAAGGAACTTCAAACACAACGCTTTGGATTTGTTCAATATAAAACATATTATCAGATACTAATATGCTACAACATGCACTCAAACAACCTGCATTTGACAAAAATGTGCATCTTAATATTCAAATGGTAGAGACTCTAAAGATATTAATTAGTTGATAGTCCTTTTAAATGAAAAGCGACATAACTATTCTGCCCTTTCAAACAAGCTCTTACAGGAAGTATTTAGAATTAACTACAGACAAAACAAAGGTTTTTGTGCTGATTTTAAAGGTGCAAAAGTGATGGTGTAATTACAGCTGCTTTTTATGCACATCCTTTTAGGGAGAAACAGAGACCCACAACACTAATTGCATTAGCAAACAGTGTTAAAGCAATGTGAATAAACGTTTCCTAAAAACAGATACTATTTTAGAGGCTGTGAAAATGTATTAAGAAGGAAATGTGATGAGAACAAGGAGAAATGAGGGGAAAAAATATATATATAACGTATATATAAAGATATTAAAATTGCAACCGTACAGAAAATGGCTGAAGGGCTACTTAGATAATGTAGCAATGAGAGATGACACACATCTCTACACTGAATAAACAAACTGGCATTCTTCTTCATATGAACCTTATCTGAGTGGGATGAAACTGCATATACGTTTGCAAATGCATTTGAAGTTTTCTCATTTTAAATGCTTCATTTGATGCGACAACATTTTTTTATAATGACTAATGAAATATAGGCACCAACAAATGATATGCACACTGTACATTCATTCATTCATTCATTTTCTTTTCGGCTTAGTCCCTTTATTATTCAGGGGTCGCCACTGCGGAAAGAACTGCCAACTTGTCCAGCATTTGTTTTACGCAGCGGATGCCCTTCCAGCCGCAACCCATCTCTGGAAAACATCCATACACACTCACTCACACTCATACACTACAGACAATTTAGCCTACCCAATTCACCTATACCACATGTCTTTGGACTTGTGGGGGAAACCGAAGCACCCGGAGGAAACCCACACAACCACCGGGAGAACATGCAAACTACACACAGAAATTCCGACTGACCCAGCCGAGGCGCAAACCAGCGAACTTCTTGCTGTGAGGCGAACGTGCTACTTACTACGCCACCGTGGCGCACACACTGTACATTATGCATTAAATGAAACACAATGGCAAATACTGCTTTTTCTGTTTAGTTATATTAACTAGGTTGTTTTTTAATAGCATTGGGTTTAAATTGATCATTTTCACTCTAATGAACCGGACTACATCTTTCTCACATGATCACTTTACTTGATCAGAATTTTTGGCTCCCAAAATGAAGCCTAAATAAAATGATCCTTACAATCAATTCAATCATTTTAGAACACATGCAAATGCAACATATTTTAATATTGAACAAAACATAGAAATCTGATATATAGCAATATTAGCAAATTACATATATGGCATACAAGTTCATATTTGAATTTCACAAATACAAAAACATATATGCAGTCATACATTCATTCGTTTTCTTTTCGGCATAGTCCCTTTATTAATCTTGGGTCTACACAGCGGAATGAACCGCCAACTTATACAGCTTATGTTTTACGCAGCGGATGCCCTTCCAGCTACAACCCATCACTGGGAAACATCCATACACACTCATTCACACTCATATACAGTACTACGGACAATTTAGCCTACCCAATTCACCTATACCATGTCTTTGGACTTGTGAGGGAAATCAGAGCACCCGGAGGAAACCCACATGAACACGGGCAGAACATGCAAACTCCACACAGAAATGCCAACTGACCCAGCCGAGGCTCAAACCAGAGATCTTCTTGCAGTAGGGCAATCGTTCTACCCACTGCGCCACCATGACGCCCTAAATGCAGTCATATATGTAACATATATTTCAAAATATTGCAAAAATAGCACTTATGTTTGTTTCAAACACGAATTACATGACCAAAGAATTACAGTGTAGATGTTAAACTATATTTCCCAGGGATGGGTTGCGGCTGGAAGGGCATCCGCTGCGTAAAAATATGCTGGATAAGTTGGCGGTTGATTCCGCTGTGGCGACCCCGGATTAATAAAGGGACAAAGCCGACAAGAAAATGAATGAATGAATGAATGTTAAACTATATCAGTTAGAATGGTAAAAGTTTTTAATATTCAGATTTTTTTTTAAATGTATGAACATTTATATGTATTTATGTATGTAGTATATCATCTTTGCTTTAGATTACAAAAAAAAAGAATTACCGCTTGTGTGAGGCGTTTCTAATGCAGTGTCTATGGGACAGGACAGTATATTTGATGTTATTCTGTCCTCTGACTGCCGTCATCAGTCTCACACAATTTTTTCCTTTTTCTGAAAGTCTTCATAACACCATCGTGGAGTTTTCCTTTTACTATATGAGCAAATAAGATTGTAAAAAAATGATTTGTTGTATTCTCCCATTCACTGCGCTCTAAGTTTTCTCAACTATGACGACGTCCGCTACTGAGAAACCCAGAAATGTGAAAAAGGTCTATGATTATAATATACTATATGATATGATTACTAATATGTATGTTTGAACATACAGTATACTGTAAATACATATTTGTAATTCCAGTGGTAGCATCCATTTTATCATTTTCATCTTTTTATTTTAAAATATATGTTGCCTATATGGCATATTTCCTTATATATGTAAAATCCAAATATAACCTTGCAAGTCATATAGGTATTTTGCATATATTTTCAATGTTTCGAATTTCAATATAACTAATGAATACATTAGGGATTCTCGGCTCAGTTGAAAAAAAACATCCTGTTCAGTGAGAATAATTCTAATCGATTACTAGTGATTCATGAATCAGTTCATTGAAAGGAATCATCCATTCACAAACTGGACGTCACAGGTCAGGCTGTGCAGAACACACTGGCCTGAACTCTAAAGGCATAATTAACAGACACCTCGTCACTAAATGAAATCTGATAAAAGGGCATATTGACGCAAATATACTTCTCCCATCTGTCGGTTAATTACGTTTTAATTTACCGCAGCCATTTTTAGCAGCAGGTCAGAGCCCCGGCACATCTCGCTCAAATTAACGAAAGGCAATGAACGCGAGCAACTCTGTGCATAGAATATTCTAAGTCTGCAATCGCTGTATGCTCACGAGTGAGTCCACAGCAGAGGTAAAAGCCAAAAAAGGTCTAAAATTACAAGCACTCAAAAAGCTCCGTTAAAAGCACCCACAGACTCCCACGGCACACAGAAAGAGAGAGTCAGAGGCTCGTGGATCAGCACTCTCCGTTATTGATTGTGATGCATGCAGATTCTATGATCTCGTGTGGGAGTTTTAACTTTGGCCGGCGCAGAACACAACTACACTGAAAAAAATAAAAGAGTCATTGGATTTACTCAATTTTTTTTGAGGTAACTGTTTGCAAACGATTTTATGGGCTGAATTTAAACAAACAAATTAAGTTTATTGTTACTAAAATTAATTTGTTTGTTTAAATTAAACCCATATAAATTGTTTGCAACCAGCTACCTTAAAAACGTTAGCAAACCTATTATTTCAGTGTACTTATATTCAAGCTTCAAACAGGGAGTAATGGCACAAAAGAGGAAATGACTGTGCAAGCTCGCTAAAAATAGGCTCTAAAATTCATTGGGATGTTAGCCCTTAAACTGAAGCAGCATGGAGAGATTCGAGACAACGCTGCGAAAGCATTCGTGGCATGTGAGCATGTCTGATTTCCTTGTCGGCATGGTGGACGCGCACAGAACTGAATAAGATGAGTAAGCTGACCGCTGTTCTTCTGTTTTCCAGGACTGTCACTACTGCGATCAGCAAAAACAAAGCAGGTGAAAAACCAAATAAACAGCCCCCTGGACTCCCCAGCCCGTGTGGCACAGAGCTGAGCAGGGGGGCTGCTCTCCAACAGGGCCGCCTGCTGAGAGCATATGGTTGACAGGTCAATGGCCATGAGCAATACAGTCAGTCACATTAACACCCACACAAAAGTATTTATATGAGAAAATATCACAATGTGTAAAGCTCACGCTCTGGGGGTAGTGAGCAGAAAAATCCCTCTAAACTATTACTATTATTTTTCATTACGAGATTCAAAGAGAAACAGATGAACGTTTTTTTTTAATGCTAAAAAATTACACAAAGCTCAACTATGGGAGTGGACTGACCGTTTGGGAACATCATGAAGTCATTTTTTGGCAAGCTGACAGGAACATAATTTGTCCTCATCAAGCTTCATTGCCACTACCTTGTAACTTTTGCTGATCATATTTATGTGCTGTACACTGAAAAACAAATGTCTGAGGTAAAAACTGTAAAAATGCTGTAAAAACCTATAACCTTGTTGACAGTACAGTAAGTTTCGGTGATTTACATGTGAAACATCCTGAATCGCACTATTCTAAAACACTTTGTAATATAAATAGTGTATGGAAGGCTATTTCTGCCACTGAATAAAAAACTCTTTTTAATATGATTTAAATGATTTCTGAATTTGACTTTATAAAAGACGTTTGATAATATAACAAAACTTGCATTTAGACATTAGTACATATGTCCAACATATAATCAAAAAATAATTTATAAGTCAAAATGCTGAAATTTTACTCAAAATTCTGGCTTCTTTCTTCAAAACTGCATAGCATGTAAAGGAGGGAAAGACTGACTGACTATTTTCTTACAAATCTGAGTTTATATTCAGACTTTAAATCTTGTAATTTCGTTATTTAGTCGAAACTGCAAGATCTAAACTGATTAAGGCTATGTGTGTTAAATAATGTAGAAATGCAACAGAGATATTTCACATGCTCTTATTTCTACAGAAATAACCAACGCTATCTCACGGCAATTCGTAACTTTTGATTAAGTGGCTAATTCGTATGAATTCGTATCATCTAATTCATACAATTTACTACGATTTGCTCATCACCCAATGACAGTTGGTTTTAGGGGTGGGGTCGGGTGCCACTCCTCCTTTTTTAAATCGTACATTTTCGTACAACTGAACTCGTACGAATTCGTACGAATTAGCCACTAAACTGGCAAAACGTAAAATGCTTACGTTTTCTCGTGAGATCAGGCTCAAATAACTAAGCTTTTGGGGTTATTCATGGTATGCTGTAATTTGGTCATTTTAAAATGTTCTAATGTTTTAATGTTTTTAAAGGATTAGTATAACAGTGATGACCTCACAGTTTTTTGAAAACACTTATTGTGGCTTTTATAGAGTGAACAGGTAACTGTAAAAAAAGAGATTAGTTGACTTTAATAAGTGAATACACCTGCTACTTTTGAAGTGATAAGTTGATTTATTAAAAAAACTTGAAATTAAGTAAAGGAACTGAGCATAATTATACAACTGAAGTCAACTTACAGTGGGTTGACTCACATATTTATGCAAAGCAACTAATCTCTTTTTATAGTGTAGCATATTCTATATTGTATAAAGGTAATCTCTCCTATAAAAGTACAATGAGGATAAGAAACAGGTGGACATACAGATTTTTCCAGACTCAAAAGGCAAATGTAACCTGTGTCTATTTCTTGTGTTTAATTCAAAATATAGATTTTTTCCTAAAATTGTGTTTCCTCCCAGTCACTGAACTTGGATGAAGATGGTCAGATAAAACGCATTCAAACACACGCAGCTTTAAAGGCATAGTTCTCCCTAAAATTTAATTTCCTCACCATTTCTCTCACTCAAGTGGTTCTAAGCTTTTATGAATTTCTCTCATCTCTTAAACACAAAACAAGATATTCTGAAGAACGTTGGAAAAGCTCAACCCTTGGCATCCATAGTAGGAACAGAAAATATGGAAGTCAATGGCTGCTGTTTTCCAACATTCTTCAGCATATCTTCCTTTGTGTTCAACAGTTGAAACTCAAACACGTTTGGAACGATTGGATAATGAATGAATAATCACAAAATGTTCATATTTACGTGACAATAATAATAACAGTTAATTGAATAATAGTGGGGTGCCACGGTGGCGTAGTGAGTAGCACGTTCGCCTCACAACAAGAAGGTCGCTGGTTTGAGCCTCGGCTGGGTCAGTTGGCGTTTCTGTGTATAGTTTGCATGTTCTCCCTGTGGTTGCGTGGGTTTCCTCTGGGTGCTCCAGTTTCCCCCACAAGTTCAAAGATATGTGCTATGGGTGAATTGGGTAAGCTAAATTGTCCGTAGTGTATGTGTGTGAATGAGAATGTATGGATGTTTCCCAGAGATACTGGAAGGGCATCCGCTGCGTAAAATAAATGCTGGATAAGTTGGCGGATCATTCCGCTGTGGCGACCCCGGATTAATAAAGGGACTAAGCCGACAAGAAAATGAATGAATGAATAATAGTAATATTAGTTTGTGCACAGTGAAACTGGGTAGTTTCTCTCCCTCGATATATGAACAAGAGAGAAACAAAGGCAAGCAGACAGAGACATAAAAAATAATGGCCGGTTGAGGTGAGATTGTGTAAGATTTTACAAGTTTTACACATAAGTCTAACAATGCTAGTCTTCAAATCAGACCATGCCAAACTTTCGTCATACCACCAGTCCACCAGTTCCCATAAAAACAGTCAAAGTCTTTTTTTAAGTTCTCAGAAGGAAACATCTTTGTGTGTATAAAAGCTGACTCTAAAAGTATGCATAAATATTGCAACATACTTTCTCCCCATTTTATAGTGCATTTGCAGTGATTTTCTATGCACTCCTCCATCAGTTTTTTTATGGGCTGAGGATATTTTGGTTTTAAGAACAGATTTGTGTCTTGTGTCTGTGTGTGTGTGTGTGTGTGTATGCACTCCAGTGCCTAATATTTTTGAGAAGGATGATGGGTGGACGGATTGCATTCAGCATCCTTGAGCCTTCTGACAACTGCAATGAAACAACACACTCTAACAATCACTTACTGAGCATAAATGTGGTAGGTTTTCAGCCTTGTAGATCTCTAGATCAATACCATAATGATGTGAATGAAATGATGTGGTCATCTGATTTGGCCCAATGTATCTGTGTGTAGAGTATAGCCTGGGATACAGCAGGCCCTCTCAAAACATACTGCACAGATGTCGAGATCAATGCATGCAGCAAAAAAAGTGATATTGTGAAATTCTGCATGTCAAGGTAACTGCAATGTCAGCAAATACAACTGCTGTGATGAAGATGCACGATCATGTCTGTAAAATGTCACTGAATTCAGCTCTCCGTAGGGCAGCAGGATTTCTAGCCTTCTTGTCGCTATGGCAACACCTAAAGTTAATTGGGTACCTATGCAGTGTTGGGAAGAATCAAGCAGCGTTCTCCTACAAGACCATGTCTCCCTTTGAAGGAACACACACTTTGAGAGTGAAATGTGGCAGGTCTTGGTTTTTTCATTGAACAAATGCGGTGTGTTATAAAGTAAGAGCATTTGACAATGTCAAGGTTTTTTTTATAATTTACAATCCAATGTTTTGCTTGTTAGCAACCAGCAATAAGTTGGAATTTATGCCATCTGTGTACATATCACAAACAATGTACAATGCATGTGTTTATTTCTATAAAGTGTGAAATTAAAATCTCCAATCTTTATTTAGCTAGCGCACATTGCTTTTCTTAAGGTGAATAATTAATGCAAGTTAATCTGCTGGAACAAAAATGCTGCCCTTTGCTTCTGCTTTTGGAGGCACATCAAGAGATTGCCAAGAACAATGTGATCCTGGATTAACATCTATATTGATCCTGGAACATCATTTTTGTTGGAATATGTAATCCCTACCTGTTCCTTACCCCTAAAACCAACCATAACTGTAAACTATTTTCAAAACCAGAGGGGTATAATAGTTGGATAACAATCATGCAGAAGTGCATAAACCTAAACCTAAGCCTGAACTTAACATAAACAGTAAATGTCTCCCTTAATTCTGATTGGCTGATTGGAATGTTGTTTCAGGATCAACATAGACGTTGATCTAACATGTCCTACACTCTCAGAAAAAGAAAAGGCCTCTTATGACACAATTGTTCTCATATAAAAGGTACAAAAGTGTTGAACAACTCCTTCTTTATTACAGTATCTATGAAAATAAATTCACTCAGTATTCTGATTCAGTTGGAAGTTCATCAACATACTAAAATAAAAGACACACCAACTTCCTGTTCACACATACGTTAATGTGTGTGTAATCCAAAATTCTGCAGACTTTCAGTAATCTCAATGACTCTCAATAGGATGATGCATTTGCAACTGAAACTGAATATTGAGTAAGGGTGGGGTTTTTTGGCGTGGGGTTTGCACTCCTCCTCTCATCTTTCACTCTCAGAAAACTAATGGTTGGAGCTACGTGGCTAAGCATGTTTAGTTGTCAAACTGATGCCATGAGAGAATGACTGCCACTCCAGCGTGGAGGTAAATGGTCCAAGTTTTATATAATGATTACCAAAACAATCGTTGTTTTCAGTGGATTAACTTGCACTGATAAATTGTTTATATCTTAAGCCTAATAATGTGTCCTAATTAAATTACCGTTGCAAATTTCGATTTCATACAGACTTTAAAGGTTTGACTTTAAAGATTTCTTTCAAACTTCAAACATTGTCATTTGGAGCATTTTATTTATTCTTTTATCAGAAAATGACAGTTAGTACTATAGTCAGATTGATGTTTTCAATCAAAATCAGGGTCTTTATTTATTCCTTCTGAAGTTACAGCACTGGTACTCTGTTGCCTAAAATGAATACTACAACAATTATACAAGACATTCATTCATTCATTCATTCATTTTCTTTTCGGCTTAGTCCCATTATTTATCCGAGGTCACCACAGTTGAATGAACCGCCAACTTATCCAGCATTTGTTTTACGCAACCCATCTCTGGGAAACATTCATACATTCTCATTCACACACATATACTACGGACAATTTAGCTTACCCAATTCACCATTACCGCATATCTTTGGACTGTGGGGGAAACCGGAGAACCCGGAGGAAACCCACGCGAACACGGGGAGAACATGCAAACTCCACACAGAAACGCCAACTGACCCAACCGAGGCTCGAACCAGCGACCTTCTTGCTGTGAGGCGACAGCACTACCTACTGCACCACCGTGTCGCCTTATACAAGACAATTATACAAAAAGAATATCTACATGTTTCTTATTTTGTCTTGACATGTGTGGCCTCAAAATAAATGTTCACCGGAAGGACAAATATATTGGTTTTGGTGGAAAGCAGAGTGTCTCTTGGGTCCAGCCCTAAACTGGTCCTGTCTGGAACGGATGAGGTAAGCCTTATCTTCCTTCACAACATAACACACTCCCAACCCCCATCCCATTTTCTTGCAGCAACCCAAAACCCCACATTACAAATGAAAATCCAATTTGCTAAAATCTCACAAACCCAGCATCCCCTCTGATTAATACATTACTGTGTACAGCGATGTCTCAAGCTAGCGATTCGTCCATAAACGCTCACGTATGCTAGCCCTGCTCCTGATTTATGACATGCATAATCAACTGAGGAACTTGGCTTGCTGCTGAGATCACAAGAGCACAGAATATCACCTATGATAAAAGTGCAGGGTGCACCTTTAATGAGATGCTTTACGAACACAACTGAATGCACTTCACATACAGAAGTCTCTTGCATTAAATGCACTGTGATGCTACATTCAAATCAATGCAAATCACTGAGAATCTGCAAGAAGAACAACTATACTGCACTTAACCTAAAATGAATAAATGTCGTGCAGTGTTTATATTACAAATAACAAAGGACACGTTTTGGACAATGTGTTGTAAAGAAATCTTTTTTAATTAAATGCACGTTAATGTTAATATTATTCACTATTTATTCATGTATTGAAGCAAGTGTTAGAGGTATTATATATGTAGCTTTAAGTTAATATTTCATCTAATAATCATGATATCCCACCAAACAATAATGCAGCTGACAAATAACATACGTTATGCTTGCTTTGCTATTGATTAATTAATTAATAATAATCATTAATACTTGATGTCGCATTCGGAATTCACATTTCATTATACTGGGCACTAAATGTCTTCGAATATGAAGGATTTGTCATGATTTATTTGGAGGATGAATGTCTATGTATCATTTGGTCTTATAAATGAGACAACGGGCAGTTAAAAAAATGCCTTTTTGAGTCTCTAAGCCACAGCACAAAACAGTCATGTACAACTAACTTGCAGCACTACAGCCTGCTCCATATCTTTTACAGATACAAGGATGAGTTAACACACACATACAAAAAAAAAAACGTCTTGAAATGATGCAGACGCTTCATCTCTAAGATGGAGGCTGTCTGTACCGCAGCTGGGGGTAAGAGCTGAGGACATCTGAGGAGTGAAGTCTGTCTTAAAATCTACTTCTTCATCCCACAGATTTCTTCAAGTACACTTCGACATCTGTAAAGAGCAGTGTCTGAGCACATATACACAACAGACATGCAGTGTGGACATCGTAGATCCTAACTAGCACAATCAAGAATGTTACTATTTATGTAAAGCGAGAAAAGGCAGGTTAATTGTTTACTCTATTCTCAAGAGAAACAGTTTGCACTCGGAAGAACAACACTTACGCAACACCTCAAGATACCTTCATTCACTTACATCTGAAAAACAGCCAATGAAATTTTAAAATCCTCTGATGAATCATGTAGGGCCCATTTGTTATTTAACCCTAATCATAACCATGAGACTGTGCCGAGAAGCTCAGGAGTGCAAAATGATAAATTGGTGCATAGAGACAAGCGGTTCATTCTGCCTACTCTTCCCGAACACATCTCCATGTTTTCGTATTCCTTCTGTAAAGCTGACCGCATCAACTGAGACCATCCTATTCATCAAATATGACATGAAATCCAAATTGACCCTATTAACTTCCCTAATACATGTTTCCTGGTCGGGCTGCGCACAATTCACCACTGCACATTATCCCAAAGTAAAGAATAAAAGCCTTTTCTTTTGTAATCTGTAACATTTTTAGCTACTCTTACCCAATCGTCTGGCTCTGTTCTCCCATGTAACATCCGCTTTTCACAATCTAATCAACTTCAGATAAATAAAATGGACTATAAATGAACAAAGTAACTCTTGACCTACATTTGTTTCTCATTCAGTAATCCAGTTTCACTCAGAAATACATCAAATGGGATGCAAAACCGATTCTAAATCTAATGGATAGGCTGCTTTACAGGAGGACTACTGTATATTTTGCATGTAAATACTTTCTAACATGTATAGATTAAAATTTAATTTGGGACTAAGCCGATAAGAAAATGAATGAATGAATGAATGAATGAATGAATGAATGAAGTGGCATTTTCCACATTATCTGTTAAAGCTATGTTAGCTCAACCAATGGGATAGAACTATTCGGTTCAGAAAATATGTTTAAAAACAGCTTTTCTGTATTAGTAGTGTAAAACCTACACACTCAACCACTAAAACAAAAAAAAATAAAACAGCTCTAAATCGAAGGGGTGATGCAATTTGCTCACAATAACACAGTGCAAGGAAACAGATCTGTAGATCTGCCACAAAACAAAAAAGAAGCTTCTACATGATTTCACTTGAGACGAATATTGTGTTTCCTTCAGATATGACTGTGGAAATATAGTCTATGCACTCAAAGCTCTAAAAAGCAGTTAAATGTGGCCTTCCAGAAAACAGTGGGCAAGCGTTAGCTCACAAATCCATGGCTTCTCTCTCAAAGCGTCTCCTCTTGCAGCCCCACCAACTGCCTTCTCTTATGTAACCCACTCTGTTTCCTCAGCTCGCCTGTCTTTATTGGCTGATTTCTCTGTTTTTCACACTAGCACTTTATCACCGCTATCCTGTGCTGTAGTGATGATTGCCAAAAATCAGACAGTTTTTTTCTCTTCTACTTATTTCACAGCCTTCCAACTCCAATGTACCTCAGAAGCAATAGCCTTCACAAATGAAACACATCCACGAGGCCTTCAAAGATGACTAAAGCCTCTTTAATAATCTTGAAAGGCAGCAGCCTAACCAGAGGAGGAGAGACTAGCAAGATGATCCATGGTCTCCTCCTCACATACGAGAAGCTTTAATAGCGGCATTGTCCTATATACCTCTGTTAAACAATTTCCTTCTCATTAATTAAACATACACTCCATCAATATGCCCTAGGAGTGCTCGTGCCTATCAGGTATTGCATGCGGCGCACAGGAGAAGATATGTGCTTGATTTATTTTCACATTGCTGCACGCCATACATCAAAATGAGAAGGAACTCACTGAAGAAACGGAGAATAAACAGGAAATGTCACATCTTAAGGGTTCATTTATTCAGTTTACAGCAAATGCTGCCAAGAAGGCATGCATAATTCATGATTAAAACAAAAGCGAATGAGTGAAAAACCGCACTGCTTTTGACTGATGCCTCTCCCATCCTCTGAACGGAGGCAGAATTAGTCAGCTCCTTGCTCACGCCTTCCCTCCCTGCGCTTGGTGAAATTTCACCCTCGCTGCCACCAAGATCTCACCCTCCATTTTCTCTGCATCTCCGCCACTCTCTCTGCATCCTCTCTCCCTCGGCCATGCACAATTACCAATAAAAACCTGTGCGCTCACACACACCCCCACACCGTAGACATGCACGCACACTGAAGGCACAGAGCATGCATGCGGCTCGTTCTCACATGAGAGCCTGCTTCCTCCATTTTATACATTCAGAGCGACCCTTCCCGCACCCCTGCTGCCACTTACACACGCACACACACACACACCTCACTTAATTACAGCTTCTGTTCCCAGGTTCAGTTGGCTACGCTCTGCTATATGAGGTTAAAATCTATATGAAAAGGTGATATTTCAATACATAATGCTCGATGCCTTGCTTCTGGCCGTATCTCAACAGGCTGAAAAGAAACATGAAAATGCACACGTTGTCAACATCTTCACCTCACGAATCTAGAACAATAATCCATTACTCGTTGGAAATTAGATTTGATTGTGTGCTTTGCCTGGTCAGCGGCAGTGTTGGCAGGGTCACTGCCATCCTTGGATTAAATTGGCGGAGCTACATTCACTTGTTGCGTGGTCACAGCGGCCCTGTCAATCCTTGTCAGATGACGGTTTAGATAAGTATGTACACAGGGGATTGATGAAACCATAAAGCAGCGATGGAGCGGTAAATACATGAAGATTAAACTCCTCTGCAAGAATCAATCTTGACGAGCATACTGTAAGATTACAGCACATGCAGTATGAAAGGCTCAACACTGGATGAATCCCTTAAAAAAAGCAAAGCATCGTTTAGTAGCCTAAGGGAGCTGGCTGATTCTACTTGGTTTCAAGCTAGAGACCACATACACCAACTGCCTACCGCCTGCTGCCTACTCTCCATGCCCCAACAGCCCCCAAACGCCATTTACCTGGTCATACCAGTCCCGGTTGGAACAGGTGCACTCGGGCCACCATCCTCCTTGCCCTCCTGAGTTGTTACCATTCACCTTGGGGCCGCCCTTGGATTGGCTCTTGGGGTTGGGACCTCCAGGACCCCCAGCTGACATCATTTTCCCTTTACTTCTCCCCAAAGTGCCCCCTCCACCCATTCCCCCTCCTCCACCCGAGGTTTGGGGCGGTAAGGTCTGGCCGCCCCCATAGCCGGCCGGGTATCCGTAGGGTTCGGGCTGCCAGTCTCCATATGCTGGGGCATCCATCCTGCGCAGGGCGGCCATGCGGGTCACTTCATAGCATTCTGGGCACTTGCAGCAGTGGTGATGTTTGTGCATGCTGGCTAGTTCACGCGGTGCGGCGCTCTCTGTCTCTTTCTATCTCACTGCTGCTGCTGCTGCCTGCTCAGATCAAACGCAGCGCGCAGAACGGCAGCACAAACGGCAGAAATCTTCACAAACCCTGTTATCCTCCTCTTTGTTCCTAGCGATCCACAAAAAGAGATGAGGAGGTAGCAACAGGGTGATGAAAAATAGAAAAAGCTCGGTAGTCTTCCTCCAGTCGATGCAAAAGGCTTGGAAAAATAATGCTGAAAATAGTGTGTATGATCTCGGAATCAGAGACCAGCCCCGATGGTCGAGTTCTCTTCTTGCTTCTGTTGCTTCACAGTGATATGTATATAAATTCATAGATATATATATTCATTTGTTTATATATGTATATATTTACACACACACAAGTACATATAAAAATATCAATATAAACAGACGAGCACAAATACAATTATATACAGGTATATATGTATACATATATATTTCTATAAATATTAATATGCGTGTGTACAAATATATATAGATATATATATAAACAATTTCTATATATAAACGATATCCGTGATCAGGTCTTCCTCTGAAAGTCTCTGCTTGCCAGATTTCTTCCTTCTGCGTTTCCTCCTGCTTCTGGAAGCGTTTTCTTGCCTTCTTTCTCTCACTCTTTTCCCAGTCTGCAGAGAGGAGCTGAGCACTGGATTGACTCTCAGCCTGCTTGCCCTAGATGTGGATTATACGAAGGGATGCAAGCAAGCGAAAGAGAGAGGGAGGGATAGAGAGAGAGAGAGAGAGAGAGAGAGAGAGAGAGAGAGAGAGATGCGTAGCAGCATCCCTCCAGCACCTCAGCCCTGACAGCCACAGCCAATCAACTCACAGCACAGCCATCAGCAGCAGCACCAACACAGGGCTGACTGCTTCAGTGACTGCTCTTAAAGGGCCAGCGTACCAAAAAATCTCTCTGCACACAGAGAATGCATGGAGATGCAGAGAACACGTTCCTGAGCTCCAGGGCTCCACTGAAGACCTGCCTTGAGGGTTTATACTGCACCATAAGAGGCTAACAAAAGACCTATTTTTGGATTTCCTAAGTTGCATTACATACATGATCCTTCAAAAATCACTCTAATATTAATTATCATTATCATTATTATTATTTATTTATTATTTATTATTATTATTGTTGTTATTATTATTAATAGTCATAGAAATGAAAGCAATAAAATACATAAAATAAGTAATAAAGTAATAAATAAATATTTAAGAAATAAGTATGTAACCATTTATTTATATATTTATTTATTTTACATTTAATAAATGGTGCCTTGACGAATAGAATATTTTTTTAAACAGATTTTTCAAAGAAATAATATACTCTATGTTGTGTCTAAACATTCATATTTGTAGTGTGGATTATTATTATTATTAATAATAATAATAATAATAATAATAATAATAATAATAATAATAATAATTCCTTTTTACATTACAATTATATAGTGCTTTTCTAGACACTCAAATCGCTTTACACAATGGGGGGATCTCATCATCCACCAGCAGTGTGGACGACCATGTGAGAGTTGCAGAGAGCTAGCTGCCGGCAAATCTTTATTATTATTTTATTTTGTTTTAAATAATTATATTTTGGAAGGATAGATCACCCAAATATAAAAATTTTCTGTTAAATTACTCATCATCAGTCTGTCTAAAATGTACGTTTCTTTTTTCCTTCAGTAGAACAATTGTATACATTTTAGCTAAAACAATTTAGCTGAATCTTTTGTGATTCATAAATGCCAATGACTCTAAAAAAAGGAAAATAACAATAACAATGGCGCAAAAGCATTAAAAGCATGTCCCCTTTTGCTATTTTAAGAATGGTCTAACAGGGTTGTGCTTATTCTCTTAATGAGTTATGGGTGTTTTGAGCATAATGTGCATTAAACCAATCAGTCTCATCTCACATTCCCTTTAAGAGTCAGTTGCATCGCGCCATGGTGCATTTGCAATTTACATGACGGACTTTGTCTTCACTAGCGAGAAAACAGTTCAACAGTCCATCTGCGCAAGGATGAAGAATGAGCCTCCTCCATTCGGCCTCTTTACTTGTACTCTTTACCTTACTTCTTTACTTTCATGGATACGGAAACAGTGTTGTACACACTCCACTGAAGACATCCATTGGCCTACATATTTCATTTTGTTTGTTAAGGCCAAAGATTTGTTTCAATACTATTTCTAAATTTAGTTCCAATGTCCAGCAAACAAATTAATGACCAATAATAACCAAGTGTGGTCAAAAAACTGAGTTATATCCAAACACACGTCCCATTCTTATGCCCCATATGGTAATGCATACATCTCCAAAACCCGACAGGTGGACAAATCTAAACTTGTTTTTATTAAAACATATATAAATATGCAAATAATAAATAATACTGCTAGTAATAATAACATTATACAAATGCAAATTGTTATGAATGGACTGAAAAAAGCCCCCTGACAGGAAGAATGCATGGAGGTAGTTTATGTAGTAAATAATATTTTTTTTGTAACATTTTAATCCTTTATTTTTTCATATGTAAAGATATTTGTGTATTGCTGTACATCCTGTGTGTGTTAAGTGTTTGAACCTGCATAGGTGCATAACTACACTGTGAAATGGCAGCTGTGGTTGCCAGTATTTCACTGTTAAAAATACGCTACAAATCGTAAAAGTAATTTCTCATTTTTACAGTAAACTACTATATTTCATAAATTTATAGAGGTAATATATCTGCATTTTGAATCACCAACACCTACACATCTTTTGTTACACAGATAGACACGTTAACACAGCCATATGCACGTGGTGATGAGAAAGTTACATTTGTTGTACCAATGCTCTTCATAAACAACTTTTCCCTCAAGCAGAAAAGTGTATCAGTGTATAGAAGGTGCTCAGTGTCATTCACACAGCTACTAATACCCTCCAGTAACATACACAAAATTAACGTCATGAAATAAAAATTGTTTATCAACATTAGATGTAACATAAATCTCTAATGTACATCACTGATGGGGAAACAACTTAAAAAATCCATAGTAATGACAACAAAAAACATGAAAAGTGATGTGCCACGCAGGGAACTCTGGGAAAGTCAATTTACGGTTATTTGTTGTATATATTAAGGAAACCTACTGTTAACCAGGTTACAGATTTTTACTGTAGCATTTTTACAGTTTTTTAACCGTTGAAATCACAGACATTTTTAGACCAGCTTTTACTTGGTCAATGGTGCAGTTTATTTCAGTTTCTCAAAACAGCAATGCGTCAACAATGCACCTGAACACACCTCCTTTATAGGCCGGCACACCTATGAATCCACAAAGTGGCGCAAATGGATTTGCTATTTAAACAACGTGGCAAAGCGTAAAAATTAGGGTTTCGAAAATAGCAACAAATCATGTCTTGTGCCTTATTGCACCGGGTGTATGATAGGGCCCTAAAATGTGTGTTTTAATGTTCATTATAATAGTACTTGTGCTTATCCTGAATGCTGCAACCTATATGAAAAGTAACATTACGTTCAAATGAACTGTAAAAAGAGTCCATATTTTGTGATCCACAGGTTATTTTTTCAATTTATTTGAGCTTATGAAATGCATTATGGGACATTGGTTTTGCTTTGTCTGCTTTTGATGCTGAAAATTAACTTTAAGTTTAACAGCTTGAGTTTTACTGACATTTTAGAAGTCTGAAACAATATAATGTATAAGAAACAATATACAGAGAATTAAGTCCATAAAATAACTGAAAAAGCACTAGAAGGTTATTACCAGGTTTTTGTACCAACATTTACAATACCAATAAAGAAACACGTTAGACTATTAAAAATGAATCAAACTTTTCAATATCAGAAGTTGCTGGAGGAAAGATCAAGAAGCCATAATGCAATTCAAACACACAACTAAAAGAATAAAAAAAAACATAAATCATAAAAACAACAGGTAAACTGCTAATTTACGCATATTTTTTAAAGTGAGTGTAGTCTCGATGAGGATGACTGACGTGATTCCCAATATTTCAAGAATTCACACTTAGCTCATGATTTATACATAGCTTGTTTGGCATGCTGTCCCGAGAGAGAGCCCTGAGCTCAAGGGATCCTCGGGCCCGGGGCTCCCCCCTTTCGTAGGGCGAGGGGAAATTGAGCTCAGGTCGATCTCAAACTCCCCCACTGCTGAGGCTAAGGTGAACTTCTTGAGAGTAAGACATTAGAAAAAAGATTTAGGCTTATTTTATCTATAATACAGCGCATATTTGGATGGTAGGAGGAAACCGGGGAACCCGGGGGAACCCACAGGGACACGAGGAGAACATGCAAACTCCGCACAGAAATACCAGATGGCCCGGCGAGGACCCGACGCCATTGGTATTCTTGCTGTGAGGCAACAGTGCTAATCACTGGGCCACCGTGCCGTCCATTCTGGATAAAGGTGGAATAAGGGGAGGAGGGGGGTTTCTTAGATGAAGATAGTTGTAGAAAGGAAATGAGGATATATAGTGACCTGGGATCCTTTGATTGGAGCATCATGATTAGCCAATGTGGGCCAGTTGGGTCAATCATGAAACCAGTTTAATATTAAACTTAATTTAATATGTGTTTTTTTTGCCAAGGCTGTATATTAAAAGCAGTAATGTTACATATAATATTCAGTTTCTTGCACAGACCCTTCATTTTGCTTCATAAGACATCAGTGTATCACCAGGAGCCATGGGTATTTATTCTTTAAATAATGCAATCCATGCACAAGGTAGCAGTGGTCACGGTGACCCGAGTTCAAATCCTGGCTGGAGGTCCTTTGCATATTCTGTTCTTATATACTGCTTTGTTTACACTCCAAAAAAAATCTCTAGGGCAAGGTTAAAATGTTTTAATTGATCAAATGTTCAAAAAATATTTTTACTTCAGTTGCAATAGTATTATATAATGACTGGAGAAATGCATTCATCAAATTAGCAGCGTCGTTTTTATAAAGTTGCCTATTGACATCCTTGGAATCTACATGAAAAGAGCTTTGAGTTGCACAATTCCTTGTTGTATCTTTACATAAAGAGAAGACATTACTGAATTTATTGACAGTCGTAGATGAAGATCTGCGTAGCTCAAAGCAACATTTCCCCAGCATTAGAAAAATCCATTTTCATTTGATTACAACTAGTGACCCAAGTGACCCTCTTATTAAGGGTTTTGACAAGGTTACTTACACTGAAATGTTACAATTTCACAGCTGAATCAAAACAGATGTTGGCCTTTTATACCGTTATACCATTTTAGATTTTATTCATATTTTTATTTTATTCAGTTGCCATTGAGATCTGTGCAAATCATTTGTTATCGATAATTATTGAATATTTTTTTACAATCCATTTCAGAATATTAGGTACTTAACCACTTTATTTTAATTTCACAATATTACTAAGGCAAATAGTTTTAATAATCAAAAACAAAAAAAATGACAAATAAAATAAACATAAGTGTAAAAGAGACTCTTAAACTTGAACAAAATGTTACAAAGTGTGTGAAATAGTAAAGTGTAGATGCTGAACAATCTAAGCAAACTTTAAGGTAGATCGACATCTGTAAGGTGTCAACAATAATTATACAGTAAGCCTCAAACTTTGTAAACAAAAAAAGGAATGATGATAATCAAATCTGAGCTTTCAAGTAAAAAAACCGACCATCATTACTCAAATACATAGGCTATTGCAACATTATAAATTGTGAAGTTGAATGACTACCTTACCACTATGCTAAAGAATCTATCAGATGGGGATGCACAAGAAAAGAAACTAGGTGACCATCAACCATTTTCTCAGAAGTTGACAAACAGACAAACCATTGCTGCGGTTCTGATACACATTATATTTTTTTTAAAAAGTCAAAAAGCACGTCAGTGTTTGGGTGCTCTGTGTTTGTCTGAGGTACAGTAATTAGTTTGCCGTTATTACTTAAATGTGTACATTCCATACAAAGTGTGAAGCAGATTGGTTAGTTCTAATTACATGGATCGCAGTGAACTCACGGCATCCTGGAAAGTTCAGATATTTTTCAAAATGGTGCGCCTGGAAAATGCCACAATGTGCGCATCGCTCCTTATCTGCTTGCGCAAGCCACACGCCTTGATTGTAAATAACCCTAATCTTATCAGCATTGCTTCAAAGGTGTGCGCTCACCATTCATTCATTCATTTTCTTTTCGGCTTAGTCCCTTTATTGATCCGGGGTCGCCACAGCGGAATGAACCGCCAACTTATCCGGCATTTGTTTTACGCAGCGGATGCCCTTCCAGCCACAACCCATCTCTGGGAAAGTGCGCTCACCAGCCACATTTTAATAAAACCAATAGCGTTTATACCGAAACTTCATACTAAGTTTTTTTTTATCGTTATTGACAATATGTTGTCAACAAACAAAGTGTTTTTCTAAAAACTGAAAAATACGATTCATGAAAACAGTAATGTGATTAATTCTGAACATTAATAGAGGGAACTAATTCTATAGAAATAGCTGCTTGCACATACAGTTGAAGTCAGAATTATTAGCCCCCCTTTGATTTTTTTTCTTTTTTAAATATTTCCCAAACTATGTTTAACTGAGCAAGTAAGTTTTTACAGTATGTCTGACAATATTTTTTCTTCTGGAGAAAGTCTTACTTTTTTTTGGTCAAAATTATAAGCCCCTTTAAGCTATATTTTTTCCGATTGTCTGCAGAACAAACCATTGTTTTACAATAACTTGCCTAATAACCCTAACCTGCCTAGTTAACCTAAATAACCTAGTTAAGCCTTTAAATGTCACTTTAGGCTGCATAAGTGTCTTGAAAAATATCTAGGAAAATATTATTTACTGTCATCATGGAAAAGATAAAATAAATCAGTTATTAGAAATGAGTTATTAAAACTATTATATTTAGAAATGTGTTGAAAAAAATCTTCTTTCCGTTAAACGAGAAACAGGGGAGCTAATATTTTAGGGGGGCTAATAATTCTGACTTCAACTGTATATTATCATTCCATGATTAAAAAAGGGTACAGAAATGATTGTTTTATCATATGTTTAATTGATATGACAAAAGACTAGTAGTTAGTAGGTTTGCCAGTAAGCATTTCACCAAATTGTCTGTACAACAACAACCAAAAAAAATGAATAAAACCACATTTTATTATAAAACATTTTAGGCATGAGACAATAACTGGTTTCAAGGTTTAACACAGTTTGGAAAAGTCAGGGTTTTAAAAAGCAAAAATGTTCTAATATACTATTCCTACAGTACATGTCAGTTTTTTATGTTTTAGTTTAGACTATTTTAGTTTTTTAGAGCAACAGTAACTCCAGCAGCAAAGGACCATCCACATCAAAAGCAACATGATTCCACAATTCAGAATTCAGAGTTGTTCAAAAAAAGTTGTTTTTTACTCAGACATTTAAAAAGAACATATTTTGAATGCGTAATCACGTTACCGTGATATTTTAATCTAAGGTTATCATATTGTCAGAATCTTATACTGCTCCATGCCTAAAACATTCTATGGTACCAACAGAAGAGAGAGAGCAAAAAATAAATACATAAATACATACATTTTTTACACTTCATTTTAAAGATTATTTTAAATCCTAAGCTACAGTTAGAAAACCGAATTCTGTCTGTAGAAATTATATGGTTTGATTTAACACATGGCACAACTGTATAAATAATCACGTCAACAGCCTGGATATGTACATTCCTGTTCTGTATGAACATTAGAAACCAACTGGGTGTTTGCTGTTGTGACTACACGCACGCATGGACAATTGTGTGTGTGTGTGTGTGTGCGCATTTCTGTGTATGCACGTGTGAATTTGCTTGTTTTTGTGGCTGAGTCAGTTCTAATAGGCACTGCACACCATTCTATTCTGACCCCACCAGGAGGCACAAACAGCAGGCTCAGCCACACTTAATTATATGCAACGGTAACTCACTTCATTACCACGCTATATACCATTCAGGCAAACTTTTCCTGATTTCCAGGAGGAAGGCCAATCAAAGATCAAAACTCTGCAAGTAGCACACGCTAACATGTCCAAAAAGCCAATGGGGAGCATACGAGCGGTTCTTGGGGGGGCTGAAAAAACGGCAATACGAGCATATTCATCAGATCACACATGACTGGGCGCATGTTGCGACCACCCTGCTCCCTCCGCTCCCCATGTCTATACAGCACATTCTCATATAGGAAGCAGACTCCCATGGTTTCCGCAGAGGAATAGTTTTTTTAATGTAGCTGGCCAAGGATGAAGAGGAAAGCGGACGGCGTGCTTAGACGCATGCACTCCATGCTTGCACTATGTCATGTGTTTGTGTCAGTAGCTTCTAGAGTGTGAGTGCATGTGGGCGTTTCTAGTACCTCCAGGGAAAAATTCTGCTCCTTAAAGAATTACATAATATTAAATCTTGGCCAAGTCAATCGATATTAGCTAGAATAGCAGAACGTTATTGAGAATAGACGCGATTCTAAGAGATTGCATCACAAACGCTGCCAAAAATGCTAATAGTTTAATGCATGCAAAGGGGCCATGCATTGTGAGTAACATTTAAGTGTCTCTTAAATGTCATCCAAGATGTTCTTGCAACGATAATTGCACTTGCAAATGGTGCAAAATAAGTAGAGATCCTCTAAATATCAGTGCTCGATTTTGATTTAAACATGCATTCAATGCTGTGATCTTGTTTCTATCTTCAGCCTTGCGAGCAATCACGAAAAGAGAGAAAGGGAGAGAGAGACTGTGTTGGTAGAGACAGATGCATCCTCCCAGGCTGAATGAAGAAAAGTATCTACTACAGATGGATGGTTAAAAAAAGAGACAATTTAAGAAAGCATGTACGGTTTAGAATGCTCTTTAACTAACATTAATACTCATTTCAAATGAATATGGAAGTATATTATACACACTGCACATCTCAATGAAGAAGTACACCAACCTCTGAACTGCTCTTGAGGAATTTGATCGGAGCATATTGTTGATTGATGAAATAAATGGGAATGATTGTGTGATGGTTGTACAAAGGGCTGTAGATTCTGCTTGATGACACATGGCGTATCTCATCTCTGACAGCCTCATTGTCAGTTTCTGCATTTCCCACATTACATAAACCCCCCCAGCCGGCCTCACAACCCCCACATACTCTCTCACATCGAAGGTATCTATAGAAAATTTCTGGAATTTCTGTGCATTCTCATAGCAGCCCATGTGACAGCACTCTTGTCACCTGACAGGATGTATGCCCAAATAAGGCGAGATGAGACACAGGCACTCTTAAAGGGGCAGTTGCAGTCTTGAAGGTTTCCTTTGAATGAACTGCAGAGAATGTATGAAACAGGTGCAGAGCAGCTTTTTAAAGACAAGTGACTATTGAACAGTCAACATAAACATGATGCAATAATTGTGATGCATCCCATAAATGCACCGAGTCGTATGACATGAGCATAGAGGCTTGTTTACACCAATGCAATGACGAGAAAGGGTTTTGGGGCGTCAGGTTTTCACCTCAACACTCGTAACTCATTGCTCCTCCACACTGACACAATAAACTAAAGTGCATGTGAAGGCTGTGACTCCTATTAATAGGCCTGGTGACAGAAAACAGCTGCTGCACCAAACACCGCACATCCGACTGACAGCGTAATGATAAGGGAAATGAGAGAAAAGAAAGGGAGAGAGAAAAGGAGAGAAAGGGAATATGAGATGCTTGTGAAATGACTGAAGAACTGAGAGGTCTTGAGGAGAGGGGAGAGTCTGATAAGGGCCACGTACACACTGCGAGGTGCGAGACTGACAGCCGCATTGAAATGCAGGAACGAATCACCTAAATTATCGTTCTCTGAGGGTACGATCATGGAGGCAGTGTTTTCCATTGACAAGATTGTTGAATTGCTCTGTTCACACTCGAATAATGTCTGGATTAAAATAATGATATGAACTCAAGCCCTTTTTTCTGTGCTCAAGAAAGCTGTGATCAATGACTGCAAATATTAATCAACATAAATATGAATAATTTTGCCTGATATGGTATATCAGAAAGGTTGTAACAGTTTGTGAAATGGTGCATAAGAAATACTTATAATCTAGCACTTTCTCTTAGATTGCTTAAAAGGTTAGTTCATGCCAAAAATGAAAATTATATGATTAATTTTATGTTGATTAAAACCCCTGACACCCTCGGTTTGTCTTTAGAATACAAACTAAGCAAAGTATCTCACGGCAATTCGTAACTTTTGATTTAGTGGCTAATTTGTATGAATTCATATGATCTAATTCATACAATTTGGTACGATTTGCTCATCACCCAATGACGGTTGGGTCTAAGGGTGGGGTTGGGTGCCACGCCTCCTTTTTTAAATTGTACATTTTCGAACAACTGAACTCGAACAAATTTGTACGAGTTAGCCACTAAGCTGGCAAAATGTAAAACGCTTACGTTTTCTCGTGACATCAGGCTGAACTAAGATATTTTAGGTAAAATCAGAGGCGTGAATGAATGTGACAAGCATAAATAGCACAGCACAGCAGAGTATGAGCACCCTATACTGACACTGAGGAGAAAGGTCTGTTGAATAAGGTTATTTTGTTGTATGTGCGCACAAATGTATTCTCATAGCTTGATAATATAGTCCAACTGAACAACTGAAAGCAGAGGGTCTGTTTTGAGGATGTTTTATGGTATTTTTCTGGACTTTGAACAAGTCAGAAACATTGCTGTCAATGGAGGATGAAGGAGCTCTCCAACTGGGTTCAGAAGATGAAAGAAGGTCTCAAAGGTTTGGAAGGACATGAGGATAAGTGATTAATAATGAAGAAAGTGCACAAAAGCATGCACATCACTCTAAATGGGCGCATAACCAAAATAGGAAAAGTGCAAAAATATGTTCAATAAGGCAGCAACACCAAAGCTCTAGAAAGCATCTATAAATTGGTATTTTTTAAGAAATATTTATATAGTTATATATTACATAAGTGAATAATAATGCAATTTGAATTTTTGAGTAAAATAATCCTGTTGTTTAAAGATGAATAAATGAAATCAGCCATAAACATTGGTGATTTAAATTTACAGTTGTATTGTAAACAATCATACAATTTGTCTCAAATACCCCACTCATTTCCACTAACTCTATGGTTACAAAACGTACATTGTTCAGATCATTTATTTCAAGACTTCTGTCAGATTTTTGTATTTATTGTGCATATTTTCCTATAAAACTCATCCAAAGTACTCACTGCTAATTCAAAAAAATCCCTTTAAAGCCAATAACAGAGGCTTGAGTAGTTGATTTCAGTCTGTAGTGTTGCATGTGTTTTTACTTTAAAGAGAGAATGTGTTCTCCAACAAGGAAACACAACATAACCATTTGTAATTTTTAGCCTACTGTGTGTTTGGGTCTTTCTGAAGTCTTCTTTAATAGAAGGAACCATTGAAAAACCAAAATCATTTAGTGAAGCGACATTGCTGTTGAAAAATGTTTAAAAGTACTTTAGCTGTGCAATTATTGCACACCTTTGATTGTCTCTTAACCAACCAGAATGAAGCATTCAGCCACCCAGTAGAATTATCAAATATAATGCATATAATAACAAAAGATTATATTGTAGTCCTACAATAAAGCAATGCAAGTCTGGAGCTTGTTCCTTTTTAAAGTTACATTTTAAAATGTCAAATTACATATTTCATCAGAAAAAAAGCTCTTTCCCACAAATCATGCAGCGTGTTTTTTGTTTAGCTTGGATTTCATTACTTTGTTCAGGGTGAATTTCATCATATAACGTGGTTGTCACTTGCTGCACGTGTACAAAACAGGATTAGGCTCTCTGAAGAGGAGCAGCATCTGAATTTAGCTGCAGTGTGTACGTGGTGAGGTGTTGTAGGTGTCGAGAAGAGGAGTGAATAAAAGAATCGGGCCCAGAAAGCAAGATAAACAGAAAAGACCGAACTTAAGCGGGAATGCAACCATGAGAAAGATATGACTGGACTGAAAATGACTCTGGGGGGGAGGGTAACTCAAAATGTTTGCTGATGAACAAACGGGAATGAGAAAGCATGATCACAGAGAGGCTTCTAAACAGCAGAAGCTGATTCCTTTATGTTGTCCAACACACATTTTGCATTGTTAATGATGCGCTCATCTTTCTGGAGCGTTGCATAAACGCCCTGTCGGATGCAGCACAAACACATTTATGTGGCTGAACGCATATGAGAGATGCAGAAAGATGCAACAGAGACAGGAAAACAGCGACAGAGAGAGCAGAAGCGAGAGAGGCAGCCAGTCTGTAGGGATGCAAGTAGGGGGAGGAATTTGGTTTCCATGGCAACACGCGGAAGGCTGAGCTCTAGGTGTCCGTTCCAGCTCTAACTGCGTTGCACTGCACCGGCCCTCGCCTCGCCTCTCCTCGCTCCCCCATCCTCCCCCACTCGCCTTCCCTCTGCAGCTCTCTCTTCATCCCTCCCTTCCACCTCAAACCCCTCCTAATGTGTGGAAGACACGACACCACATTCAGCTCAGCATCAGCCTGCCCTGCTGTCAACAGAACACCGCTGCCTTGCGCTTTGATGTAGACAATGGAGGCTCTCTGTTCTCAACGCGGCGGTCCCACGCTCTTCAGCCACGACCCGAGACCACACCCACACTGCCATCTCCACCTCACGCCCCCCATCTCCGCTCATCTGAAAGCCAGCGCCTGCAGGCACTGTGCCGCCACATGCCGCTGGGGGTGCTGTGATTGGGAGGACGTGAAAATGAGAGCTCACACAGAGTATTTCTGAAAGACTGTGTGATTACAGCATCATCATGGCTTATTTCTTCCTGTTTCAGCCTGGTTACAATATGCATATGCCCAACTGCACCACAACCATGCACGTGTATATACACTGATATTAATATGCATCCTTTCCAAATCAGACAGTGGTCAAAATCAAACCAGAGAGAAAATGTTTCATGATAATATCATATTCCTAGTTATTAATCACACAACATATTTATGCAAAATGTCTATTTGCTATCCCGATATTTTCACCGTACCAACTTTTAACATGTTTGAAAGAAATTCTATTTGACTGTTGAAGATTTCCAGCAACTTAAAATCATCGTTAGTCAACATAATTATTGTATCTGTTCTAAAATCACACATTTTGACCACATTAAAGTTCAATATCACACAAAACATATATATTTCCAGCTTTATCACACAAAACAACATACAAGCATATGCATGATCATAAAAATAGCACATTGGTAGGATGTTAAAGGCACTTTTTAATAGTTGTTTATTAATGTAAACATGCTTTAGACTAGGGGTGCCCGAACTTTTTCTTATGAAGGGCCAAAAACCAAACTTGATAAAGGCCTGTGGGCTGAAGGTAAATATACTAAACTGTGTTACATTAAATATTCCATGAGTAATATCCTAATTTATTTCCTAATATTTAAAAATAACTACAAAACATTGCTTTATATTAATTAACGCAGTACAATAAAAAATATAATGAACTTATTACAGTAAAAACATAAACAATCCCATAACACAATGGAGTTCAATGCTGAATACATATCTGCACCTGCTTTTGCCTTGATTTGCTTACTGATGTCTTGTGTATTGCCCTTTATCCATCAAGCGTCAGTATTTACATTTTAAAAAATCAGATTTATTTACAAAATAAAAAGTTACATTAAATTCAAAATGACAATCTCTGTTAAAAATATTCACCCAACCACCTCCCCATCATTCTCCCTCTCATCCCAAATGGAACGGTGGGCCAAATCAAAGGTAAGTATGGGCCAACTTTGGCCTGCGGGCCCTAGATCTCTACTCTAGACAAAATATGCATGTATTTTATAGTCTTGTCAGTTTAAACTCCTCATTTGCGAATTTCTGAGCACACATAGTGACATCTCAACTACACCTCGTCCACCTTGTGCAAGACTTTGACAGGAATATTTTATATTTTAATATTTTATTATTAAATTATATTTAATTTTATATTTTATATTTATATTAACATCTATGTTTCCAGAACAAACTTCTGGTGAAACAATAACTGCCTCTTGTCTCAAATGGGACAGTGGGCCAAATCAAAGGTAAGCATGGGGCTACTTAGGCCCGTGGGCCCTAGATTGGGCATCTCTGCTCTAGACAAAATATGAATGTATTTTATAATCTTGTCTGTTTAAACTCCTCATTTGCGATTTTCTTAGCACACTTTCTTAGGTGTTTAAGGGAATTCAGAAACAGTGCTTAGTAGGAAAAACTCCCTTTAAAGTGAACTTTGTAACTTTACAGAAATTTTTCATGTGCAAAAAGATAAATAACACACTAAATGAACTTGGAAAAATTACAAAGAATAAATGCAAAGAGCATGGGCTGCATCTTTTTTTTTTTTAAAAACGCAAAAACTAATTCTATGTATATGGCCTGCAAAAGAAAAAAAGGTCTGCACAACGCTAAATTCCAAATGACTTTTCAGACAAAGACTTTCCAGATATACTATATTTGCATAGAAAACTGTTTAAAAAGTTGTGCAGCTTGATGTAAGTAAAAAACTCAAAGATGACGTTGTCATCAACAGGCTAAAACTCTCACACTGCTCTTGGGGGAAGTCAGGCTGTCCCTTACTGTTAGCGGTTCAGCTCTTACACAGCTGTAGCCACAAAAAGTAGCCACTAACCTTTGGTGTCTCTACATGAGAGCGGCTTACTAGTCCAGCCACTCTCTCCAGCTTCTGAGAGCTCCTCCTGCTGGTCACACGCACACGTGACACACCCTCTTCACCTGATGTCTGGAAGATCAAATCACACAGCATCAGTAAAAAGCACAGACAGACAAAAAAAACACCAACACATAAACCAATGGAACCGAAGGTTTAAAATTAGGATTTCGGCCCAGACAAAGCCTGTACTTACTGTCCTAAACATGTTATAGAAATGGCAAGTCTCTCTTTTTAAAAAGTACATTGTGTCAAGAAGTTCAAATGCCAAATTAAACTTCCTTTGTCAATACAACAAAGCCAAGAGACCAGATTCTTTTAGGAGGAAAAAATAAACTATTTGCACAATGATTATTTTACTGCCAACTTGTATATAATGGTGACGTCCTCCTAGAAGTTTTTTTTTTTAGTTCATCCTTTTAGTTCATCATCTGCCTGTAATTATTTGGAAATAATATATCTATAATCACTAGTAAATAATCATGAGTAAATAAGGAACTTACAATATATAAATGATGTTTAACAGAGCCAGGAAATTTTCACAGTGTGTCTGACAATATTTTTTCTTCTGAAGAAAGTCTTATTTGTTTTATTTCGGCTAGAATAAAAGCAGTTTTTAATTTTTAAAAGCCATTTTAAGGTCAAAATTTGTAGCCCCTTTAAGCATTTTTCAATAGTCTACAGAACAAACCATTGTTTTACAATAACTTGCCTAATTACTCTAACCTGCCTAGTTAACCTAATTAACTTAGATATGCCTTTAAATGTCACTTTAAGCTGTACAGAAGTGTCTTGGAAAATATCTAGTAGAATATTATTCACTGTCATCATGACAAAGATAAAATAAATCAGCTATTAGAAATGAGTTATTAAAACTATTATGTTTAGAAATGTGTTGAATTTTTTTCTCTCCATTAAACAGAAATTGGGAAAAATAATAAACAGGGGGGGCTAATAATTCTGACTTTAACTGTATGTATGTATATATATATATATATATATATATATATATATAATATATCACTGTGAGTGAGCTTTAGAGACGCAATCGTGAGATGGGAGAAAGCTGTAGAAAGTCAACCATCACTGTTGCCCTCCATGTTCAAGCTCGCATGAGATATAAGATTCTTTGGTCTGATGAGACCAAGATAGAACTATTTGGCCTTAATTTTAAGCGATTTGTGTGGAAAAAAACAGGCACTGCTCATCACCTGTCCAATACAGTCCCAACAGTGAAGCATGGTGGTGGCAGCATCATGCTTTGGGAGTGTTTTTTAGCTGCAGGGACAGGAGGACTGGTTGCAATCGAGGAAAAGTTTAATGCGGTCAAGTACAGGACGAAATATCCTGGACGAAAACCTTCTCCAGAGTGCTCAGGACCTCAGACTGGGCCGAAGGTTTACCTTCCAACAAGACAATGACCCTAAGCACACAGCTAAATTAAAGAATGAGTGGCTTCACAACAACTCTGTGACTGTTACTGGACAGCCCAGCCAGATCCCTTACTTAAAGCCAATTGGAGAGATCTAAAAATGGCTGTCCACCAACATATACAATCTAACCTGAGAGATGGCAGTTTCCATACCCACATATATATACACACACACACAAAATATTTAAAAAAAACTGTGGTATTATACATTATATTATAATATTCTGTATTACACACAGCTCTTAGGAAAAATTCAAAGAACACATGGAAATTCTCAATATCTCTGGATTTACAATTTATAGTAAACTTATGTTTTGTTCTGCAAACAACTGATGAAATTTATTTTAAATAAAGAATTTTAAAAAAGTGAGGCCTTAATAATATAAAACAAATATTAACGTTTTAGTCAAATCCCTGGCTAATTAATCTGACAGGGGAAGAGCTTTCATTATACAGCATTTCAGACCAAAAGAATGAACTCAGACAAAACTTCATTCCATTAGCTCCTACCTGTTTATCATAAAACATCCCGCACTCACAGGTCACAGGCAGCAGAGGGCAGCCTTTGGAAAAGGCCATGACAGCAGACGTAACAAAGCCTTTCTCACTGTCCCTTCCAAAAACAGTGAACTGAAGCTCAACTCTAGAATGTTCTTTTAGAATCTGTCCTGTAGAGACTCTGATAGCAGTGAGTGTTCGTATAAACACAAACACACAGAGGCATGCAGGTTTACAGCATTAGGCCAAGCCACGCCCACATAAGGTGATGCAAACAACAACATAAAAAAAAAATCTGGAAACATTTAACAAAAGACAAAGCACATTTACCGTTTTTGTCATTGCCTTCATTGGAGCACCATGAACTGAACTGAAAAGTGGTTGCCAAGCTCCAGGTTTGCCGTCACATTATCATCAGCAGCAGAGCTGTGAGCTGGACACTGCGGCTGAGAACATGCTGCAGTCTCAAAGCCAGAGAGGAACATCGAGTCGCTGCTGGTGTCCAGTGCCATTGAATCACTGCTGACACATGACATACTGCTCGCAATATACACTGGGCTAGATCATGTGCAGCCTGATTAAACATTTGCAGCCAATATTCCCAGATATAAAACTGATGCTTAATTATGTAACGGTTATATTACTGACTGTAACTGCAGCTAATAAGGGAAGACCCATTGCCCTTTGCTGTTTAACACAAAGGCTTTGAGATGATTGTGCTGTAAATTATTTCAGGTTCTTTTTTTCTTTCCTTCTGCACCAAATCAGGGAATTTGCAGTCTCATTTCATTTAACGTCTCTCAGGTGACCGCACGCTATGAATGCTAATGAGCTGGACATTTACTCAGATCCAGCCTCGCTTGCTCTCAGAGAACCAGAAAACCAACCTGTATCTGGACATTTGCAGCGAGGCCCGCGACGCTCTCTAGCACACATCACATACTGACCCCTGCAGTATTTCTGAGGAATGTGTGTCATAGTCGAATAATGCTTCTGGAATCTGCCAACTGATGACTTGAATTGAGGAGGATGCTTAAACGCGCGCGCGCGTGTGTGTGTGTGTGTGTGTGTGTGTGTGTGTGTGTGTGTGTGTGTGT
>CAIGQQ010038942.1:10327488-10346663 GCA_903798035.1 Danio albolineatus
TGTGTGTGTGTGTGTGTGTGTGTGTGTGTGTGTGTGTGTGTGTGTGTTTTACATACAGTTGAAGTTAAAATTATTAGCCCTCCTGTGAATTTCTTTTTCAAATATTTCCCAAATGATGTTTCACAGAGCAAGGAATTTTTCAGAGTATTTCCTATATTATTCTTTCCTCTGGAGAAAGTCTTTTTTGTTTTATTTTGGCTAGAATAAAAGCAGTTTTCAAATGTTTTAAACCATTTTAAGGTCAATTATTATTAGCCCCCTTAAGCAATATTTTTTTGATTGTCTACAGAACAAACCACCGTTATACAATGACTTGCCTAATTACCCTAAATTGCCTAATTAACATAATTAACCTAGATAAGCCTTTAAATGTCACTCTGAGCTGATTAATAGTATTTTGACAAATATCTAGTAAAAAATTATGTACCGTCATCACGGCAAAGATAAAATAAATCAGTTGTTAGAAATTATTTACTAAAACTATAATATTTAGAAATGTGTTGAAAACATAAAAAATTGAGGAAAAATATAAAGGTGGCCTAATAATTCAGCAGGGCTAATAGTTAGGACTTCAACTGTATATATTGTTACTTTATTATAGTATTGTTATTTTCTTAACTAAACCTTAGCAAACCTTACCATAGCAGTCCTACAGTATGAATCTTTTAATCAAGCAAGCAAAAAAGCTGAGCAAAATATATGGGATGTTCACTGAAAACAGAAAACAATATATGCCTTGCAGTGTAATATAAGTGTGTCTCTATTAAACCATTAATCCAGCACAATCTTACTATAACTGACCCTTTTGGCATAGATTTGGCAGAGTTCAGAGTAAGTTCAAAAATTCTAAAAACGTACTAACATTACATGATTGATGTGCAGTTTGTTTCAGTTATTATGATACATAAAACATATCAGTAAGAGAAGTATTAGGAAGAGTTTTACCCTCATTCTCATATCTAGATTTTCTATAAACAAGAGCTTAAACCACTGTTCCTGTTTTTAAAAAAAAGTTTAAACTGACAAAAGAAGAAAGTAGTTAAAGATGGTTTGTTATTGTTCACCACTAGTTATGCACCTTAATTGTACACATTTAATTATGCAGCAAAAAAAAATCAAATTTCTGTATCTAAATTTCAGATCATTTAAAACAGGTATTTTGAATCTGGGAGTTCAAGACAACTATAAATTATAAGCCACAACAGTCATAAAAAAACCCAAAACAACCAGAAAATCTAAATATTTCTAGTGTACATTCTCTATAACCAAACTTGAATCAACCTATCAACTTGAAAGAAACAATAAATAAAAATAAAAATAAAAATAAAAATAAAAATAAAAATAAAAATAAAAATAAAAATAAAAATAAAAATAAAAATAAAAATAAATAAATAAATAAAATCCTAATCATAAAAATGCAAGTTCTAAACCAGAAAGAAATATGAAAAATTAATCAAACTATCGCTCCTAAGGACTTTTTTATAACATTAAAATACATAAAATACATACAACTTTTTTTCATTTGACCTCATAAATGATGAAAAACTACACAAATCAAGTCCTCTGAATGTGGCTGTGCATAATGGTGATTTTGGTGAGTCAAAAAGGTTGCGAACCACTGATCTAAAATAAAGGAGGAAATGAAAAATGTCTTTCTGCAATCTTTTAAAACATCAGCCACAGGCCGCTGCAGTACTAGACGAAGAGATCCTATTTTGGTATTTTTGTGTGCACCCTCACAGAGACCACAGAGTGATCCTCCCTCACCGCAGCTGCTTTTAACAGAATCCAGTCAGAAGTTGAGGTTATTTTCTGCGTTCTCCCTATAAATACTTTGAATGGTCACATGATTGCAGACACTTGTAATGAAAGGTCCAGGTGACATCATCCCACAGCCCACCAAGGAGCACTCGATGTTATCGCTGCAGAGCTTTCTAGATATATGACTAATGTTCTGTAGTGTCTGTAACTTCCACACGCACTCTCTTCCATTCTTTCCCTCTTTTTTCTATTTTTGTCCAGCACCTCTCTTTCAACTCCACCATAGGACAGATGGAAATGTACTAGGGCTGCACAATATATCGTTACAGCATCGATATCGCAATGTGAACATTCGCAATAGTTACATGACAGCATACACAATGCTGATTCAGATTTGAAAAGCATTCAAGCATAAGAAATTTTACCATTTTTAACTTTAATAATGATTATTTGTATCGAATTGGGGGCAACATGGTGGCTCAGTGGTTAGCACTCACAGCGAGATGACGCTGATTCGAGTCTCGGATGGGCCAGTTGGCATTTCTGTGTGGAGATTGTTTGGGTTTTCACGTGGGTTTCCTCTGAGTACTCCAGTTTCCCTCACAGTCCAAAGAAATGCGCTATAAGTGAATTGAATAAACTAATTTGGCCTTAGTGTGTGTGTGAATAAGTGTATATGGGTATTTCCCAATACTGGGTTGCAGCTGGAAGTTTGTTTTTTTAAATTGTATTTATTTGGGTTGAAGCTGGATAAGTTGGTGGTTGATTCTGCTGTGGCGACACCTGATAAATAAAGGGACTAAGCCAATGGAAAATGAATGACTGAATGTATTGAATTGTTTATTCAATGAACACTTTGCAGTATTATTTTACATGTGATTTTTTAATTACTGGAATACGATTAGAAAAACTCCTCAAAAAAACAGAAAACAATGTTTATTTCATTTGTATCTTTTTCTATTGTATTTATCTATGATTGTCGATTGTTTTACATATCTTATGCATGATTCACTCCCCTACAGAATCATCCCAATTAATCTAAAATTATTCATTCTCTCCGAATAGAGATATTCAAGTCATTTGGTGCGATATGTATTTATATCGCAATATATATCGCAGAAAAAAGCCCTAAAATGTATCATAAAAGTAGCATAAAAATTGCTAGTTTGTTGTTTCTTACACCATATAATAGCAAATAAAAGAGAAAAATCGAACATATTCACTGATAACCTTCCCTTCTCGTGTGTTGTTAAACTGCTTTGACGGGATTACACCCGTCAAACAAACTTGGGCAGATTCATTAATGATAAAAAAAGATATAAGGGTTTGGATCAACGTGTGGAAAAGTAATGGCATATATAGTAAAATTAAGGTCTCTTATCTATGATTGTAGACTGTTTTATTTTATGCATGATTCACTCCCCTACAGAATCATCCCAATCAATCTAAAATGATTCATTCTCTCCAAATAGAGATATTCAAGTCATCGGGTAAAATTGTATTCACATCGTAGTATATGTCGCAGAAAAACTAAATACAATTTTTCCAATATCGTGCAGCCCTAAAATGAACCATAAAAGTATCATAAAACTTGCCAGTTTGCTGTTTCTTACTATGGCTTATAATAAGATTTAGGTGCTTTTTTTCTTTCGGACTCTTACCTCCAGTGTGTCCACAGAGCTGCTGTCTTTAACTCCATTCTGTGCTGCGTTCATTTGCAGGGTTACCTCGTAGCATTCCTGAATATCTGAAAATAATGGAAGAGCGATGTCATTGAATAAATCCTTTTCAATAATGCAGCTATTTATGCTGAAATATGTATTGCATTTTTAGACTGATAACAAGAGCATGCAGAGCAAGCTGTTAGCGCTATAATGGTATTTGAATAAATAGTTTTTTAATAAAATCAATAAAATAATTTACATGATGCTGAAATTTCATAATGAGTTATATTCTCAACAAAAAATTTATTCTCATTTACAGTTATAATTTATTTAGCCTCGTGTTTTACAAACCACGCTCTAAAAATTATATTTGCTGCTTGTTCAAACTACTTATTTAAAATGAGCTGAAATAACACAATTTGTGACATTTTTGGGAGACAACTTAATTGTTTTACGTTCAATTCACTTAATTGTTAATCAATTTGTGTTGAGATGACATGAATGAATTGTGGGAACCCTGCAGTTTTTACAGTGCAGTATGATTTGGTTTCTTGAGTGAAAATCTTTATCAGAATATCCAAATTCTCTTTTACATAGTGGTAAAAGAAGTGGATAGCAAAGACAAACATAAAACACAGTTACTGTTTATTCTCTTGTCATATAAAATTAATAGTTTGAGGAAAGTACGCACGAACACAAGTTCAATTTAATCTTGCCGTATTCAGCTATTTATTGTAGGAAATAATCAACCTTTAAAACCAAACATGCTTTAATATCTTCTTTCAGCCAATAAAGAGCAGCTTAGGCATACTATACATTTCTTAAATTGTGTTCCACCAGCCTAATCTCATACATAATACAACATTTCATTACTATTTTACGTTGTGTCAGTTTAGTGGCTCATTCGTACAAACTCATGTGAGTTCAGTCATACAAAAAAGTACGATTTTTAAAAAGGGGGCGTGGCACTCAACCCCGCCCCTAAACACAACATTGTCATTGGGGAATAATCAGATCATACTAAATTGAACGAATGAGATCATACGAATACATAGCCACTAAATCAAAAAGTTACAAATTGCTGTGAGATGATGTTGGTTCCACAGAGAAAATTTGAGAAACAATATTTTCATTTGAGAAACAATAATGGATATATAGATATATAAATTAGAGCTGCATGATTCTGACTAAAATGAGAATCATGTTTTTTTTTTTTTTTTTTTTTTGCTTAAAATCAAGATCACGATTTTCTCACAATTTTGTAGATGTAAACTAAAGGTTAATATGAGTAGGCAATTATTATTATTGTTTTTCAAACATATGGTAAAACAACAATAACATTAGGCCTGTGTGTAGGTCTACTGTTGGTTAAAATGCTATATTCTGTATAGACTTGGAATAGTGGACTTGAACAGACTTTAAATTTGTCCTGGTTGTTAAATCACAGTAAAAGTGATGACATCAGAATACAACTATTCATAACTCCTTCACACTTTTTTTAATGGTCCGTTTGTTGAATTTTAAGTTACATTGCAACTAATTCTCATTAGATTATAAGTAGACTGTTAGGTTGGGGTTGAGGTTAGGGTTAGTGTAAGTTGACATGACACTTGCAAAGTTTCTTATAGTCAGTTAAATGTCTGTTGAACGTCTGTATCAACAGATAATAAGTTGACAGTCTACTAATACTCAAATGGATCATCGAAATAAAGTGTTACCCATAAATCTAAAGTTAAATGATCATGTTTGAGACATATGCTTGCAATCTGTCATTGACAACATTATTAGACCATTTTTTCACTGGTAAATGAGACATTATCAGATTCCCTCCTGCGTTATATTCAACATTTTATAGGCTAGAGTAGTTATAGTGACACTGTAAAACGTTTATTTTCATGCACAATACCCTGTGTTCGCTATAAAAGAAAAAAAAACATATCAAGTGTTTCTTATAATCATAACTTTAAAATCATGTAAATGATGTGTGTGCTTTTGGTTTCACTTTCACTGCCGAGTGCGCTCATTTCAGGACAGCTATCACTTTGAGATAAAACACACACATGCAAATCATACTTCCCATGTGGCTCCCAAAGATCACTCTGTGCAACAAACTGAACATTATTTGCAACTTAATTACCTGTTATTCACTGTCTATGCAGGTTCTGTTCACTAAAGTAGACATCATTCGTGGGCACGCATGCGTCCTCTCAGTAGTAAACAAACAGCTCAAGTGTGATTTCGTGACCGTGAATACATCATTACATTAAGACAGAAATTACATATTTTGGGATGAAGTATACCTTATAAATACAGTATGTGACTCTTTCAAGACCATTTAGAGGTGTCCACTTTGTTGAGCAACATATAGAAAATAAAGTAAAGCCTTGTGTGAGCGCCTTTGTGATTCTTCCAATCTTGAAATTATAATTGGCTGAATGGTAGAGATGCTGTATTAAGATCGTTTGGGGGGTCGAATCGAGATTGATCGTGCAGCCCTAATATAGATGGGAGAAAAATGTATATTTCAGTGCTTTTGCATCCTCTCATAAAACTGAACTTTGAAAAGATGGAAAGGTTATGAGGAAAAATTACATTTCAGTGATGTTCCCAGTGAACTCAAACTTTCTGTGGGAAACCCAATACATTTTAGTCTTTGCATGACTAAACACAAAAGCACTTGAGTTTTCTTTCTATCGCACTTTCCCCCCGTAGGGCCTCGCAGACATATGAGTGAGCAAATGACGCCAGAATGTTCATTTTTGAGTAAACTGTTAGTTTAATGGTCCCCAACGATAGATTAGTAAGTCTTTAAGCCATGCCTAAAAGCACAGATGCACAGTCTTCACAAGTCAAGCGAGCAAGGTCAAGAGCAATGTCAACTTTTGGCTCGACTCGAGCATCGTTCCTACTATTGTGGCTCTCTATAAATATCATCCAGCGGCCTCATCCAAAATTCCTGTCCATACTGGGTTTAGAGAGCCTGAGCAATCACACTCACTTAGAGAGGCTTTTAACGTGACTCACTCATGACAGTACAGTGCCTGCAGACATTAGCAGAGGTAACAGGGACTCTGGTGTTGAGGGTCAAGCACAAAGCTGTGAGCTGTTTACACTAGTGCAAATTGGGACAATTGGAAAAACATGTTAAAATCATCAGAGCTGTGGGATCAGAACCGCTGAGGTGCTGCTGATGTAATCGCAGCAAACCGCTGAATTTAGCTAAAACAAGCACTTGACAAAAGTAAAAATAAATGGAACTTAAAGAGGTTTTAGTTTGCTTGGACAATGGACAATGGATCTGTTTTGGGCACAAAATTTAGTTTTACTGTCACAGCAGCATAAGTGGTGTATGTGATAACGTACAGTAAACTTAAAGTTCATTTCAAAATGTGGCCCACAACTCACCTATTCTCTTAGCTTTTTGTTAATTAACAAACAATATTCTGACTGGCCACTTTACGTAACCAGGCTATCTATTAACTCCAGTCCTCAATTTTGCAATGTCTGGTCTAACAATTGAATACACTTGTCTTGATATTCAAATGTATTTTCCTGACTCGAACTGCAAGTTTACATCATTTTGCCAGTTAATTCCAACAACTGACTGACATTTAAGCAACTTAATGAATAATTTACTTAACTGAGTCATTTGAAAGCACTGATTCATTAAGAAATTGAACAAACGTCTATGAATACATTTACAAAAATGTAAATGACTAAATGTCTGGATTCAAAATCACTTTTTTTCCTATACCATGATAAAATCAAAAATCAAAAATGAGCTCACAGTAGGGGCGACACAGTGGCTCAGTGGTTAGCACTGTCGCCTCACAGCAACAAGGTCACTGGTTCCAGCCCCGGCTGGGTCAGCTGTCATTTCTGTGTGGAGTTTGCATGTTCTCCCTGTGTCCATGTGGGTTTCCACCAGGTGCTCCGTTTTCCGCGACATTCCAAAGACATGCAGTATCGATGAATTGGATTAACTAAATTGGCCAAAGTGTATGTGTATATATGTGTGAAAGAGTCCGTATGGATGTTTCCCAGTACTGGGTTGCAGCTAGAAGGGCATCTGCTGTGTAAAACATATGCTGGATAAGTTGGCAGTTCATCCCTTTATTTATCATTCCCTGATGAATAAAGGGACTAAGGCAGGGGTGTCCAAACTCGGTCCTGGAGGGCCGGTGTCCTGCAGATTTTAGCTCCAACTTGCCTCAACACACCTGCAAAGATGTTTCTTGAAAGCCTAGTAAGAGCTTGATTAGCTAGCCGAAGTGTGCTTGATTGAAGTTGTAAGTAAACTTTGGACATCCCTGAACTAAGGAAAATAATTGAATGAATGAGTTCACAGTACTCATAAAGTGTACAGTAGGTAAAAAGTATGGTAAGATTCTGAACAAAACAATGGACACTGTTTCAAGTGTTTGGATGTTTATACCTTCCTAAAGTGAATTTTGTCACTGTTATGGCACAGCAGCATATAAATGTCATTTAGACTAACATACTGACCCTAATATATAAACTTTATTTTGATTTCATTGGGACTTTAAATAAATAGTGAAAAAATACAATCAGTACAAACTATACCTTTAATTCTATAAACTTTCAAATTTCATTCAACGTCTTTTCATTTGTTAGCAGATAAAAAAAGCACTTTTTTGGAGAGCGTGCTTTATTTATATTGAAAAGGGTGGTCCACTACAATATCATATTTTAAACTTTAGTTGATGTGTAATGTAGCTGTGTGAACATAAACGACATCTCTGAACAAAATACGCTCAAAGTTCAATGCAAAGGGAGACATGGGCTTTTACAGAGTTATCTTAGCAAAGCCTACAGTGAACGAAGTTTGAGGACTACAAAAAAATATATCTGGGTGAATGAGATCATAAACGCTTCAGGTTAAGTGCATTCACCACGCGCATACACCCTGTGCAGCAACAGGGCATGGCCAGAGGAGCTGCAATTTTATAGCAGACAAAGCTAAAATGCCATCCAAATGCTGCTATTTCCACAGCGATTCTGTTTCTGTATTTGGGCTTCCAAAAGACACGACACAAAGAGAGAAGTGCTTACAGTTTAATTTTAATTATGTTCCAGAGAATTATAAAAATATATATATAGCTAGCATTTGACAAAGGACAGCTTCCAGAATCTCTCCCAGTTCAGTGCTGGATTCGGCTAAAAACTCCTCCAACCGACGAAGCTGTGAACTGTGAACCACAACCTTTAAGTGTTTTTATTATTTGTTAAATTTGAACAACGACAGGTGCATTTTCTAGCACTAATGTTATGTTGTAGCGAGGACGTAAACAAGGATGTAAACAATGGGAAATGCTGTTTGGCACCGTTAACAATTTAGCTACAAATTTTTATCAGTCAAACCGCTGTAAACACCCACAATCTTCAGCAGCGCTGCAGTGCACGTTGAGCCGATCCGTGAATCACAGCACATTATGTTAGCTGATTAATCAGAGCGTCTTGACGGCGGGCCTTTCAGAGAAACTAGGAAATATGACAGTCATGTTTTTCATGTTAGCTGAGTAGCAGTATAAAATCAAAGTAAAATATAGGAAAACATTATGTGATTTTACACAAGTGAAGCATGAGCACACATTGCTTAGCTTCTTATAAACACAAACAAACCTTAAAAACACACTGTGGCCCCCCCACCCCCTTTAAATCATGCTTATTATTTACAGCACTAATATGACGTTAATTTGATCCCAAAACATTAAATCTGCAGAAGTTATTTCTGCGTTACAATCATGACACCACTGATGACAGTTCTAACCAATATGGTTCAAATTGTGATGTGTGATACACAGTTTGGGAAACAATCATGACTGGCTAGCTAGTCATCTAGCTAGTAAAACACATCAATGATCGTGCCCCAAACCACCCCTTTCCTCCTCGAATCAGAACGTTTTGTTTCTTCACCCCAGCATTTCCTTCCCAGTGTACGTCTTACCTCATTACCTCTCAGGTCACTAACTGTCGTGGCCTGTGGTCACCAACAGAGGGGCGACCGGCTGATGAGAATGGAGGGAGACAATACTACTGATGTCACCCACACTCCCACGTTGGCCCACAGCCTGCGCTAATAACATAATGAGATGCTTGTTACCTCGCTGCGCCTTTGAAGCAGAACGCGCTCTCAGCCCCCTTTGCACTGGAAGAAACGAGCAAGTCTTTTTTAAGACTGAAGAAAAAAGAGCTGGAGAGAAAAGCAACTCTTTTTTGGAGAGATATGCTGTGAACTTGGACTGGCGGCGCATGCGGATGGTGTGTGTGAGGGGGCTGTTAGGGGCAGTAATGGAGTCCCACTGGGGTGCAGCGGGAAAGACAGTAGAAGAATGGGGCGATGTGACTCATCATGGCTGTGTCTGTGTGAGCCTGTGCGAGTGGGAGGAGAACAGTGTGTGGGAAGCGGTTTCATCGCCTGGCTGGCCAGAGCCAGATGAGAAGCCAGAGAACAGAAAGAAGAAAGCGAGTCGCGGGGAAAGTAAACTAAAACGTGGAGTCTTCTGCTAAATGCAGCGTGATTATAAAACATGCAGCTGTATGATGAATGGAAATGTGTAAGTGTGTCAGACAGAAACACCTGCTTGTTTTGAAGATGAGTGATGAATTATGTCCTTCTCGAAGAGACCTTTCCCTTGTAAATGCATTATTAGGGCAGGTCATATTGTGATTACTTTTTTGGAATAAATATTGTTTATCTCAGCATTCAAGGGATAGATGACACAAAAATGAACTTTTACTCACTATTTACTCTGTTGAACACAAAAGAAGATATTTTGAAGAAAGCTGAAAACGGGTAACCATTGACATCCATAGCAGGAAAAACTAATTCTATAGATGTCAGTGGTTAAAGGTTTCCGGATTTCTTCTAAATATATTCTTTAGTCTTCAACAGAAATAAAATAAAGTCAAAATAGATGTGGATTAAGTAAATGATGACAGAATTTTTAGTTATGGGTGAACTATCTTTTTAAAGGAACACTTTTTTAGAAAAAGGCTCATTTTAGAAACGTTTTGAGCACGATGCTAATGGTCCAATCCGATTTAATTATCTATGCTAAGCTAAGCTAAAATTGCACCCACCAAGATTGGCTAAATGGATTAAAAACTGGTAAAACTCAACTATTTAACTTGGGAGAGGTGTACAATGAATGTATTTTCAAAAAAGGGCAGTGTTCCTTTAAATCTCATGGATGTTATTGTGTGTGCAGCTAAATGGTTCTGTACAGCGTGCTGACATACTGTGATATATGAGCACATTTATTTCTGACAAAGTTCTGCTGAAATTATACTTTTGTTTCCCCATTCCAGCAGAATGTTCCCAATGCCAAGTAAATCCTAAATGACGACATAAATTCCTGGCCACTGTACAAAAAACACACAGTCCTTTTGCTTAACTACACAGATCTCTCCACAGAATCATTTTTACACAACTGCTCTCTTTTTCACTGGGTTCACCTCATTTCACAGTCAGCATTAGTTTGATACATGATTAGTGGAAAACTAAAGAGTTTCAACACTCAGCCGGTACTGTATGTCCAAAATGATCCTTCTCCAGTTGCTCACATACAAAATCTAAACTAGATTTTATAGTTAAAAACAATACACTTAGAGTTCATTCGTAGCACATGGAACAGCTAAACTAAACAATTTTACAGTATTTTGCAGTGTAAATTACATACATTTTCATGTTAAATCTTGAGCAATTCCATGCACATGTCAACCTTGCCACAAAAAAAAATAAGTTGTCATCAAAAGAGCGAAACCCTTCTAATCGTTTTTTGTGTATATGTATTGTCAATGTTTTCAAACAATTATATTTGATTTACCAAAATCTCACAAGTGGAAATTTCACATCCGTCACATCCATAACAGAAAAGTGTCACATCCATAACGAAGCTTTTTCTTCATAAATGCAAAAATGTAAATTAAAATAAAATCAACCATTTTTGTTCTACAGAGAGCTGACACTTATAGTATAAAGTATAAAAAATGTTTTCAGATTAATATTTTTCTGATCCCATAATTCTGTGTATATTTGTTTTGGAAAATGTAAACAAATGTTTCAATATAATGCTAACATCTACCATATATCTGTGCGTTTATGTTTTGAGTTTTTACTGCAAATTTCACATCCGTAACGCTGGAGCTGCTCTATACTGTTTAACATTTGGTGAAGTCATTTATACAACTGCTGAGATCTCTCAGTATCTTGAGTCTTTTTCATGAGGGACCACGAAAGCAACAAGTTTTTACCATATGTTTAGATGATTATTGGGATTTAGATCCTCCACTGTGTGGAGATCACACACACACACACACACACACACACACACACACATATATATGTTGTTTTTATTCTATAAAAGACTAATAGATTTCTTCCAAATTTCAACAAAAACTTCAGTTAATAAAACTGTTTTATATTTTACTTTGATTTGTGACATAAAATTATGATTCGTCTTAAAAAAAAAACTTTCATTTGTGGGGAATAAATATTCCACCATATTGCTATGTGCTGTCCAAAATAAAGATAAACATGTCTGCACATTTTTGTGTTATTTTGACCGATTGTTATGTTATTCTCTAAATTGCAACATTTTTATTTTAAATGTAGAAAAAAATCCCAGGAGTAATTTGCCAAACCAAAAATACTGTAAACCATCTATTGTAATGTAACTAATACTTGTAAACTATTAATTAACTATAACCAATATATTAATTAACAACAACCAGCAGCATAGCTTACAGCGTTTAAAATAAATCATATTTAAAATTACATTCAAAAAGTAAGCTTCATTAAAACATTTTTTAAATATTTCACAATATTCATACAATGCATAGTTAAATTGAGAATTTAAAACCTCAGTGACAGAGTTTACCTAAAAACATGCAGTAGCTGATTTAAACCTAAATGAAATCAGTTTTAACAAAAAAAGTTACTAGTTTTCCTGATTTACAGTTGTTCTCTTTGAAATTGTGGAAGAAGTACTCTGTGAGGTTAGAATGTGAGTATAGACACTTTTTGTAATGTGAATTTGAAGTACTGTTTAAGATATCTGAAAACTGTCTAAGAGGAACTAAAATACTGATGACATAATAAGAGACTCAGTGTTCAGTTTGGAACTGGGAACTATGGAGTGTCTGTTTCCCTGCCCTGCCTTGATACTGGGTCATATTTTGGGCACAGAACCTGTGTGATCCCTAGTCTGTTTGTGTGTTTGAAAACAAAGGCATGAGTGTGCAGTTAGGAAAACCTTTGTTCGAAATTGTGCAATCATGCAGACAACCAAACAAGCCCACAGTCGAATCTTCCTGCCTTCCACAGTCCATCACAGCACTAAATAGTTACAAGCCTTCATTATATATCACCAATATATTCAATGATCACTTTTTCTTTGATGCCATATAAAATAAAAGCCTATACACTTAAAGCCTATAAGTACACTGTAATAGAGATCAATGATGCTTAAATATGCCAACATACAGTGTAAGATTTGATCAAAAAAAGGCACAATTTCCTCTGTTACATTACTCATGATAAATCTCAAGCCAATTCATAACATTATCATTCAATAGCTATTTTGTATAAATTTGAACGATCTCATTCACACATTTTAGTACGATTTGCCCATCCCCCAATGAAGGGTGCGGTTAGGGGGCCTTGTTTTAATAATTGTTTATTTGTGTTTAAATTAAATCATTGGAATTCATATGAATTTGCAACTTTTTGTTTATGTTTGGTGATATGTTTCGTCCTGAGATTGGATTGATGATTCATGAAATGCAAATTAAGGACACCAGCAGACAGTAAAAGAATTTTGAGTGAACTACCCCTTTTGAAAGGATATTGTAATACAAATTAAATATTATTATGGAGGAAAATCCTAATTTTTGCAAGCATTCATATTGTATTCCTTATTTTTTTAACTCTGGTTAACACCCAAGAGGCTGTAGAACTGATTGAAACCACATGTTGCTCTCAGCTCAGCCTTACATGACCCCTCTCCTCTCAATACCTGGGAGAGAGAGACTGTACAAAGCCTTACCCTCTGCTTAATCTGGCCTGAGGTCAGAAGGGAGTACATGACTGTGGCCAAGAACTGTTTGTTTATCAATCTACCTACATGTTATCCCACATTCCCACTAACGATCTGGCCTCTTTCAGGAATGTGTGGAATCCTTATCCGCTTACAGTGCCATGCCAGATTTAAGCTGGAACTCTCGCGACCAACACAAAGTGCGATAAATGAGATATTTCCACAGAAAAGCACATACATGTATTAGCATTAGCTTTAAAAATTTTGGAGTTGTTAGATTTTTTTTTTGTGTGAAATAAATTAATACTTTTATTCAGCAAGAATGCATTAATTGGTAAAAGACACTTACACTGTAAAAAATGACAGTAAGTCATAAAAACAAATGTTTTTATGGTACTTTAATATCAAACAATCAGATTTCAACCAAAAAAAAATGTTTCACAATGAATAATAGTCAGTTTGTGTCATGACTACCAGCAATCTAACCTGTGCAGATTGCTGGAGAACTACGATTCTGCCACCAAACTGCACTACATTTCTCATCAGCACCTCACTTACACCAGTTCCAGATTACCCCTGATTACTTGAACACAGCTGTAGATCATGAAGACTCACTATATCAGGGGTGTCCAAACTTGGTCCTGGAGGGCCGGTGTCCTGCAGATTTTAGCTCCAACTTGCCTCAACACACCTGCAAAGATGTCGCCTAGTAAGAGCTTGATTAGCTAGCCCAGGAGTGTCTGATTGGGGTCGGAACTAAACTTTGCAGGACACCAGACCTCCAGGACCAAGCTTGGACATCCCTGTAAGAGCTACATGGACTATATATACACCCCACATTCACACACACAGTGCTGAGTCTTGTTGATCTACAGATGTGTGCAAGTAATCAGGGTTGATCTGGAACTGGTGTGTGAGTGAAGTGCCTAATGAGACATGTAGTGCAGTTCGGTGGCAGAACTGTAGTGCTCCAGCGATCTGCACAGACTAGATTGCTGGAGATTGTGACAATTTCAGTTTGTGACATTCCTATTTCAAATACATTATTTTATTTTATTTTATTGTTATTTATTATTATTATTATTCATTCATTCATTCATTTTCTTTTCGGCTTAGTCCCTTTATTAATCCGGGGTCGCCACAGCGGAATGAACCGCCAACTTATCCAGCATTTGTTTTTTTTATGCAGCGGATGCCCTTCCAGCCACAACCCATCTCTGGGAAACACATCCATACATTCTCATTCACACACATACACTACGGACAATTTTAGCTTACCCAATTCACCTGTACCGCATGTCTTTGGACTGTGGGGGAAACCGGAGCACCTGGAGGAAACCCACGCAACCACGGGGAGAACATGCAAACTCCACACAGAAATGCCAACTGGCCCAGCCGGGGATCGAACCAGCGACCTTCTTGCTGTGAGGCGAACGTGCTAACCACTAGGCCACCGTGGCGCCTATTATTATTATTATTATTATTATTAATAATAATATTATAAAAGATTGATAAAAAGAGATGTATCTTGATTACCACAAAATATGTATTAATAATATCACAAATACATATATTTTAAGCACAAAATCAACCAATTAGATGGATTTCTCTGAGCTTTTGTAGAACTAAAAACTGGAGTAATGGATGTTAAAAATTCTGAATATTTTTATAGATATATCTTAAATTATATTCAAATATATAACTATATATCTATATTAAAAAACAAATGAAAAATGTAACAAAATGCAATGCAGTTTTGCTATACTCTATAAACACTTGACCACAACTTCCAAACGGTAGTATCAGTCATCAAAAAGTTCATAAATTAGCATATATTTGATTTCAACCTTACATTTTACCCTGTAAAATACTTGTTAAATTCTTGTTAAAAAGATATATACTGTTTAAAATAAAAAAAAACTGTAATTTTCCATACTATACCACCTTTTTATAGTATAACCAACACATGCACAACAATATCACACATACTGCATAATTAGCCTATCACATTCAGTGGCGTATGAGAAAACCCATGAGTTAAGATGAGGGAAACCTGTCCCTGTCCTCACTACAATCCCATAGCAACACAACCCTGATGTCTTGATCACGGCCCCTGTGGTATACTGCTCTTCTGCATCACAGCAACAGCAGCAGGCAGGCCTCATTAAAGCCTGGGCCTGTTAATTAAGATAACCACTCAACCATTTCGTAATGGGACTAATTTGTTTCCTTTGCAGGACGAAAACTAAAAATAAGTAGGGAAATCTCTTATTTGACTCAGATGCATCTGGCATGACAGTGGTATCTATTGTTATCTGTACGGCTGCTGTGAGACATCATTAAAAAGTGGCAAACATCCACAGCTCTGATAAATTAGTTGTGAAAGTCTGACTCTTTGCGCAACTTGAAAGCAGCGGCACAAACTTTAGTAAACATTTTGTAATTTATAAGTCAGGTTCTTCAATCCACGAGCAAAAGATCAAGTCATTAGAGACACAGCATTGGTCCATTTAATACGATTTCATTCAAAAAGAAGAAAAAACAGTCAAGCTTTTGTATTTACTGAAAGAATCTGGCTTAATCCAATAAATCTAAACTAGATTACTGCTGTCACATGTGAACAAGTATAAAGATGAGCAAATTCCAGGTGGCAACTCATAGCAATTGGCTCTTCTTTTAAAGTTAAGGACAGCTTTTCTGACATTAAAGGGCACCAATTTGAACCCTTTTTCAAGATTTAAGATGAGTCTTCAGATTGTGTCTGTAATGTTTCAACTCAAAATACCCATCAGATTATTTATCATAGCTTTTTGTAGATTTGAAATTTGATCTGTTATGATATTGTAAGTGTTTTTGTTGCATCTGCCTTTAATGCAAATTAGCTGGCTCTCCCCTCCCACTGTTCCCATGTACGTGTCACAGCGATAGAGATCGCTTCTTTTTCCCCTGTTTGGTGTAGCTTCTCCTGCTGTGTCTCACGCATAAGCAGCACAGTGACAGACAAGAATGAAGCAGATCTCCCTTACTACAGTAAGAACTTTCTCAGCGGTTATTTATTATTTTTGTTGTGGAGCTAATTCAAGCCTTTCTACAAGGATAAGTCACACACAATGTCGTTATAAAGTTCGCGCACGTACACACGCTTACACACACGTACCAGGATTAAAGCATCTTCTTTTTATAATTGTACTGACACTATGTGGCTGTGGCGATGAATTAAATAGCAATTTTACTGTCTTTATTATCAACATGCAGTGTTTTAAAAATGTTTTAAACTTGTGAAACTCATACTTGAGGTGCTGCTGATCACAGAGAGCTGAACAGATATTTTAATCCCAGTTGCTTTGTGCACGTCTTGTCTTGTGGATATGATTATACGCTATGGAAAAATTGTAATATGCTGTCGTCAATCAATTCGGTGGGTGGGGAAACCTCATGCCTACGTCATATTGCAGTGGGCCTCAAAATGGGAGGGATTTGGATCCTATTTTTAACGTCAGAAAATAAAAAAAAAGAGACTTATTGTCTTCATATCACTTCAGTATGACTGTGGACACATAATACCAACACACAGTTCTGTCCAAACAGCTTACAAAAGCTAAGCTTACTTTTAAAAGATTAAAGTTGAAGGAAAATTTTTTAAATGTTTACAATCATATCACAAGCCATCTAGAGTTAAACAATGGAGTTTTACTATTTTCCCCTCTATTAGCTTAGCTTAGCATAAATAATTGAAGACCATTATCATCTCGATCAAAAAGATTTTTTAAAATGTTTTGATAATGTTCCTTTTTAAAACTTGACACTTCTGTAACTACATTGTGTACTAAGACCAATGGAAAATTATGTTTCTATTTTCTAGGTCAATATGGCTAGGAACTATACTCTCATTCTGGCATGATAATCAAGGGACTTTGCTGTCATACTTTCCAAGACTTTCCATCCCCCCAGGAGATTATTCAGAGTTGAGAAGGGTTCTTTAAATTATTCAAATGCTGTTCACACTATGAAAAACAAACTTTCTTTGAAGAACATTTTACTAAAAGGCACTTAGGGAACCAAAAACGGCTCATTTTAAGGGATCATTGTGAAAACTATATTTCTTTATATTAAAATGTGCATTCCTGATGTTCCAAAGATTTAAGTTCTGACCTGTAAATGCACATAGTCAATACAAATCTTAATTGAAAGTGTTGTAGTAAAGTTTTAGCATTATAAAAAGTGGTGTTCATTTTGGATGTATTATGTTTTTTTTATTATTATAATTATTATATTACGTTTATTTTAATTTATTCATTTTCCTTAAGCTTTGTCCCTTTATTCATCACGATTCGCCACATCACAATAAACTGCCAACCCAGTACTGGGAAACACCCATACACACTCACATTCACACACATACACTATGGCCAACTTAGTTTATTCAAGTCACCTTGAGACCACCTCAAGTCAACTTGTTTTTAGTCTGTAAGGGAAACCGGAGCACCCGGAGGAAACCCACCCGAGCATAGGGAGAACATGCCAACTCCACACAGAAATGCCAACTGACCTGGCAGGGACTTGAACCAGCGACCTTCTTGCTGTGAGGTGACAATGCTACCCACTAAGCCACTGTGTCGTCCTGCTCATGTATATTATGTGTTTTGCATTTTGATATATCACTGAATAGACTTGTTAAAGACACCACAAAGAGTGAGTTTGTGTTACAACCGTTGCAACTATTAAAGGAATTTTACATGTACAAAGTATCCAGAAAAAACACTCACAATTTAAACAGGGACATTGAGGTAACTTAAAAAATAATGTACCATTCAGAAAAACAGCATCAGTGTTTTGTAAACCTGAACAAACTGTTTCTCTGAACATTTTCCAAAGCATGGTGTGTACTGAAACCAAATGGTACAGCCCTAAATAATGACAGTTAATCATTATTTGCTTTGAGAGCCATTAGAGTTTACACAGAAACAAACCTCACCCAGCAGAGCCTGAAAAAGGTGACTGCCGAAGATGGTGGAAACTTTTTCCACGCTGCTCTTCAGGGCCTGCTCCTCGGGGCTGGTTAGATTTGCCTGGTACTGTTTCAGTAGACCTGCTGCTCTTTTGGTATCTGAAATAAAGGAAAGGAGAAGCATTACTATTTCAGTCAAACTCCTGCTCATTCAATGCCTTTCTACCTTTACCTACATTCTCCTTTTGACAGACTGGAGACATTTTTAGATCTTCAGACTGTATGTGTAATTCTGAAAAGGCTTTGCAGCATGGTAGACACTTGAAATCTGACATTACTTGCCTATAATTATGAGAACTTCTCAAAGGGGCGTGTAGCCAGATGTTCAAGTCAACCAGGCTGGCTGTCTAACAGCCGTTCTTCAACAAGCAGTTAAAAATAAATTAAAGATTTTATTTAGTTACTTATATGCAGCCTGTGTGTCATTTGTGTTATATGCAATGGACACTTAAATCAGCTTGAAATGCATCAGATAACAGAAGATCCTACAATTTTGTAAGCATTTTTACAATTAACCAGTCAGTTGTCACATTCATATTAACCATGAACATAAAAGTGTATCAATTGCATTATATATTTTTAAAGTTCTGGCTAGAAATAATGTTTTGCTCTCTTCAAAGCAAATAATGCATGGATATATATATATATATATATATATATATATATATATATATATATATA
>CAIGQQ010038942.1:10346673-10361633 GCA_903798035.1 Danio albolineatus
ATATATATATATATATATATATATATATATATATATATATATATATATATTTATTTATTTATTTAATCATTTATTTGCTATATGTGGAACTCTTATTTTATAGTTAACAGTTCTGGGGTTGTCTGGATGGATGCATCAGGTGGTGTTTTGTTAAATGACATTATTGAAGGTATTAAGACTGATTAACAGCAGTTTATCAAGCTGGTAAAATAAATTATTTATTCCTAAGTGGTAGTTTATAAGTAGTAGTTTATGTAATAAGATATCTACATTGATATTAAAGAAACAGAAAATGAATTTGGGGAAAACAACACAACAGTTTTGCTAGTATTTTTAGACTATGAACTATGAGCTTGAAAGTGTGTGTACAATAAACATGAAAATACAATGAACAGTTAAATGTTAGCCTTTTGGTTTATTTTCATTAGCTCATTCGTTGATTCATGTTGTCAGTAGTACTTCTGCATTTAAGATATGTTTATATATGTGTCAGATGTCTTCAGATTTTCAAAAGGCAGATTAAATTAAATGAAAGATTTTATTTAACATTATTTAACATTTCATTTTTAAAATATGTTGTTCAGTGAAAAACGTTTTAGGGCACTTAAAAAGCAGAAATAACAAACAAACATGAATTTTGCTAGAAAGTTAAATCAATTTTGGGAGTCTCCGAACACTTCAGATGCTGGATTAAATAAAAAATGAAAAGTATAGGCAGGGGGTCTAAAAACTATTTTGCACCAAAGCGGATTAAAAAAAGATTTGTTCTCATTGGAGAGATAAAATGCATCAAATAACAAATGACAATTGAAGTTTGCTAGCACTTTAACTACTGTGGTTACTGTCTTGTCACTGCCCTCACACCAACACATGGATAGTTAATAACATTATAACCATGAGTGAAAGATTTGATTTGACATTTGACTTTTCTTTCTTCAAAATAAATGTTATATTTTTCCTAATGTAGTTGTGTTGATAGGCTTTATTTTCACCTTTAGGGGATCGCCTCAGGTGCTGTTTAATGGTAGAGAATGTTAGTAGAGGTAGGAGGTTCCACATGGACCTATGATGGGTTAAAAAGGATCTCGCTTCGCCAACGCTACACTTGACATTGATTGAGCCTCTGAAAAGAATAGCGGTTTTTAATAAAAGTTACATAATCCAACTTCAGACTAAGGTTTCCTGTTTTCCCATAGAGGTTTCCAAGAAAATTTTAGTTGTAAATACAGATATCGGTAAACAAAACAAAACTGTGTATGAAATCGCTGTTAAAGCTTTATAAGTTAGACCATTACAACATACCATCATAAGCCATCGGCTTCCAACAAACGCAAAAGCTGACCAATTTAACGAAACTTACCATATTTATGGACCATGATGTGAAGACCGTTAATGTAGTCCTGTAAATCCAGTTAAACCGTTTAAATAATAACGCTTTAAACTCCTCCTCGGTTCAGCTGTCACTTTCCAGTTGTCTCCGACCAGTTAAGTTTTGAAAAGTTTTGCCGTAATTTTCCACCCCATGACGGTACTGTTTCTGGGGGAAGTTTTAGTATTAAAGACGGGAACAGAAGTTACTCCAGTTGGCAGGAGATGCTGGTTGTGGAAGTAGAGAGAGTGTGAAGCTTCCCGTTATCTGCCCATTGGAAAGTTTGGAGGGGAAGCATTGGGGACTGAAGGGCGGTCTGTAGTATCAGGCTAACAGGGTCTTACTCATCCACATGTAAACAGCGCATAATTAACGATGGCGTTTAATAAGAAGCGTGACTTTGAGATAAGAATCATATAGTTTTATCATTTAACGGGGAGTGCCAATCAAACGTGATATATTAATCTAATCAAAGAAAATGTGAGGTAAGAATTTTCAAATAATCACTAACGTTATAGATATACCTGGAATTGATCTCGTCGGTTATAGTAAACACCCGTTCGCCAGAAAGAGGTGATGAGTTTTAGCCTAAGAGAAAACATTTAGAGGCGTCTCGTGCCATCTACTGGAGAACGAGTGTAAGCTGCCTCAAGTTGTTTACTGTTCCTTTTCTAGAAAAAGCACTTTTCTCAGAATGGGAAACCTGATATGCCAGTTACCAGCGTTATTATATGGGAGTCACGCGTGCTTCATCAACGGTTTTTTAAGTCGAAAATCCAGGACTAGAATGAGTTACAGTTTACCATGGCTAATGTGATCATCTCTTGAGCCGCTCCGCTCCACCCACATACGCTGATCCAGGTCTGGGTTCGGTCTGTTCGTTGCTTGGTGACAAGTGTTGTATAAATGTATTGCATTTTTCTTCATTGGTTCCCAATTTTTTAACTCGCGGCCCACTTAACCAAACGCACTGTACATTTTAGACGAACCCGCCGTTTCTGGCGGGTTGTTAAGTTATTATTGTATTCAGAAAAAATATTTTTATATTAGAGCGTCATTAAAAGCAATCAGCAAAAACGAATAGAGAACGCATATTAACTATTTTCTTATTTAATTACGACAAGACGGTTACTTATATTATTAAATGTCATTTTTTCTAGTGTTAATAACCCCCTGCAATACCGCCACAGCTCACTGGGGGGCCGCAGCACACAAGTTAAAAAAATTTTTTTATGTAAACAATCTGGAGAGGATTTAAATGAAACGTGCAGAATTATATTGAAATAAACAAACAAACAGACTAACATAAACAAGTCATTTTTTATACAAGAAATTCACATTTAGAAGTACAAAAAACTTGTGTAGCTACCATTACAGGAGACCAGGGCTGGTAGTGTTTTAGTTTGTATCAGTTTATAATCTCGTTCAATAAAAACAAAAATGGCCAATAAAAATGGCTATTATTATTATTATTTGAATCACAAAAACACTAATTTTATATGCATTAGAAACAGAGAATAAATTGCAATAATTATGACTCCAAAACGAACCCTTTAACAACAAGGAGATTCAACCAACCTTGGTCTCTAATGCATTATGAAAGAGACAGAATGTAAAGGGAGATATTTCTCCCAGTTTTTCACAATTAATTTCTCAAAGTAAGTTTATAAATGCCCATATTTACTATCAAAATGTCCATAAAGTACAAAACATGTCCATAAAGTACAAAAAAAGTCCATAAGTACAATCATAAAATAATCTATACTGTATATAATTATATAAACATTGTGGTTCACTTTATGTATATTAAGAGTCTTAGGTGTCATGAAGTAATGCGGTTTGATGGAAGTATATAGGCTCAGTATAAAACAGTATAAAGTACATTCAGATCAACTAAATTAAGTGTACAGCAGTTGAAGACTCTTAATAGTAATATACAAAAAATACAAAGTAGGACCAACATTTTAAAGTTGTTGCTTTTTTTAAATGGCTCACAAAGTTTCATGAAATCAAACACAGGAAAGTAACATTTCTAATGTTACAAAGCGAATGTCTGAAAGGACTTATTTTGTTAGCTGGACTGCACATGGAAAGTGTCACATTTAATAGTGTAATTTTTTTTTTAAGATGACCACATACAATCATCCAAATACTGAAACAGGGAAATGCCCATTCCTGGAAAGGATGACATCACTTAGAGAGCAAGCAGCGGGATGCCTTTCTCACTTGTGCTTGGACGATAAATGTGGTTCTTTCTCCTGTTGACAAACAAAAAAGAAAAATGTCTAATAAAATCGCCTGTTGAGCAGACCTGATTCTTCAATAAGGATTAAAAAAAAAAATATCAGCCTTCAGGACTTACAGACTTACTCTCCACCATATTGTGGATTTTGATACTTACCTGCTTGCGTTTTCTGTAAAATACCTGCTGTCCAATCACCAGTCAAACATCAGAAATTCACGCCTGGACCAATTTGCAGAAAAGGTACAGTCACTTGGCCAATACCTACTAGAGCTAGTCACTCCTTGAGCACCACCCCTTTCACCTCCAGTCTCAGCACCAGACTAGTTACACACTCAGATGAGTAGGAGGCATGCAGAGTGTTTCTCTTGTAATGTTCCCCGCATTTTGTAATAAAGCCACAACTGTTTTTAAAACAAGTGGGGTGGATGGCCATCTGATCACTTTATGTCCGGTCGAACCACCAGACTGTGTGGGCAGTACTACCCAAACAAATAGCTCACAAGCTCTATATCTGTGACTAAAACAGATGTTACAAGTCGATTAAAAATCCTCAGACTGTTTTGTTTGCATTTTCATATCCCAAGAATTCCTATGTAAACTTCCCTTATGAGGAAAACAATATGGAGGAGTATATTGAGAAGGTCAAGCAAGCATTCATCCAGTCCTCCTTCTGCCCTTCATGACTCTGTATGTTTTCAGTTTTCTTTGAAATCCACTCACTGGCCACTTTATTAGGTACAACTTACTAGTACTGGGTTGGACCCGCTTTTGCCTTAATCGTTCGTGGCATAGATTCAACAAGGTACTAAACATATTCCTCAGAGATTTTGGTCCATATTGACATGATAGCAGTTGCTGCAGATTTGTAACAACATTGTTGATAAAAGGCAGGATAGATCCATGCGTTCATGTTGTTGATGCCAAATTCTGACCCTATCATCCGAATGTCGCAGCAGAAATCAAGACTCATCAGACCAAGCAACGTTTTTCCAATCTTCTATTGTCCAATTTTGGTGAGCCTGTGCGAATTGTAGCCTCAGTTTTACTGTTCTTAGCTGTGGTCTTCTGGACGTGTTGTGCGTTCAGAGATGCTCTTCTGCAGACCTCAGTTGTAATGAGTGGTTATTTGGGGCTACTGTTGCCTTTCTATCAGCTTTAACCAGTCTGGCCATTCTCCTCTGATCTCTGGCATCAACAGGACATTTTTGCCCACAGCACTGCCTCTCACTAGACATTTCTCTGTTTCAGACCCTTCTCTGTAAACCCTAGAGATGGTTATACATAAAAATCCAAGTAGATCAGCCGTCTGACACCAACAACCATGCCACGTTCAAACGAACTGCAGCAGATCATTTTGGCCATGTCGACATGCCTAAATGCATTTTTTGCTGTCATGTGATTGGCTGATTAGAATTTTGAGTTAAGCACGTGGCCAGGTGTAACTAATAAAGTGGCCGATGAGTGTATATCAACTACCAGCTCTCAAATTTCAAACCATTAAATACCAATATATCCACTATCCTTTAGTTCCAGCAGCCTTTGAACAATTATGTAAAATTATGTTGAAAATTATGTTATCCCATCAGGATACTACAAATATTGTGTTATGCTATATGGGCTAACCAATGCACCTTCAGTCTTTCAAGGCAATATCAATGAGGTATTTCAGCAGTTTCTCCATCAGTTTGTACATCAATGATATTTTACACCATGAACATCATCTCATCATTAAAGTCCTGGAAAATCTCCAACAGAAAACTAACTCTACCTCAAGCTAGAAAAGGTTTCCACAGGCAATCCATTCCCATCCCTGAATGCTAAACAACTCTTTGAGGGGGAAAAAAATAAAAAAAATAAAATTCACAGATCACCAAAGCCTGGACTATCCATACCATGTCAGGTAAAAAGGCTTAATCCCACACTAGCCTTCCACCACAATGTTATTTGCAGACCGGCTAACAAACCAGAAAGCAGTAGCCTTTCCAAGTATATAAACACACACTCTAGACTCTGAATCCTCTTTACTGAAACCCTGAAATCTTCCTTTCAGTCATCATCCTTAGTCCCCTTCAGTGGTCCCTTAATGATCAAATCAGAGACGGCACTAACTCCAAGGCCAGCTCCACCAGGAGGTCCAGAAGGTAAGCTTTTAATTTTCAACTATCATACATAATATCCTCATAGTTCATCCATTTGCTATGGACATTCAGAAAGCCAACAAACACTCTCACAACTGCCCAATGGCTCAATACGACATATCTTCCAGTATGTCAGAGTATTCCCAGTCTATTGTGTCAAATAGAAAAATACTGGGACATCAACTTCTCAATATCTACACAGTCACTGGACTGTGGTCACCAATAGCACAAGCTGACTCCCCTCCATATGGGTCTGTTCATCATTCTGTGGCAGATAAATTAAGTCACCTAATGTTACCACTTATCATATCTCACCTTAGGGCAGCGTGGTATATCAGTGGGTAGCACTGTCGCCTCATAACAAGAAGGACACTGGTTTGAGTAGGAGACCTCTCTGTGGAGTTTGCATGTTCTCTCTGTGTTCACGTGGGTTTCCCCGAATGCCGTACAAGTGAATTGGATTAAGTAAAACGAATCGAGTGTGTGTGTGTGAGAATGAAACAGCGTGTAAGCATTTCTAAGCATCAGGGTTTAAAGTTGGAGTTCAGCTCTCAGGGCTGGGTTGTTGCAAAAAGTACATCTGCCGGTAACTGGCAGTTCATTATACTGTGGCAACCTCTAATGAAGAGGATGAAGTATCTTACCTTCAATTCATGTCTCATAGCTCAGGCCATATGCTCACCTTGTTGTTTCTCCTTCCTTTAATACTTGTAATCTACCTCCTCTATCTGCTGTAGATAAAAATAAAAAATATCATTACTAAGTTGTTAGCGCCATGGTGGCGTAGTGGGTGGCATATTCGCCTCACAGCAAGGTCGCTGGTTCAAGCCCCGGCTGGGTCAGTTTGCGTGGAGTTTGCATCTTCTCCCTGTGGTTGCGTGGGTTTCCTCCGGGTGAAGAAAATGAATTAATGGATACTTTGTTGTATTTCCGATTTTCCTATGTTGGAATACCAATTAGAATACCTCATGATAAAAAGACTATGATCCTGAGGAAAATACGATGGGTTGTTCGTGATGTAATTCTCAACCCCTCACTCATCCCAATTGACCCTTCGCTGTAGTTTGATTGACAGGAATTGCGGCCAATCATAATTCCGATATTCTGTTTTACCTGACAGGCATCGTAGTAAAGTAACATTGGTGAAATCATGAAAACCATGAAAATTTACTCAAATGACTTGCAACACAGACAGCAGGTATACATAGAAAATCTGTGCAATTTACAATTTCATCCTTGTCCCGAAACCTAGAGAAGTGCATGCAATGCGTGTTCGTGTGGATGGCCTCACAATCTATGTCAATAGAGAATTTAGCTGCTGTCAACTGCTGAATGTATGACTCAAAACATGAGGACTCGACTCTGACGAACTAGTCTTTTCTGGCACAGCCTGCTTAACTTTAGTTTATGGAGATGTGATTTGTGACTAAGCAAAATAACCAGTGATGAAAAATGAGATTAGATAACTTAAACTGCTTAGCCTGGAGACCAAGGTAAATGATGAAATAATCTTTACAGTCTCTTAGAATTTCACAGAGGTATTGTTGTTTTGTCTTGTTCAAGGTGCCACCAATAGACTGTGATTATGAATTATGTTAGGAAATCAACACATTACATTTTTATTATTTTTTTAAATGATCCAAACTTCCCATTATTATACTTGTAGGCTATAGTTTACTTGTTTTTTGGGAGAGGGTTTTGAGTTACGCTAACATCCTGAGTATTTTCCTTCTATGCATATTCCTTGTATGCAAATCAGTAGACATTCACTATTTCTCTGCAGAGTGCACAAATTTATAGGCGAGTGCCATGGCTAATACTGAAAGATTGTTGGACAAAGAGAAGTGGGAAGATTGTAAAGGGTCAATATTCTGGCACCTATATGTAGAGGCAGAGGCTGTCCACATCATCGTTTCCCCAGAGTCATCAGGAGCTGCGCAAGGAAAAGTGGGAACTTGACAAAACCAGCCACGCTACCTGCACCAGATCCTGCAATTCAGGAATCTGCCTGTTGCACCTGCATATAATCATCCTAAACATTCTGTCAGGTACTGATTAAGGTCACTGCTACTTATTGTTCCCTTACCCACAGGAACTTAGTTCTTACCTCCTGTCCTTCCTTGTTTATCTGCTCCTGTAAAATGAAAATGTTACTGTGTGTTTGTACTCTTCTGCATTGTGGATTCTGTTACTTACCGGCTTGTGTTCTGTTCAATAAATGCCTGTTGACCAATCACCAGTCAGTCTCCTTCTGTTGTGACAAAATTATGGTAAAATGTAGTGAGTTAGCATTACTACTTATTATTTAATAAGCTAGTTCACTGTTTTAATTCCCTGTGACCTTCAACATATTCAGAACACAAATTAATATATTTTAGATACAATTAGAGAGCTTCATCATCCTCTACAGACTGCAACAGTTACAAGATGTTCAAAGTGCAGAAAAGCAACCAAAACCATTATCAAAAATTTCACGTGACTTCAGTGGTTATACTGTAACCAAACAAAGCTCCAAGACTACTTTTGTGTACCAAAAAACTGTAAAAACGATGGACAAATGTCACATTGCCCATAGTAAATGCTCACTCTGACCTGACAGGGAAGATAATATTTAGGAGAAGCTGTTATTAGTTGTTTTGTGTGAGTAAGTGTTCGCATGATCACAGATGAACCACTGAAGTCATTGAAGTCAATGGTTTTGGTTCATTTCCTGGACATCTGTGACCCTTGCTGTTAATGGAGGATTAGTAAGCCAAATATTATCTAAAATATCTTAATTTGTGTTCCAAACATGAACAAAGATCTCAGATCCCCTTTACTCATAAGGATGAGTAAATAATAACATAATTTTAAAGTTTGGGCTGAACTAAACTTTGAACTCATTATAATAGATTTTATAAACGTATCACAGAGCTAAAGTTATATTATTTATTTAAATTATAATTCATCCATTTCAATTTTTAGTAAAATAATGTGAACAATGATTTTATTCTAATGTATTAAAACTTGAACTATGCCCAAAATAATTAAAATCAACATTACCAATTTTAATGTGCAAAAATATATATTCATAAATAGTTTTTTTCTTTGATTTTAAAACTACATTTATATCATTTATTCAATTAAAATTTTTATTTAAATTCGGTATAATTTGAGAATGTTTTTAATCCCTAAAGCCGCTAATTAATCTTTACAGCATCATGTTTATTAATAATATTAGAGAAAGCATGAATTAGCCATGAAATAATTTGATCAACATTATTATTTATAATCTACACTATTTATATTTTTGGAACAAATGATTATTTTTAGGTTTAATGGTATTACAATTGTTATAAAATTGTATATTAATTTAATACTGTATATTAAAAATACAGAAAAGGAAATTTACTAATCAAAATGTCAGTACACTATTTATATTGCAAAATGTACTGTAAATAAAGGTCACAAAGTTATAAAATAAACTATTAAAACTACAATGACCACAAAATAAGCATTTTAATCACCCTGACAGCATTATGTTATCCAGTCATCACTAAGCTTCATTGCTTACCTTTGCCAGAGAAACAGCCCAGTCATTAACAGCAATGATACTATGTCAGTTGCGATCCATATTCCATTGTACATATTAGGTTCCTTTCAGACACAAAAAAAACACAAAAGATTCCAGAGGAGTTACATATTCAGACAAGCCCAAGTCAATTACAACTGAGAAAACAGCTTCAATTTTACAGAACAAAAGACATAGCGATAGGTGAAAGGATAGGCTGAGACTTACCAGATGCCAGTCAGGCTTAGACATGCCTTTGAAGAGGTGGCAGGCATTGGTGGTCACTGAACTGACCCCAGAGCACCAGAGTAATGAAAAGAGCCAGCGCTCATTCACAACCCAGAGATTTACAGACACATTGCTTTTCCGCAGCTCACTGTTCAAGGAAAGAAACAACATACAAATAAAATAATCTGTCAAAACATGAGTAAACACAAATCTTGGCTCAAAATCAGGGACCTTTTTTGACAGGTCGCAACAAGTCAGCATTCTGCACAATATACAGGAGACAGGAGTGGCACGGCTGTTTTAACACGCAGTCGTATTCATCAGTCAAGCTTTACTTGTTCGATTTGATTATTTCTTCATCTTTACTGTGAGGGAAAGTTTTAAATGACAGGTGCATCCATGTGTTGATAATTGCCAACTCGGCATTCCTGATACTATAATCATTAGTAGATACATCAGAGAGTTTAAGCAAGATATCTCAGAAGATCTTTTTTTTTTCCACAGCCTTTCTGTCATCTTGTAAGTGAATCAAACCCGAGCCGAGAATGTTCCCCAAGGCTGCGAGATCATACTAACATTAAATGGCAGCTGCTTCATGTCTCTGCATGTCAGATAAAGCCCCACCCATTCTTCCACTTTATTAAATCTACCTTATTTCACGAGCACTAAGTGAGCTGAAGTTCATATTCATGAAGTTTCCACCATCCATAAGCATTTCCTTTTGCTTATCATACACCTGCTTGAAGCCTGGTTCCATCTTCATCACATCGTGTCTGTATTCTGAGGGAAGCCACCATATCTGAAAGAGATGCATAATATTCAAACATTGTAAAAGAGGGGGGGGGGCACACAACAAAAAGAAAAAGCATGAACACTTTCAGATAAAGAACGGTAGCATTAATACAAGTAAATTGTCACTTAGGTTGAAATGTAAAGTTTTTGAAAATGCTTATATTTTGTTGCCATGTGAACTACAAAAATATAATTTTCTGAAAGCAGAGACGCCATGCGTATTCAGTGTTTCAGTCTATTGGTGGGCACAAAAACCAAAGAACAATGGCAGTCAACTGCTCATCAGCCACATAACATCATGAGACGTTAATATAAGGTTAGATTTAGGTCGTGACGTCAGCCATTGTCGAAGGACATCATTATTTTGACGTCCAATAACGACATCAAATGACATTGATTGATTTTAGGTTGTGTTGGAAAGACTTAAATACAACAATGAGCCAACATCTAAACCCATGTCATATTGACACCAAATACTGACATTTATTCGTCAGGTATGGCAAACAAAATCCAAAGTCTGATAGAGGTCCTAGTGGTAGTGTCCACACAACCTCAAGCTGTAACGTCATTAGATGTTAATATTTGGTTGATTTTAGGTAGGATGTTGGACATTGATATCAGCCTGAAGTTGGGTTCTGACATCAACCTGATTTTCATTTACAAACAAAATGCAACGTCCCCCGGTGTTGGAGAACATCATCAATCTGACGTCATGTTGACATCCTGTGCCTGCTAGGTGATTTTATTATTATTTGACTAATAAACATGACATTAAAATAAGCATTTACTAGCCAAAACCAAGGCCTCAACACAACCACGCATAGATACAATATATTTGGTGTTTATGATTCAGGCTGTAGCAACCGGGGGGGAGGGGATGATACGTCCTCCTCACTTTTAGAGACAGACCCTTTAGAAACAAGGTGATTATTAATAATTATATGAACGTAAAGTTTTGGATCTCATATATTATTGTTACTGGTACTTTACGTAACAATAATTTAATTTCAGCAAATTTCTATGTCCCAAATTTTGATGATATCACTTTTTATAAAGCATGCCCTTTTACTCCTTCCAGATCTTTGTTCTCATTCTCATTCTTGGGGGTGATTTCAATTGCTGTTTGGATGCAGTCCTAGACTGTTCTTCTTCTAAATTATGTGCTCCCAGTAGATCTTCAAAATACTCAAACTGTTTTTTCTCTGATAATGATCTTTCGGATATTTGGCGTTTTTTAAATCTGCAAAAAAGAGAATACTCCTTTTTTTTTTCAAATGTTCATCATTCTTATTCTCGAATTGACTATTATGTTTTGGACAATGCTTTGATATCTGAGGTTTGTTACTGTGCATACCAAAGTATTATTATTTCAGATCACCCCCCTTATTCTTGACTTAAAGTTTTCAAACGTACCCTCTTTAAGGAGGAGCTGGCGGCTTAATACCTCACTCTTAGCAGATGATGATTTTATTGGATTTATTTCAGACCAAACTTCCTTCTTTTTGAATGTTAACGTCTCTCCAGATGTTTCTAATATAATAGTCTGGGATGCTCTTAAAGCATATATCAGAGGCCAAATCATTTCATATAATGCCACTAAGAAGAGAAAGTTGAAAGAAAAACAAGTATCCTTAGCCGGTGAAATTTTTCGACGAGATGCACAATACGCTAGTTCACCTACCTCAGACGTATATGAGAGACGCTGTAAACTGGGGGTTAGATTTATTGTCAACCAATGAAGAATCCCTTTTGAGAAGAACAAGCATGTTTTATGAGAGCGGGGAAAAATCTGGAAAGATATTGGCCAATCAACTGCTCGGGTTCAAGGCAAAAGAAAATTATTTGTGGTATTCGTGTAAAAAATAGTGAGATCACAACTGATCAAAACATCATTAATGATAAATTTAGGGACTTTTATTCTACCTTATATACTACTGATTCTCCCTCACGAAAAGACGTTACTGATTTTTTTTTGTTCAAATACAGGTTCCCATCCTATCCTGACATTAGCAAACCTTTGGAGGAACCAGTTTCACAGGAGGAGGTGATAGCTGCTATTTCTGTCATGCAATACGGGAAATCACTGAAAAAAGAAATTAAGCAACATGTCCCTTTTTTTAACAGTTTTCTTTTCTGACTCCTTTAAGTCAAGGGCCCTTCCTCCTACTTTAAGTCAGGCATGTATTTCTTTGCTGCTTAAAAAGGATAAGGACCTTTTGCACTGTGTCTCTTATAAACCCTTATCTTTACTCAATTGCGATGTTAAAATTATAGTGAAGGTGATTTCCTCAAGGTTGGAGAATGTTGTCCCATAATCTCTCCTGATCACAAAGGCTTTATCAAGAATCGCCATTTATTTTTTAATATTCGCCGCTTGCTTAATATATATTTTACTCTCAGCACTGCTCTATTCCAGAATGTGTAGTTTCTCTAGATGCTGATAAAGCATTCAATAGAGTAGAGTGGGATTACCTTTTTTCAGCTTTAGGAAAATTTGGATTTGACCCCAACTTTCTTTCATGGATTAAATTACTGTATAGTACACCTTCTGCTGTAGTCTTAACCATTGGTACACATTCCTGGTCATTTAATCTGCAGCGTGGAACCAGGCAGGGTTGTCCATTAAGTCCATTATTATTTGCTCCATTATTATGCAGACGACTTACTGCTTTATTTATCTAATCCACAGATTTCCCTGCCTCCGGCTCTAACTTTGTTAGAGAACTTTGGTAGGCTCTCGGGCTATAAGCTCAATTTACATAAGAGTGAACTTTTCCTCGTTAACATGGTAGAGAAGCAGTTGCAGTATTCTAATATACCGCTGAAGAAGGCATAGGAGAATTTACTTCCCTTGGTGTTTGTATCACCCGCCAGTATAAACAGCTGTTTAAACATTACTTTGGAATGCTCTTTGAACAAACTAAGAAAGATCTCTCTAGGTGGTCTCCTTTAAGGTAATCACGTATAGGATGCATTCATTCTATTAAGATGACGGTCCTCCCAAAATTTCTTTATCTTTTTCAAAGTCTGCCTCTTTTCATTCCTTTATCTTTTTTTAAATGTTTAGATTAAATTGTTTCTACTTTCATTTGGAATGGCAAACATCCTAGGTTGTAGAAAGCGCACCTTCAAAAACCTAGGTGTGAGGGTGGGATGTCATTGCACCCCAAAAAGGGGTACGGTACGGTTCAGTTCGGTACGCTTTTAGATAGTGGAAACGGCCTTAAAAGCGTACCGAACCGTACCGTACCGTACTGTACCCCTCAGTGGAAACGGGCCATAAAAGCGTACCGAACTGAACCGTACCGTACCCCTTTTTGGTCACCCTTTCGAAAGGTTACCAAAACCCAGAAAGGGTGCCGTAAGGTGGAGCTAGACGCGCAGCTGAACCCTATTGGCTTACAGAGATACGTCATATGCTTGCGCAACAAGCAGAATGAAAACAAAGGACCCGCCATGTTTAATACACAGCCGAGAGACAATGCTCTGAAATAATATCAGCATATAATAACGAGCCATGGTCGACCCGAGCTCAAACAAACCTTGTCGTCATCTTGAATAGCCAAAAAGGCAAGAAGAAGAGCAGATTCTTATGGGTTACGAGCCCATAAGCACGAGAGGTTTCGCTTGTCGCTTGCGCTCGCATGCGCGTTAATATTTGAAGTAACAAAGTTCTTAACCTGGACTATTATAAACTCGGAATGACGGAGTTACTCTCTAACGAGAGAATAATGACGGAGAGGCTGCATGTACTGGTGAACTTTACAGACACAGATGAAAGGCTTGCACTGACTGGGGGCTATATTTCATATTGTTTTTGAACCTAAATAAGGACTAAATGTATGCTGTGTCTAGTTTTTCTGTAATTTGGCAACATCGGAGACTGTGTGGGGCTGTGTGTTCATATATGCTGCATTTATTTATGTATTTTATATAATCGCGGACCGTAGGTTATTTCGCATCATTAATCTGCAGTTATAATCAGATCATGTTCAGTCAGTAATTAACATTTATACAGCAGTGTTTATGTGTATAATAAAGCCTCTGTTTTGTAAGAAGTGCTTCTCGTATGATTTGTGAACGACCCATAAAGCTTTACTGTAGACATTTCCTCGAGCGAAAAATGACATCTGTCGTACACCACGCCCACCAAAAGAGTACCCTTTAGCAGTGGAAACGCAAGCCTGATAAAGGTGACCTGTACCGACCCGTACCGTACCGTAGTGTACCACTCAGTGGAAACGGGCCATAAGTATCTGGGTTCAATTTAGGAGGTCATTTGGTTTTGCTAGCTCTTCTCTATGGAGCCAGAATTGTTTCGTAATTCCAAACAAATATAATACAATCCACAAATAAATGTGAAGCGATTTACAAACACCAAGCATATTCACAAATAAATACAATGAGATCCACAAATAAATCTTAGAGTTCCACAAACATTAATTACATTCACAAGTAAGTGAAATTAGACTTGCAAATAAAAAACATACTCACACATTTTTTTTTAATTCCACAAATACAAATTTGCCTGACATTTATATGTGAATTGCGTCTTGTGCATTTGTAGATTAGTGTGCATTTGTGGGTAGCTCTCTGTGCATTTGTAGATCACTGTGGGTATTTGTGGGTAGCCCTCTG
>CAIGQQ010038942.1:10391633-10472306 GCA_903798035.1 Danio albolineatus
TGTAAAGTAATAAGTTCAAATATCTCTTTCCAGTCATCAAAAAAGTTACTTAATTATAGTTTTGTAACTATTTAATTGTTTTAAATTCAGAATTTTAATATAGAACTGGCGCCACGGTGGCCGAGTGGTTAGCACGTTCGCCTCACAGCAAGAAGGTCGCTGGTTCGATCCCCGGCTGGGCCAGTTGGCATTTCTGTGTGGAATTTGCATGTTCTCCCCGTGGTTGCGTGGGTTTCCTCCGGGTGCTCCGGTTTCCCCCACAGTCCAAAGACATGCGGTACAGGTGAATTGGGTAGGCTAAATTGTCCGTAGTGTATGTGTGTGAATGAGAATGTATGGATGTGTTTCCCAGAGATGGGTTGTGGCTGGAAGGGCATCCGCTGCGTAAAACAAAATGCTGTATAAGTTGGCGGTTCATTCCGCTGTGGCGACCCCGGATTAATAAAGGGACTAAGCCGAAAAGAAAACGAACGAATAATTAGAACTTTCAAACAAATGTTACTGTAAGGAAAGTAACTAAAAGCTATTTGGAAATAAAAAGTTAAAAAAGCTTTATTGAGATGGATTGTTGGTGATTGCATGGGTGTTGTGGCCAGATTGGGTAGATTTAAATGATCAAAGGAAAGTTAAGACGCCCGATTTAACACCTACAACAAAATATTTCTGTAGATTTAAGACTTTTTAAGGCCTAAAAAACTGCTTTGGAGATTTTAGACATTTTTTAAGACTTTTTAAGACTCTATGGATACCCTGATATATTAACTAAAATAAAGAGAAAAAAAATTATGTATCAATGTATCAATTTAAACTATTAAAAGTGTTAATAAAATCACTTTTCAATTTTCAAAGTTGTTGTAAGAAAGATCAGGGTCCCATAATGCATTTCAAAAACATAAATACTGTAAACAAGGAAAAAAGAAATCAAAACATGAATCACAAAATACAGAACATGAATATTTTTACAGTGCATCACGGCGTGAAATACTGCTCATAACGCCTGCATTTAACATGATTGATCTGATGTTTTGTTTAATCTAGACAAACGAGTTGACGAGAAATCATAAAACAATAAAAATCATCATTACGCTTTAAAAAGTAACGTGGTAGTACCCTGTAGAGAAAAAGACATCCTGATTTGGTGTCCACATCAAATTCAATTTACAAAAGAGGACTTACATACATACTAATACTTACTTGACTTTAAATGTCAACTTGTCTCAAATAATATCTACATAAATATAATAATAATACAAACTGCAATTTGTGAAGTGTGTAATGGTCCAGACTTTGATTTTACCAGTACACATTTAAATCAATATATATTATATTATATTATATTATATTATATTATATTATATTATATTATATTATATTATATTATATTATATTATTAAATGTAGCCTATAAAAGAGGTTTTAAACATCACTTTGTGTGAACTGATCAACGTTCAGCAGAAAAACAAACACCTCATTGTTATAATGGTGTACATCACGGCAGGTGTGATGTATAAACGACGTTATCAGTGTGCACTTTGGACAGAGATACTGTTAACACTGCAAACAGTCACACCATGAGCAGGAATATTCAAAAACAGCTAAAAAAAGAGAACATTTACACCCCACACCCATTTCCAAAGTCCAAAAAGTAACTCCTTCCGGTGTCAGTCATAATAATAATCTTGATTATGATGATTACAAATGATTATTAAAGATCAGATGTGCATTTAATATGAGCCCAAGCAACTTGCTCTTCTGTAAATAAAAGAAACGGCCGTAGTCATGCTGCCAACAAGAAGAACAAGATAAACTTGTTTCACGTTGGCACAGCTAGTGCTGCGTGAGCGTCTTCAGTACAAGATCTTCCAGCAGCTTTACCATGGCAACTACTGTGATTTCACAATCCTTAAACACACGCATCCTCACAGAGAAAGGCCACTGAATCATCACAAACACACAAACATGTCTACTTACTTTTGGAGCCAGGACCTGAGATGCTTTGTTGACGACCCACTTTGGAAGAGACCCTAAGAAGAAGAAAAAAAATCTTCAGAAAACAATGCAAATGTCCGATTTAAATGAATGAAGCGCTGAATGGGCTCATACCTCTGGGATCAGCTTGTGAGAGGTATGTGAAAGTGCAGCTATTGGGCCCTGTTGGTTTAATCAGGTAACCGGTCATTAGGGAAACGGCCCTCACAAGATCCTTTCGTGGAGGATATTTCTGAAATAGAATCAAAAGGATGTTTATTAATGATGCAACTCATTTTAATCAACTATCAATTCATCAGTTTGATTATTGTAGAAATGATCAAGTTCAAAAACACATACATTAGTTTACTACCTAGATTACTGATGCATCATATATATATATATATATATATATATATATATATATATATATATATATATATATATATATATATATGAGTTTAAGTAAAGTCAAATCGAGCATTGCGCTACATGTGTGGACATACAGAGGAATGAAATGTTGTGTCTCGCAGGACAACGGTGCTACATACAGTGTATTAATCATAAATACAAACACAACACTGGACATAAGAGCTATTTTAAAAACCTATGCATAACTAAGATATACTATAAGATAACAGGTCGCTGTTAGTTTTACTGATGAAACTATCATTATTATTACTATCATTACTATTATTAGTGTTAAACAAGCATCTTTCAAGCAATAGATGATATGCAAATAATAAATTGATCAAAAATCACATTGACAACAATAAAATAGTGCATCTCGAAATTATTAATTAACCTCTAACTATCAAAAATACACAGTTTAATTATTATTATTATTATTATTATTGAGCGTTAGAACATTTTCAAATTGACATGAGTTTGTATGGGTTGAAACCGGTTTGAAAGTCATTATTTTTTCTAATTTTAAACACAAATCCACAACCTATTTATGGCTGCACATGATGATAAAAGAAGGTGTAAGCAAATAAAAGACGTACCGGATGTTTCACTGAGAAGTTAATGATCACATACTCATTTTCAGATGCCTGCCATGAGCGCAGGGTCACCACATCTCTGTTTTTCAATGGTTTCGGACAAATCCCTGTGAATAAAGGAGAAAAATAACTCTTTTTATAACCCATAGGTCTATAAATAGCATTTACTGACTGGGAAAGAAAAAAAGAGGAACAAAGCTATCTTGGTGTTGACTATAAATACACACAAAAACATGGTCCCGGGAGACTTATCTTCAGCCATTACTGAAGTCACATTGTTAGGAGAACAACAGCTGAGATCAGCATAAGGACTGTTCAACCAACCGTCCTGAAGCACAATGGAATAACTCTTAAAAAGGGTTTTAAACTGATAACAGATACAACAATGATCACGTGACTCACATGAGTAGTAGCCCACATCAGCATTGTGAGCCAGACGGGCGATGTCAAAACTCTCCAGCATGGTGGGGTCCCATGTTTTCCGGTACTGGCCGTCATGAAGAACATCATACATGGTGGCAGCAGATACATCCTTTATGTTTATTTGACACTGTATTGGAAACAAAGGCATTTGCATGTGTGTTGTTATGGCAGCAGTAGCTACACATGACATGTAAATAAACTGAAATTTAATATATTGAGTAAAAACTATTCAACTGCTTACTAATGTCTAACTCATGAAAAAGACTATGAGGTACTGTAGCTGTGTCACTTCTCCTACTAAAGTTTAATCATTTGTTCATGAATGGCAATTGTATTGAGTTGTGTATAGGCTAAAACATTTATTGAAGTACTCTTTAACAATGTCACACGTACATATCAGAAACAGTTTTGAGTAGATGTAGGCAAACATCTTACCTTGATTTTGTGCACTTTGCAGTAGTTTCCTTTGTTGTTAATAGAAGCAGATAAAGGTGCCTGCTCGACCCAGACCCTCATGTCATTTTTATCATACTTGCTGACCCAATTCTCCGTGGACAAGCATTGCCTCTTGAACTCAGTGAACATGGATTCATCTGGAATGATCCCTGAACCGCGAGACATTCTGAAAAGACAATTTCACCAATGAAAACCACCGCGAAGAAAATACAAGGTTGGTCTGAGAGATGTCGCTTGTGTCAAGACTCGATATCTCTGTTCTCTGTTCAGTATGAGGAGCTCTTAATGTAGTCGCGGTCAGATTAACATTTCAAGCTCGACAAGATTTTTTCGCAAATTCCTTACCTGGCGTCGACGTAAGCGCGTGGAAAAATCTCGTCACCACTTCCGGGAGTAGAACAGGTGTATTACAACACTACCAGAGCGCAGTCAGCAGCACTGAACGACAGTGATTTTACACGCTGACATAATGCTGATTTATACTCAAGACAAACTGCAGGCAAACTGGCACAAACCGGGTGTGTCGAAACGCTCATACTGATGGATCATTCGGGTGTGGGTCCAGTGGTCTCGCTGATTCGATTTGCATGATTAATTCATAACTGAGTCCTGAAGACGAGCTGTGAACACCGCCCCGAGTTCACCGACCGAAACCCTTCAAAATAATCACCGAGAGCAAACTCATTGTGTTGGACAGACTGCACGGTACCAATGGCAGGGAGACTAAATGGACGGAGCACTTTGAGTAGTACTTTGTTAGATAAGATGTATTAGGCCATCTGAGGAAAAACAATAATTCCTGTCATTGATATTTAACCAATATGTTCAATTCAATTCACCTTTATTTGTATAGCGCTTTTACTATGTAGATTGTGCCAAAGCAGCTTCACATTGAAGGTTATAGTAATTTGAAACAGTGTCAGTCCAGTTTTTAGTGCTGGAGATCAGTTCAGTGTGGTTTAATATTCACTAATGAGAGTCCAAACACTGAAGAGCAAATCCATCTGTGTACTGAGTGTAATAAGTTTTAAATACCAGAAATCTGGCACTTTTAAGTACAGTCTACTCACACATACACAATTCAATATCAATTCCTCATCTTAAGAAGACTAATTAAATAAACTTGATTTTCAGTCACACACAAACATATTCTTTTTAATCTTGTTTTGGCCCCATATTTTCTGAGAAAAACTGCTGTGACAACATTTTGCTCAAATTCATTCCTAATAATCCATTTAACTGAGAAACTGAGAATGATAATGTAGTCCCGTAATTACATATTTATTCATAAGTGGTAAAAGCTTTAATCAACAATCTTGTATTTTGAAAGAATATACTGTATGTGTGTATATATATATATATATATATATATATATATTGCTAAATGTAAACCTTTTCAAGAAACGTTTAGATCTTCTTTATAACAGGTTTTGATGAAAAGTCAATCAGAAATTTATATTTAATAGCATATTTACAAAGTAAAATAGATAATTTTAGTCAGTGGCAAGCTTTAATGGCATTATTAGTATGTAAAACTTTACTGTGTGTCTTGTCTCCCGATGCAAAATCAAGTAAACTCATTCAGCCATTCATTTTTCTTTAGCTTAGTCCCTTTATTCATCAGGGGTCACCACAGTGGAATAAACTGCCAACTTATCCAGCATATGTTTTACATAGCGGATGCACTTCTAGCAGCAACCCAATACTGGGAAAATCCCATACACTCTCACACATACACTATGGCCAAATTTTTAACCAACTCACCTATACTGCATGTCTTTGGACTGAGGGGGAAACCGGAGCACCTGAAAGAAACCCACACAAACACGGGGAGAACATGCAAACTCCACACAGAAATGCCAACTGACCCAGTCGGGACTCGAACCAGCGACCTTCTTGCTGTGAGGCAACAGTGCTAACCACTGAGCCATCATGTTCCCCATCAAGCAAGTTGTTTCAAAATATTTTCGAAATTCAATTACCAAGTGTTCAATGAAAATTACTGGCTTTGATTGTGTAATGTAAATACTTAATAATACATAAGGTGTGTATTTATAAAGCACATTTATCGTGTACGGCCATACACCCAAAGTGCTTCACAATCATGAGGGGGGTCTGCAGCCACAGGACAACGATGCCAGTGCGCTCACCACACACCAGCTAGGGGGGTGGAGAGACAGTGATAGAGCCAATTCGGTGGATGGGGATGATTGGGAGGCCATGATGGGTAAGGTCCATGGAGGGAATTTGGCCAGGACATCGGATTACACCCCTACTCTTTACGAGAAGTGCCACAGGATTTTTAATGACCACAGAGAGTCAGGACCTCAGTTTTTTTCTCATCCAAAAGACGGAGCCCACTGACAGTATTGTGTCCCCTTCACTTCACCGGGGCATTAGAACTCACACAGACCACAGGTTGAGCGCCCCCTGCTGGCCTCACTAACACCACTTCCAACAGCAACCTAGTTTTCCCCATTTGGTCTCCCATCCAGGTACTGATAGGCTCAAACCAGGCTTTAGTGAGTAACCAGTCTTGGGCTGCAGGGTGATATGGCTGTGGGCGTACGTTAACATCATCCAACCCCATATTTATGTAAGGGATAATCAACGGATTGCCGTGCGTTAAAGGATTTTAATGCACGACGTGGAGGCAAAGGACCACACGACGCGCAGCGGAGTGTGGTCGCCTCCGCGAAGTGCATTAAAATCCTTTAACGCACGGCAATCCGTTGATTATCCCGCTTATTCCATGGTCTGTTGCCAAGGTAGGCCTATATTTAAACTAGGTTTTCTCTTTGCTGGGCAATATTTGTCCGAATTTTTGTCCGTTTTTAATTGTTAGATTTTCTAGTCCCTCCACTGAATCAGCTGTGACAAACTGACAGGCAGAAAGAGAGAGAGAGCGCGCGCATCTGCGTGCTGAGGGGATGAGGGAGGATCTGTTTGCTTATATCTTAACATTAATACTGCGAAAGCTGAGCTACGATTTACATTTTTATAATGAACATACAATATTAATATTATTATACTTATAAAAAGAACCATATCAATTAAATACACTTAAGGAATACGTATTATGAAGAGAAAGCAGCCAGGGTCCATTTTTAGAAATCGCTGCTGTTAAATATGTAGGGAAATTTAGGAAAAGAAACACATATCGGGTAAAGTAGGAGAACATTCTGCTTTATTTATTTAATTTTACCTGGAGTGTGTTTCGAGTCCCCAGTCACATGTTTCTTTTGTCTTTCTACCACTTCTGTGACGAGGGAGGATCTGTATAATAGCTTTTTTTCCCCATGAACATTACCTTTACATACCTGGCATACCTACTGTACAGTATAGCAGAATTTCCGCGATTTATATTTCATAATAAACATACAAATCGTATAAAAGGTGCCATAAATCTGTGCTGTTAAATATAGGTAAAGTTTGCATAATGAAAAAACATATCAGGACAGGTCGGAGAACATTCTGCTTTATTTATCTTCTTTAAAAGAAAAGCAATCCGCCAAGCACGCAGGATCAGTGCGATATGACATTATTTACGGTCATAAATTAATTATGAAACTTACTTGCGATCGGTCAAAAACACCTCAGAACAAATTATAGGCTCAAATGTCCAAAGACTGACCGTAAGATACAGCAAAGGTTAATTATATATCCCGTTTTAACAACAGAGATGCAGGAGATTAGATCCAGCCGTGGGTCTTGATGGTCTGGCCGACATGAAGCTTCCCTCTGGGGGGGAGCCGTTCGCTGAGCTGCCGCTGACCGCCTGGAGCTTTCAAAATTTTTAAAGACGCGCTTTTCATACACACAAACGGCCGATTTGACTTTAAAATAACTACATTGTCGCTTGAAAAACTCTCAAAACTTGAATTCGGAGCATAGTTTATGAGTATTTTCCTAATTTTGTGGATTTCCCGTCCGCCATTAACAGCCCTTGTCGGTTTCGTGCACAGCACATGTGAGTTGCTATGGTAACTATAAATGTTTGGGAGAAGCGCATTTATTTCCAACTGTGATCAAAACTGACTGGAACTACCTGTGCGTTTCAACGAAATATACCACACCCACCAGCCAATCAGAATCAAGTATTTCACCAGACCATGGAATAAAGCTCAATACTATACACACAGAAACCAAGACCAAGAGCAAAATTTGGTGAAATATCTTTTATTCATGTGATACATTTTGGTGTCTCTTTAACCTTCCATTTTTTACAGCATATAATAATAGTACTTTGTTCACACAAACTTTGCTAAACACTAGTAGACAGCGTATTTCAAACAGACCAACACACTTCAGAAGAGCACACAGCTGAGTATTCAGTCAGTGACGAGTGACAGAGCTGTTCAGGAGGGTTTTCAGTTCGCACATAATCAAACCATATTAAATGTTAACGTTTAAAACACACCTGATGCCCTTGTTTTTTAGGATTTGTCGTCGAATGAGAGGAAAAGCGACAGTGCTAAGGGGTTTCCGCCAGCAAATAAAAGCCCACTCAAGCTATACTGTAGAAACCCAGCGTTACAGATGGGACTTGAAAGTCTTTAGTGGCAAGAAGAGAGAGTGACATGAGCAGTTTTTTGCGATACAGTAGCCAGGCAGCAATGCAAATTACACATCAACCTTTGATTCCCGCACATTGCTAACTGCCAATCCTGTCAAGCATACAACACACTTTCACTAACTAGTGAGATAATAAATAAACACATGAAACCAACAGTCTTACGACGAGCAATACCATGTCTGTACACTAAGCGATAGCCGTGTTGAAGGAAGAAATCTAAGTATCCCGTTTAAAAAAACCAAACCAAAAACGCATTAGCTCTATGCAATGTTAACAGGCTGGAGCAAAGCACAGCGCTGCTGCCTGATCTGGTGCACTATGACAACAAAACAAGCAAGGCAATTTTGTGTTAAACCGTCTCTAAACTGCATGCTGTTCCTACACTCGCACAGCAAAAACAAGGCAGAAAATGATGAGTGGAATTAGTGTAAATTGCTGATGCTTTCCATATCCAAGCACAGAGCGACATATTACCATAGTTTTGTTAGTACATACAGTTTTTTTACCATTAAAGTTGTGGATAAGTCATTAAATATCTTAGGCTTTGTGTTTTAATGAAATTAAATATGTTTACAAAGCAATTTTCCCTTTTCAGAATGTTAAATCCACCCCTCCCACCCCCCACAACTCAATACATTCGACCTCCATGCAACCCTCCGCATATAAAATCCGCTTGTTCTTGAATGAGACCTCTCGTAAACAAAACTGCTCAATTTCCTGGCCGAACGGGAATCTTTCTTGAAACAAAAAGACCTTTAAACGATAGCTGGTCCCTAATACCATATACAACACAAAAACACCCAATTATACAGAATATTGATGATATGACATTTCAAAATCAGATTAAATAACTTCTGCCAACAAAATAGTGTGTTTAAAAAAACAAAAAAACGAATTGGTAACACAAGTTTAAAGCCTCTCGACGCAATAATCTCAACTTCTTCCTCCAGTGAAATTTTAAAAAGGCCTTTAAAACAAATTGAGGACATCAGCCCCGGCTCTGAAACACTTCACAACGACTATGACGGCACTGATGTGTGAAAACTCAAGAGCAAATGAGCTGAAGTCAGTCTGCGATCCCATATAATGCCATGCAGCCAGAACAGATGAGGATCTGAATGGTTTTAGCATTTAATCTATGCTCTGGTTTACTTTCCCCCGCCCGATAATATACATGTTTCGGAATCCGTTTGAATACAGAGTAGTAGCACATCCACGCGGTTACTCTGAGAAGTCACTGAGTCGAAGAGAAAGAAAGGGATCTTGGCTCGTGACACGGGGCCGTGAGAGAAGTGAGTGACCACTGAGAGGCAAGCTGTGTGTGTGTGTGTATGTGTGAAGGGGTCGAGTGGGGGGGACGTAGGGCCTGCTGGGGGACGAGGGTGGTTTACTAGCACGAGCAGCTGCTTTCGGTAACAGGCAACTCCGGAGGCTTCTCCAGTTTGATGTCGATCACTGAGGGTTTAGATTAAGGATGTGTAATTGGGAAAGAACTGGGAGATGTGAATAAACAGTGTCATGAAAGGGATAGTTCACCCTGAAACGAAAATTCTGTCATCATTTACTCTTTTTTTTTTTTTTTTTATTTGTCAAGCACAAAATAAGACATGCTGAAGAATTCTGAAAACCTGTAACCACTGACTTACACTGAATGTGTTACTCCTTCGCAGGAAGTCAGTGGTTACAGGTTTCCAGCATATCTTCTTTGGTGTTCAGCAGAACAAAAAAAAAAACTCAAACTGGTTTGGAACAAGTAAAGGCTGAGTTAATGATGACAGAAGTTTCATTTTGTGGTGGACGGTCCCTTTAAGTTCAAAATAAACTTTGGTGTTTATGCATAATCTAGGGAATACAGTAACAAAAAGATTTTTTGTCATCAACAGCACATAAATAGCCTGATGTATCAATATGGAAGGCCATTAGAGGCTAAGTAAATTGGCCGTCAACATTAACAGCTGACCACCTTAAGGTGGTTAGCAAATGTATTGACAGTATTGGCATTATGTGTCATATGCAAATAGTCTCAAAATTTGCTGAACAGGGGTAAAGACATTTTCTCACATAACTTTTGGGGTTTAAAGCACATACACACATACAGCTGAAGTCAGAATTATTAGCCCCCTTTGATATTTTTCTTTTTAAAATATTTCCCAGATGATGTTTAACAGAGCAAGGAAATTTTCAGTGTGTCTGATAATATTTTTTCTTCTGGGGAAAGTCATATTTGTTTTATTTCGGCCAGAATAAAAGCAATTTTTTTTTTTAAAGAACATTTTAAGGTCAAAATTATTAGCCCCTTTAAGTTTTTTTTTTTCCGGCTAGTCTAAAGAACAAACCATCCTTATTCAATAAGTTGCCTAATTACCCTAACCTGCCTAGTTAACCTAATTAACCTAATTAAGCCTTTAAAGGTCACTTTAAGCTCTATAGAAAATATCTTGTAAAATATTATTTACTGTCATCATGGTAAAGATAAAATAAATCAGTTATTAGAAATAAGTTATTAAAATTATTGTTTAGAAATGTGTTGAAAAAAATCTTCTCTCCGTTAAACAAAAATAGAGGAGAAAAATAAACAGGGGGGCTAATTATTCAGGGGGCTAATATTTCTGACTTCAACTGTATGTGACTCTGGACCACTAAACATTTATACATCATCTGAAAGCCAAGTAAAAATGCTCTTTAATGATGTTTGGTGTGTTATGATAGAATAATATATTTGAACTGTTTGAAAATCTGAAATCTGAGGGTGCAAAAAAACTAAACATTGAGAAAAATGACCTGTAAAGTCTTTAAAAAGCAATACACATGACTAACCAAAAATGAAGTTTTGATATATTTACAGTAGGAAAGTGACTAAATATCTTCATGGAACATGATTTTTACTTTATAATTTAACGATTTTTGGTAAACAACGCATTCATGGCTATTCTGACAAATTCATTTGTGCCACATGTGACTTTTTGTGGTTTTGTGGTCGAGAGTCACATATGTGTTAAGTATGTGTGTCAGTATAATTCAAAAGGCTATACGCTCAACTCCGTACATATGCCAAAAAACTATTTCTTTGGGACAAATGCTATTTCTATTATTTGTTCTGATTTATTATTCTGTTTAGTCAAAACAATTGGCAGTCAAATAGAAATGCTTTTGATCTTGTGTTGTAAGGCATTAGTGGACAAACATCTTAATACAAGTGATGTCATAACTGTCAGAAGCCCTTTATGCTGCATGTGAAGGATACTGTCCTCTTTGCTCTTCTCTGGTGTACTATCCATTCCAGGCAAAGCAGCAGCAACACGACGAAACAGCTAGAAAAAAATAAAGGTCATTAGCAAAAAAAAAAAAAAACTATGCTTGAGCAAAATGTGCTTCAATGAATACAAATATCTGTCCTAGTAGAAGGGGAGACTTGGTGTAGTTGTCACACATTTGACTTTGGGTATTTCTCAGGTTAGGTTTTTAAGGTTGATTCATTTGTAGACACATTCCTTGATGTCTACGTTGCAAGTATTTCCAACTAAACTGCCTACAGACAATATGACAATATTGTGTGGCATGTTGTCAGACAATATGGGCTAAAGTTCTCACAACGGAAGTGCCTTAAAACAAGGTCAGGTGCATTTAAACCAGAGATGCCCAAACTAGGGCCCTTTTTTAGTTGGCCCTTTGCATCCTTTGATTTGGCCCACCAGAGGGAAAAGGGTTGAGGAATGCCTTTAACAGAGATTCTTGTTTCTATTTTAATGTAATCTTTTGTTTGTTAAAAAGCTAACTAACATTAAATGTTCCAATTAAATGTTGTAAGTGAATTAGGTTTTTTTAAATGTACATACTGTGACTTAATGAATAGGGGACAAAGCAGAAGACAGCATGCAAATCAAGGCAAAGGCAGGTTCAGCATGACTTGTGTATTTGGCATAGAACTCCATTGTTTTATAATAGATTTTTTTTTTATTGATATATTGTAATAGGTTCGTTAAAATATCATACATTTTCAAAAAAAACAAAAACAATAAACGAGTAAATACGACTGAAGTAATTTTTTTTGTTTATAAATATTATAAAATATACTACGAAATTACCCTTGTCAACCTTAATGTAATATAGTTTGCTATATATACTTTTCGTCCAACGGCTCTTAATCAAGCTTGGATTTTGGCCCTTCATAAAAAATATTAATAAATTAAATATAACTTGATGATTAAAATGAAATTAATGACTTTATTTGGGCACCCCTGACTTAAGCAGAAAAACTATTACAAAAATCAAGGCATGAAAAAGCTAAGTCAGCCACGATTTGTCAAGCAAAAACTGTAATGAATAACATTATATGAAACATTTCATTTATATGTACCTCAAAACATAATTTATAAATAAATTACACATATTGAATAAATTCCTTTTGAACACAGTTCTGCTGCTTAATAATTTAGTAGAAATCATGATCCTTTCCAAGAAAACAGCCATTTATTTGAAACTGAAATATTTTTGACACTATAAAAATGTCACTTTAATGCTTGCTTTCTCAAAATATTTTATTTTATTAATAAATTAATATTTGCATTAAAGTGTCACTCATATGTAGGCATTGGCTGGTATAAGATTCTGACGGTATGATAACTTTGGATAAAAATATCACGGTTTCATGGTATTATGATTACTGCTCCAAAATAAGATCTTTTTAAATGTGTGGGTAAAAAAAACTACTTTTTTCCTCAACTGAACACAATATATTTTATTTTAAGAAACATTTAAAATATTTTGGACCAGTAGCTTTTGTTGTAGAGCAGGGGTGTATTACGTTAAAATTGCTAAAATTACAAAAAAATTACTTCAACCATATTTACTAATGCATTAGATTTTTTTTGAAAAAAATATATAGAAATTTAGGAAACTTATTACAATAAAACCATAAAAAAATGCCATTTATAAAACACTAGAGTTCAATGCCGTATGCACTAGTCACCTGCCTTTGCCTTGATTTGCACACTGATGTCTTCTGCTTTGTCTCTTATTCGTTAAGTGACAAGTATGTTTGTTTATTTTTTTAAATTATGTTTAATTCAAGTATGTTTATTGAAACATTTAATTTCAGTTGGCTTTTTTTGCAGCTCAACAATAAAACAAACAAACAAACAAAAGGTTACATTAAAATAGAAATGAGAATCTCTGTTGAGGGCATTGCCCAACCCTTCCCAGTAATTTTCCCTCTGGCCCGCGGGCCCTAGTTTGGGGAATCACTGATGTAGATTTTCAGCTGGAGATACTGTTGCCCTAAAAAACTAAATAAAGTAGTTGTAAAAAAATGTTTAAAAAAAAAAAGTAAAAAAAAAAAAAAAAAACACACAACTTACATATACCTTAGGAACGGTATAATAGAAAACTTTGACGGTTTAAAAACCTTGACTTTTCCAAACTGCAGTAAACCTTGAAACCAGTTATCGTCCCATGCCTACTTATATGAAAACTTTATTTATGTGTAACTATTCCCAGTCTCCCCTTTTTAAAAACAAATTGTCTCTCTGTGGGCATTGGGGTAAAACAGTGAATTTCTGATGACAATGACAAAATAGATGCTTCACAAGCTACTCATTCAGACGCTAAAAAGGAAATCATCTAATCAAAAACCAATTGAAGCATCTACATCCAGCCTGTGAGTTGCAAGTGGTCTTACAACACGGCACATAAAGCAGAATAATCTATAGCCGACATGCATGGGACATCTGTGGCATTACATAGGAAGCACTTTAAGCGAATGAAACAAAAGAAAAAGACAGAAGAGCAGCCCAACAGAACAGGACCCCTGTGAACGTGAAGATGGGGCACAGCGGCTAACGACGGGTGATGTAGAGACAGATAGAAACCAAAGACAGCAGAAGAAAACAGAAGTGGTGAAGGGAAGGTAGAGCTGGGCCGTCCTCACTTCTCAGTGATTCTACCTGTTTGACATTGTAGCCAGTCTTTGCGCTGGTTTCAATGAACATGACATTCAGTTCCTTAGCCCTCTGCTCGCCCTCCTCCGTGGTAATCTGTCTGCTCGGCCAGAGGAAGGAGAGGGGGAAGGAAAGAAATAAAGACAAGACAAGAGGATCTCATCAAGAAGAAGAAAAAAGACAGAGACTGACCGAAGTTCACATTAGTAAAAGAAGAAAAAGAGAAATTAGTGTTTTGATAGACCCCAAAGAGTTGAGAAACGGCTGACATTTGTAACTCATAGAGATCACTGCCCTGCAGTTCAACAAAAGGCTGTTCACAGGAAACACATTTGTTGCTCGAGGACAAAACATGAACACAGTGTCAAGGGAGGTGATGATAATGTCATCGGCACTTTGGTCATTTTATGATCCCCTGATAATTTTGAGCTTAAAAAGTTCAGCCATGCATGAATATTCTGCCATGATTTACTCAGTCACGTTCTTCTACTTTGTATAGTTAGTATAAATACATTTCTCAAGGATCTGTACTACCAGAGCATTTTTACTGTGAGAATCTTTTACTTCACTAGATCAATCCACTACATGAATCATGTCTGGTTCTGGAACTGGAGAGGTCATCATCACGTACTCTGTGCATAAGGTAACATCCTTAACTGATCACTTTGGATGGTAAATAATAAGTTTGGTAATGATTTCTTTCTACAAAAATAAATATTTATTCATAAATTAGCTGCCATTACTTTTACTTAAGTACATCAAAATCATGTACTTCTCTATTGTACATTTAAAGGTGCAGTATGTAAGTTTGACACCCAGTGGTTGAACTAGAAATTGCACACCAGTTTTAAAACACACGCAAGTGCAGGTTGCCAGATTGACAACATCAACAGCAGTGTGCCTGACTATCAAGCCTAAAGGCTGATTTACGTCATGTTCTAAATAACAGCAACAGGATGTGACAGAAGAAATATTCTCCATATTAAAAGGAGTTTTTGTTCTAAGTAACACCTGACATTTATATTTTAGAAACGGCTTCTATTTCTCACAGCTGAACAACAGAAAACTATGACAATGATCACCTCAGGTAAACCTCATGTGCTTTAGTCAGTATTAAATGCTAATAATGCGAGTATGAAAGCCATTTTACATGGCATTTATTGTCATACAACTGAAAGCAGCAGCAGAAAGTTTACCTCAGATCTTGAAAATAAACTGCATTAAATCACTTGAACTTAACATTGAACTGTGACTCAGTGCAAGCCAACAAATATCAGTGATTCAGTCATGTAACGTGTTGTTAGGACACAGAGTTACAGTGTAACCTGCTTACCTAATGTTAACATTCACAATATTTCTTTTATTTGCTAATTAATAACCACCTCACGTGGAACTCTGAATCTGTCTCATTTCAGAGTCTACTGTCCACTGGAGGTCGCATTTCAGTCGCAGACACACACTCTGAGAGCCTTCCTGACTGAATGAATGAAATATGCAGTTTTACACCAAGGTTTCCCAGGGTGCTGAAATATAACTGGCTGAACTGGCATTGGGCAGGTTAAAAAAAACAAAACACTGACAGCTCTTCCGGCACGCAACTCACATTTTTAAAGCAAAATATCTGACATTAGCATTGTTTTTCAAATAAACAAGAATGCTCATTTAACATGTTACTTAAATATCTGCAAACATATTATGGTATTTTTATACTTTAGAAGAGTCAAAAGCCTACATACAGCACCTTGAAAGGAGTATTTAATAATTTTATTGGAGTAATAAAAAAATATATATATATTGTGTACTTCTTCCACAACTGTATATTTAGCTATGCCCAGAACAAGATCTGTGGGAATTGTACATTTTCTGCACTGATTTGATCCCCCAAAGGTTGTAGTATGAGCTAGTATGAATGATTTAGATACACTGAAATGTTTAAAAGTGGGTTAGACATTATCGTTAGCTTCAAGCATAATCAACAGGGCAAATATTGAATAAACAAAGGTTGGAAATGTAATTCAATGAAATTCTGTTTTCTGCAGAAATCTGTGGCAGCAGGATCTGTGCGTGTGATACGATACATTCCGTGTTCTGTTGTGTTATCATTGAGCAAATAACAACCAGCAGGGTTGGTATGTGAGCAGAGAACAGAAAAACACGAACAGGGAAAAAAATCTGTGCATTTTTATTCCAAAAATTAAGTAATTTTAAAAAGTAATCTGCCAGATTTGAGTGAGGATGAAAACACATTACAAAGACATGAATTTGCAACTGGTTTAAGACAATCTTGTGCCATCGACCAACTGAAAGCGGTTTGGTTCAAATGGCTGCTGTGTATTTTGTGCTCCATGCATTGAAACGTTTTGCCAAAATATGAGACTTCAGGGTTATACTTTGGAAATGCTATATTAGGTTATTTAAACATTTATTAAAGGTGATGCATGTTTGCTTGACAGGATTCTGCTATAATCTTGCTGCTGTAATTGTGTGTTTTGCTTGTTTTCACCATCTAAACACTGAGTCTAAATGTATTTGGATTTGAATGTGGACACTGGACATCATGCCACACATTGTGTTGTAGAATAGAGAAAACGTAGGCCTGCACTACAGCTGTATGGTGTCACCCACCTGTTTGACGTTATAGCCAGCTTTGGCGCTGGTCTCTATGTACATCACCCCCAGTTCCCGAGCTTTTTTCTCTGCTGCCTCTACTGACACTTGCCTGCCATAGTCCATAGTGCAGGTGTGGACACAGTGCAAATTAGAATGAATATGAAAAACAAAAGGGAGTAATGGGAAATCAAAAATAAAACTCAACACAAGAGAAACTGTGACTGAACAGAAAAGCCACTCACTAGGGCACAAATCAATCAACATAACACTTAAAATAATGAGAAAACGGAATAAAACACAACTTAAAAGTGGGACGTCTGAGCGACAAACAAAAAGGATCAGTCTTCTCTGATTTGTTTACCTTTTATCACCCAGGTCTGTCTTGTTGCCAACCAACATGATAATGACATCACTTCCTCTCTCTGTTCTGACATCATCTATCCACTTTGAGGTTTGCTGGAAAGAGTTGAGATCTGAAGAAACATGGGAGGAGAACGTTATGTGGAGTTGCTTGTGATCTACTCAATCTGATTTCATTGATTGGATAACTGAAAATCAATTTGCACAATCCAAATTTGCCAGTGATCAAATCACACCTGAATCACTTCAAAGCCAAGCATTCTTAGAGAAAAGTATACAAGCAGAACGTTAGTGTGAGGATTAAATAAACAGAGGACGGTTAAGTTCAAGAACAGGTCATGTTGATGCTCAAACTGATCAGCTCACGGTTAAAAGAAAGCCTGTTTAACCTCTTAAACTCTAGTGCTATTTTTGGGATTTTCGCCTGGATTTTGTCTACCTAATTTTAAAAGATTCCCAAATCCACATGCAGAGGAGTAAATGCAAAAATGTGGTATCATTTTAAAGAAAACCCTTTAAATTTTCATAAAACACTGATAAAAGTGATTAAAATAATGGTATATGTTGTCTGTGTTATCATAAACACTTAAAAAAAGAGAGGCTTTCTGTATTTTTTCTTTATAAACTCAAATTTAAAAGAGTACCTTTTAGGTTCTGTGTGGTATAGGTTTCTGTAATTAATTTTTGGTGGTTCCTGCACATGTCAGTAATCATAAGAAAAAAGAAAAATGCCTCTATGATAATCTATGCAAAAGTTATTGTATTCCAACTGATGGGAGGTGCTATACCTTTTTTTACGTAATTTCCACCTACCAAGCATTGAAAGTCTTCCATATCCAAATGCAGTGGTATAAATGACAAATTCCAGTGTTATTGGACAGAAAACCATTTGATTTTACAAAAAAACTGAAAGTAATAAATAATATTTGTTATGATTTCTGTTTTATGATGAACCACTTGAACATTGGCCGCTTTTTAATTTTTTGTTCTAAAATGCTTTTTTGAAAATGTGTAATCCCATAAGAGAATAACACAACTCCAGACAGTTCTGCTTGAAACCAGCAGATAGCAGCAAACACTAGGAAAAAGAATTTTGTCTCTACCATAGAGTATGTAAACGTTATTTTAATTCTGAAAACTGAATATTGGGAAAATATGGCATGTGGATATACTATTGTTTTTATATTTTCACGATCTTTGGTTTGATCAAACATAATTCACTGTGTTTTGACCACATTATACATATAAAAGGAATACTTATGCACATCACCTCAAAAACAGCGGAGAAATGGCCTGTTTGCAAATGGCCTGTCTGTTGAAGCACTCAGCATAAGGTAAGAGATGATGTAGAATTTGTGGCTTTCTGTGCGATCTGGGACTGCTTATTGATCATGAATATAATATGAAATAGAATATAAATAGAATATAATTCACATAAAGGAATTCTAGGGCACGGGCAAGAGCTTTTATTTGAGCTATGACTTGTACATGTGTCTCATATATGAAGCATATAAAAATAGGAAAATGACAGCTCGGGTATCCAGTATTTTGTTGTGTAATTAAATCTTAATAACTTTTGTATAGTAAAATAAAAACCTAAGTGATGCATATGTGCATAAAATATAGCTTCTACGCTTTCAAACGGAACCACTTATATGGGTCTTGCGCAACCATGGACCTTTAAAAATGAAAGTGAAACTGATGACGTCATAGGACCCGGTACCGGGTCCGCCGAGTTTAAGAGGTTAATCTACATCTGATCTGGATTAACTGAACAATAACACAGTTCCCCAGCAACAGTACTAAGATGAAATGGCATGACCTAGAAGCAGCTGCCGAATGGTGCTAACTGTGCCCCTAAGGCATTGATCCCTGCTGACCCAATGAGTGAGGCTCGGACTCACTGGTGATGTCATAGACCACCACAGCAATAGTGGAGTCTCGGATGTAGCTGGGAATGAGGCTGCGGAAGCGCTCCTGCCCTGCAGTGTCCCACAGCTGGAGCCGAACCTGAGGGACCAGCAAACCGATGCGTGCAAAGAAAAGAGAGGAAAGAGAAAGGCAGAACAGAGAAAAGATATAAAGAGAGGATAGGGCACGGGAGCAGGGTTAGAAGAAAAAGACAACATCAAACAAACAAAACATGAAGGAAAAGGAGAAATGCGCCAACACAATCACCAATTTTTTGGCTTAGAAGTTCTCAGTGCTTGTGGATTTTATATAATTAGAATGATTTTATGAAGGCATTTCTCCATTCCTGCTCTCTCAATGACGCGGCTTTCTGCAAGATGCTTTGCAAATGGCACTCTGTATGAACAAGTATCGCTGTTTTCAGTTTAAACGTTTGATTCTGAAAATGTATTGTTCTGAAATATGTGCAAAAGCAGAATTTGTTTTCATAAAACACAAAGATGAGACACAAAATGTTAATATTTACTCATTTCATGGTTTTTCTTTTGTGGAACAAAGAAAAATATAATTCTCTTGGTCCATGTAATTAAGGCTTAACTTTAAAAGGATCTTAAAACAAGTCCCAAATTAAAAATAGTAATACGCTAAATTTGTGTTCACAACTTGCTAGTTTGAATGATCATTCAATCTATCAATTAATTTAATTATTTTATAAGCTCCCTAAGAGTTCTGACCTGCTAAAAATACCATCTTATGTACCCACCAAACCCTGACGTCTTGGCTAAAACAAGGCTAAATTTGGGCTGTCAGTGAAACTCTAATAGACCTCTAATAACAACCTCTAACAATTAGTCATCAAATAGACAGGAACAGGGGTGTCACGGTGGCGCAGTGAGAAGCATGATTGCCTCACAGCAAGAAGATCGTTGGTTCGAGCCTCAGCTGGGTCAGTTGGCATTTTTGTGTTGAGTTTGCATGTTCTCCTTGTGTTTGTGTGGGTTTTCTCCAGGTGATCCGGTTTCCTTCACAGTCCAAAGACATGTGGTTTAAGTGAATTGGGTAAGCTCCCTACTCTCCAAGAACTGTACTTATCCAGAGCGAGCAGAAGGGCTGCCAAAATCACTCTGGACCCCTCACACCCAGCACACTGCCTCTTTGAACTGTTACCTTCTGGTCGTCGCTACAGAGCGCTGCGCACCAGAACAGCCCGACACAGAAACAGTTTCTTCCCTCAGGCAATCCATCTCATGAACACTTGATGATAACAATGATGGAACCAACATCACTACTTGCAATACACTTTTTACACACACATACACTTATTTAACAACACACTTTACATGCCAATTTGCACATAACAAATACACTTTTTACACACGCATACACTTATTTAACAACACACCTTACATGCCAATTTGCACATAACAGCTGCACATATAATGTTGTATATAGTAATACACTTGTCCATTTGTATATTTGCATTTAACACTTCTATTTTTTGAATATATTTATTATCTGTTTTTTGTCCTGTCTCTGTAATTCTGTTGCACTGTAGAAGCTCTGTCACCAAAACAAAATCCTCGTATGTTTGAACATACCTAGCAATAAAGCTCTTACTGATTCTGATTCTAAATTGTATGTGTGTGAATAAGTCTGTATGGATGTTTTCCAGTGATGGGTTGCAGCAGGAAGGGCATCTGCTGCATAAAACATATGCTGGATAAGTTGACAGTTCATTTCGCTGTGCAACCCCTGATTAATAAAGGGACTAAGCTAAAAAGAAAATAAACGAATGAATAGACAGGAATGAACTGTCTAATGTGTCTATTTGATGACTAGTCTGTTTTTAGACTATTGTTAGATTAGCTCTTCAATGACAGCCTTAATTTAGCCTCGTTTTAGCCAAGACATCTATATTTGGATGTCTATCAGATGTCTTTTAAACACAGAAATGCATGCTGGGACTGAACATATAAATGTGACGTTGCATTTTGTTCAGCACACAGCATTTTTGAGGATGTTTGGTAAGTTATGATGCAAAATATACATAATAGAAACTATTTTTTGTTAAATTAAATGAAAGAAAGAAAGAATGCTAAGCAAACTAAGACTTAATTGTTTAATTTTCAATTTTGGTGCAAACCAAAACAACCACAACCAAGTGTAAACACACCATAATACCAGTAAAGCAAATTCATTCATTCATTTTCTTTTCGGCTTAGTCCCTTTAATCTGGGGTCACCACAGCGGAATGAACCGCCAACTTATCCAGCATATGTTTTACGCAGCGGATGTCCTTCCAGCCGCAACCCATCCCTGGGAAACATCCATACACTCTCATTCACATACATACACAACGGACAATTTAGCCAACCCAATTCACCTCTACCACATGTCTTTGGACTTGTGGGGGAGACCGGAGCACCCGGAGGAAACCCATGTGAACACGGGGAGAACATACAAACTCCACACAGAAATGCCAACTGACCCAGCCGTGGCTCGAACCAGCGACCCTCTTGCTGTTAGGCGATCATGCTACCCACTACGCCACCGTGGCGCCTACAGCAAATTCCAATAATTAATTTATGACAAAGCAAATGCATATTTATTTCAAACATAAGAAAGGTTTTGGAGAGCTTTGACATGGGTGGGTTAATGAAGTGAAATTTTTGAGGGGACTGTCTTTTTACATTTATTTTCCTCATTAAACCAGCATACTTATGAAGCAACATGAGTGCCATTTGCTCAAGCGGCACCCAACTTGACCCCACCATGTGGTGAAGCAGGAGCACTAGCTACCTACTTGCTATATCATAGACCACCACTGCGGCTGCGGAGTCTCGGATGTAACTGGGAATGAGGCTACGGAAGCGTTCCTGCCCAGCAGTGTCCCACAGCTGTAGCCGAATCTATGACCGTCCATGCAGCGCAACAGGCATGGGGACCCATTCAGCACCCAGCCATGGAAGAGAGTGGGGTGAGGTGGACAAAGACACAACCAAACTTAAAGAGGTGAAATCAAAATAAACCACAAACTGATGACATAAGTGTGATGATGAGCTACAAGCATGCGCCAGGATTTACGCAAATGATGAATCTGTGACATAGACAGTGAAATCACCTGACAGACTGGAAATAAATAAATGATGTCTTACAAAGCTAACAGGTGGTATTAGAAAACACCATGGTGAATGACTTGAGCCAGTGTGTGTCAAAACCATCTATTACACCAGCTAACTCTCTCTGACAGTCAATGTTTAGACTAAAGCAGGCTTTATACAAACACACCATTTATCCAATAAGACAAAAGGCTTGGACACACAGAGACTCGTCTGAAATTATTCTAGAAATGTTGATCTCTGTCCTACCGTGCGATCTTCCAGGTACATGGTTTTTGACAGAAAGTCTATACCAATAGTTGCCTATGGAGAGAAACAAATTGTTAATGTGTTGCACATTGTAAAGCAGGTCATTAAAGAAATGTTTGTTACGTTTTCTGAATTATGTAAAACATAAAGAGGTTTTGCAGACACTTCTGTTCATTGACTTTACATCTAATTTGCTCTTGTGTGTCTTAAAACTACTTTCTGAAAGCTAAAATGCAAACTGTAAAGTAATTATGTTAATAAATGTTAGATTAAGTTATTCTGAAGTTTCTATTGATCTATAAATCTTGGAAAAAGCAATACACGGTTTCACCTAGGGCTGCACAATATATCGTCTCAGCATCAATATCGCAATGTGTGAGTCCACAACAGTTACATAGCAGGTTATGGCAATGTAGTCAGGCTTGTATTTGACCAGACATTACATATTGGAGTCATTTCAACTTTTAACCTTAGAGTGAAAGGTTTATTATTCGCATGTGTTTTTAAGGCCTGTGTGTGACTGTGTAAGCATTTGAAGCAAATTTAAGCCATTTTGGCACAGCAAATTAAACATTTGTAGCTTAAAGATTAATTGTACATTATATAATTATTTACTCAATGAAAAGGATAGTGTTTTTATTATTATTATAAGGTGGTTATTTAATTAGTGTTGCTGAAAACTGTTTGACTACCCAGAGAATCATAAGTCATTGTTTATTTGTATCTGTTGTATTTAACTTTGCTCGTCATTTTTAATGATATTTTGCGCAGATATACTCCCCTACAGAACCATCCAGATCGATCTATAATGATGAATTCTTTACAAGCTATTCAACTCATCTGCTGAAATTGCATTTATATCGCAATATATATCACAGTAAATGAAAATACTGCAATGTCAGTGTTTTCCCTCAATATAGTGCAGCCCTAGTTTCATCTTTGATAATAAGAACAAATGCATTTTTTTGAGCACAAAAATCAACTAATTAGAATGATTACCGAAGACAGCTGAGACCAAAGTAATGATTTGCTTTGGTGTCACAGGAAAACAATGTGCTATATATTTTCATAGAAAAACAGTTATTTTATCATCTTAATATTTCACACTGTTTCAGTTTTTGTGATGATTATCTTGTATGTTTTTGTATTTCTCATATTTATTAAATGTTTTGAACAGTAGTGTGTTTATCTAGAACAGGGGTGTGCAAACTCTGTGCTGAAGTTTACCTTCAACCCTAATCAAACACATGCCTATAGCTTTCTAGTGATTTTGAAGACGCTGCTTAGCATGTTCAAGTGTGTTTGATTAGTGTTGGAGCACAACTCTGCAGGATACCGGCCCTTCAGGACCAAGTTTGCCCACTCCTGACGGATAAAAAATTGACATTTATGTTTTTATCTGTTTTTTTCCTAGAGCTGTTACTGCACCAAAATCTGAGATTTTCATGTCATAAATATTTCAAGAGACTATATAACCTTGTAAAAAGCTAAACATCCCCACTGTCAAAATGATGAATTATTGATGTATATCCTTGTTGAAAAAACACGACAAATGTTTTCTTTTCAAATGATACTGCTGGAATGGCAAATTTATATAAATGTTGTCTTGTAACTACATATCATTTGTTTGTTGTATGGTTTATTTTATTTTTATGCATTGTTCCATGTAATACAGCAGTGTGACTGTTTTACAAATTGTCTGCTTTTGCTTTCTATTGCAGAAACAAATGTTTGGATCAACATAACAATGAATACAATTTTGATAATGATTAACCTATTCAATTAAGGACCAACATTGGGGAAAAAAGGTCTTCATGATATAGCTTTGTCAAAGTCAACAATACTATGAGCAGATAGATAAGCATCTGTCACATAAGACAGATAACATGCTAATAAATATAAATTAAACATAAAATGGGTTGTGACAGTTACCTGATAAGTATTATCAAAGCTGTCATACATAAACCTGGTGATAAGTGAAGTTTTGCCCACTGTGGAGGAAAAGACAAAAACAAAACATTAGAAACAAGGGCCTCACGGATCGTGGATGCGTTTCAAAATCTTCTGAGTTCCCTACAAAGACAACATAGTTTTCACGTCAAACTTATGAAGTCAAACATGCTGTGGGGAAGGGAAGGGATGAATGGGTCTGCAGGATGAGTCTGAACTCTGTTCGCCGTGTTGGCAACATGGGTGTCGCCGTCCTGCTTTCACAGCAACATAACCATATCCAAGAAATGCAGAAACTCTCGTTAAGACAGCTCACTAGTGACATTTGTGACACCAAACTCAGCCATTATAAAATGCGAACGTGGATGTGACGTTGATGATGTGGCAGTTTAACATCTCTGATGTGGTTTATGATCTCATGATCTTGATTGTCACAACCGGCTAGCAAGAAACATGCTAACTGCTAACAGCTAGCAAACGTCTTCACACAAGAGAACGCTGTCCTTTATATATAATGTACAACGTTTATTAGCAGTTCTAGAACAATGTAATTTGCATTATCTGTGTTTGATTGTTATAATGAATGTGATGTACACAAAATGCCTTGCAACTGGGAGATCGCTCAGACAACACAACATGCTAATACATGGACTGGATGTCTCCCCTCGATGTCTACATGCAAGAATAGAAAAGACACAGAGAGAAAGACGTAAATTAACACATAACTTATTAAATAAATCATAAAGGAGTAGTTAAAAGCATCTTGTGTAGGTCGAACACAGCTCGGATCCTGCAAAGCTGTTCAATCCCACATGAAGTCTGCTCGTGACAATAGTTTTCGGTAACATTTTACAGCATTTCAAGTGTTTGTCCTCATACATGTAATATCTGTCAGATCCTTGTTTACGTGTTTATTTGGTAACATCTCTCCTCCTAGAGCATCCTCTCACCTGGCCTGTCCATTTATCTGTCCACGTCTCATACACACACACATATCTCAACACTTACCGCTTTGCTCGCCCAAGAAAACCAGCTTAAATTTCCGCAGAGGGTTGCCGAACTCTCCGCCACCGGTCGTAGTGGACATATTTATCGAGTGTACTAAACAACAGCTTTCTAAATGTTATTATTGTCGTGCGTGGACGAAGGACACACTGTACAGTCCAGTGACGGAGCGCCGATGGAGGATGATTCCTGAGTGGCAGCGCCTCTCAGCGGCCACTGACGGAAACGCAGGACGCGCGGTGGGGTTGTTTCAGAAGCTGACAACAATATCGCTAGAAAACTGCTTCCCTGTGCTGTTTTGGTTCAAATCGTGATACAACGAGGGGGGAAATGCTGTCTTGGTAGGTAGCTGACTAGCTTTTGAAACACAGTTCACTTCTACTGTCACACCTAAAGCCTGTGAAGCATTTAAACCTTCATGTGGATTTTATCTTAATAATAGCGATTGTAAATGTATGTATTCATATATTTTTCTTCTTAACTCTTACATGAACATAAAGTGTATTTATAATATAAATTTGAGCATAATTCTGTATATACATGATATGATGCAACTTAATTGTTACATGAAAGTAGTAAACAATACCTAATCAATAATAAATGTATTTTAAAAAGGTCATTTGAAGGGTAAATTATGAAAAAAAGCATATCAGAATTGATTATTGTCATTTTATTGAAAATGTACACCATGGAATCTTACTACAGATAAATATTTCACAAATTTCTGGTATTACAAGGATGAGGGTAATTGACATTAATGGGGAAATGTGGAAGGTGACTAGAAAAATGTAGGCCAGTTGACACTCAAAATGTTTTACACAGAAAACAGTCACTTGTCAATAATGTCATTAATCATTGAAACATGTCTCAACACTGATACGCAAAATAGGTTCTGAAAAAAATTATATGTACTGCACATATGCATGAACATCTGTACCTCGTAACTGACTGGATTTAAATGACTGAAAAACCCTTGACGTATATCTAAATGCAATATTTGGCAAAATGGGAAATTACATTTAGAAACTGAATGTAACTGCACACTGTACCTGGAATAAATACATGTAATAACGTAATCCACAGAAGAGTAAATATGTCAAAGCAAAGATTAACTCTCTGTATAAACAAAACAAAATAAGAAAGGAAATAAAAATATGTTCAGGGCATGCGAAAGAACAGAAGATAAAGAATATAAAAATGGCACTGAATGTGACCTACATGGTATTTCAATAGGTGCTCTATTACTCTCTAAGATAATATAATTAAAATAAGTATAATTATATTGCTGTGACTATTTAAGACTTGAAACGTGTCCTGTAAAATGTATAGGGCATTACAAAACATACAATACAAACCTCTCAGATTTTGCTTCTATTTAACTCATGCTCTCAGATAAAACAAATAAATTCATTAAATTACCATTAAATATCTCTGACTTAAGATTCTGCTGCATTAGCAAGCAATAACGTTCAGGCCCATTTTCTTTGGATTTGCTCAATACTCACAGCCAGTGTGTCAAAAACGTCAAGTCTTATTAAAGATAATCTTGCTGAACTTAGTTCACATCCTAAAATGTAGAGTTTGCAAATAAGTTAGTATGCATTCATTCTTCACAGTTAAAACTGTGTTAATCTTTACATGCAGGTTCATTCACAAACACATGAATTCGTAAAAGCAACTAAATGATTGGTTGATTGAGACTGCAAGGCAATATCACAGATGCAAAAAGCTAAACTTAAACACTTCTTTACTTTACAGCCTTTCTACCAGAGCTTTGGCTCTGTTGTCGCCACCAAATGATGCCTGTAGAAATCGTAATGAGGGACTGCTTAGCAAACCCTAATTAGAAAACAGCTAACATTTGTTGAAAAATACCATGTTAAGCCCACATAAGGCCATGTTTAACAGGGCACACAGCATAAAATAAAAAAAAATAAATAAAACATTCAAACAAGGCTGACGGAGTGACAGACAGGAAGAAGAGCGGATGCTTAGTTCTTGTGGAAGCTGCGATCCCCTCTTCCAACAGGTGGCCAAGACAGAGTTAAAAGAAGCTAGAGAAAGAGGAGACACAAACGCAGATTAGAGAAAGTATCAGGAGGGCATCGAACCAATCAGCGCCAGTGAGAAGACAAGTTCACATCAGTCAGTTGGAAATGGTCACTCCGATTTTTCATTCGCCAGCCAAAAGCATGAAGCATTGGGAACGTGGGCGGATGGGAACACACCGTCCTTCTGCCCTGCTTCAAATGCATTGAGAGTCTTTTTCACAATTTGCTTTTTAACATGCATGGATTTGTTCAATGCAACATTCCATTCATCTTGTCAAGTGTAACCTAATCTAAAACTTTTGAAATGAAATAGCTTAAATGGGACAGCGATTACGAAGGTCTGTTCACACCAAGAATGATCAAAATATATTAGAACTCACACCGATGCATGACAATATTCAGATTAGTATAAGCACATTCTGCTTTGGCTGTCTGCAACTTTAAATCTACGAGCTTCATCAGGATGAATTCTGATTGGCTGTCAATATTTCCAAGGACACTGTTTTTTAATTGTTATCATTATGTGGTGCACTCTTCAAAGTTCAGACCATTAAAATGGGTTCTTGTCATAGAATAGTGGTTCCCAACCTGGGGGTCACAGCCCCCACTAGGGTTCAACAAAGATTGATGCATTTTGCAAATAATAAATAATATAAAAATATTGAGCAGTCTATAAATTTTTTTTTTTAAAAAGCATTAATCTTACATACATCGTACATAACATTTGTAAGCGAACCAACGTTTTTTTAGTACTTAAAAACCTAGCCATCATTGAGGTTATATTTTAATATTTATGCAGCTCTTGCAATTGTTAAATACCTAATAATTTGCTAGTTTTTTTTTTAAAAGTGGTGCGAGGTCATTAAGGACTTTAAATGTTAAAATATGGGTCATCTGGTAAAAAGTTGGGATCTATCTTGGTTCAATATGGCAGTGGTTCCTTTGGGTTCCCCAAAGCACCTTTCAGTCAACTGGTGTTTCAAGAGTTCACACTTAGCTGATGATTGATAATAAAGTGTGCTTGGCATGCTGTCCAGGTAGAGAGAGTCCTGAGCTCAGAATATCCTCAAGCCCGGGGACTCGCTCCTGTTTGAAGGGCTTGAGGGGAATTAGAGCTCAGGTACGTGTCAAGAACTCATTCAACTCCTTGTAAATGTACTGAGAAATAGTTGGCTTTTTTAGGACAATTAGACAATAGCATCTTAAGACAATAGTTTGTCTTAAGATGCTACTTTAAAGTAGTCAATGTACTTATGGTGTATGTCTTTGGACAGTGGGAGGAAACCCACACGAGCATGGTGAGAACATGCAAACTCCACACAGAAACTCCGACTGGCTTGGAGAGGGATCGAACCAGTGGCATTCTTGTCGTGAGGCCACAGTGCTAAGCACTAGGCTGTCATGCCACCCTATCAGGAGAAAGGGAGGAGTAATAATAATAATTATAATTGCTTACATTTTTATAGCACTTCTCTTGACACACAAAGCACTTTACACAATGGGGGGGAGGGAGATCTCCTCATCCACCACCAGTGTGCAGCATCCACCTGGATGACGCGACGGCAGTCATATTGCGCCAGACCGCACACCACACACCAGCTGATTGGTGGAAAGGAGACAGAGTGATGAAGCCAATTATGATATGGAGATGGTTAGGCCATGATGGACAGAGGCCAATGAGCAGATTTGGCCAGGATGCCGGGGTTAAACCCCTACTCTTTTTCGAAGAACATTCCAGAATTTTTAAATGACCACAGAGAGTCAGGACCTCGGTTTAACGTCTCATCCAAAAGACGGCGCTCACTGAGCAGTATAGAGTTCCCTTCATTATACTGGGGCGTTAGGACCCACAAATACCACAGGTTGAGCACCCCGTTGCCCTCAGTAACACCACTTTCGGCAGCAACCTAGCTTTCCCATGTGGTCTCTTATCGAGGTAATGATCGGCCACAGCCCTGCTTAGCTTCAGAGAGCTAGCTACCGGTGTAGGGGTGGAAGGGGGTATTCTTTAAGATGAAGATGACTGGAGAGGAAAACTCTGGTTATTTATAGGGAGTCAGTATTCATCTGATTGGTGCATTATGCGGCGCTGATGCGATACCAGCCATGTTCAATCATAAGCACGTGATCCTCTCGAAATTAGTATATAAATAAACCGCACTTAAAGAACTATTGATTTTTTTAGTGTGAAGAACATTTGAACCTTTTTGTTCACCATAAAATTTCCATGGATGACAAAGGATCTTCATGATCCACTGAACCCAATAAAGAACCTTTATTTTCAACTGTGTGTTATAAATTTTGAAATGATTTTTTAAATCTCTATTATAGTTTTTATATTGTACTTGATGTGAACGGACCCATTTGCATTCCTCTCCCCATATCTCTGAAAAGTTAATATTACTGACAAAACACAACACAAACACAGCAAATAAGCAGTTTCAAAAGGATCGTCCACTCAAAAATGAAAATTGTCACCCTCCACATCTGTGTAAGGCATGAAATATGATATTTTAAGCCAAAAAGTAGATGGAAAAATATAGGGAAGTCCCACATTCTTCAAAACATCTTTCTTTACATTTAGTGGACAAAAAAAAAAAAAACTCATCCAGGTTTGGAACAACTTGAGTAAACAATGACAATTTTCATTTTTTAGTAAAACTAGACCTTTAAGCAAAGGTTGTGGCGGCACAGTAAAACATAGCGTTAGTAAAAGCTGCAGAAAAGGCCAGAACTAAAACACAAAAGATGATCTATCAAAGTCAGAGGGCCAGGTCCACACTGCCTCCCCTTATAGCCTTGTGGAACCGGTTAACCAAAGAGTCTGGGCCTGGTCCATTATCAAAACCATACTACTCAGTGCAGAGCCAGGGATTACTGCAAAGGAAAGTAAATACACACATGGCAGTGAGCAGGGAGACTGGAGGGAGCAAGAGAGTTAATAAACACAAATCACATTCATACCACCTGTTGAAAGACCAGCATCCAGAATCCATCCAAAGCATTGTCATCCAGCACAAGACCGGTGCAGTAGTTTTTTTGTTTGTTTGTTTGTTTTTAATTGTAGATTTGAATATCATTTGCAACTTGTTTAAATGACTGAAAATAAACGTAATTTTCTGAAACCCAAAACTAAACTAATATCCTCACCTTCTGGTTATATAAAAATTGCTCAATGGAATTTGACTCATGGTGGTGTTCAAGCACCTCTTCATTTGAAAACACAGGCTACAAACCCTGTGATAAGAGTAAATTCATATGTACGATTAATTCATTTCAATTGTATGATTAACAATATAGTAAACAGCTTCAAAGGAGACAGTCCAGCTTCTCCTTGAAGCATAAAAACAAGAACTGGCTTCACTCAAATGAATAATGTAGAAATATAATCCAGAATTGTCTGATATTCATACACAATGATTTTCCACAGTTTAAAGTTGAAAGAATGCCCTTTATTACGAATACAAAAATTGATTTTTTTTCAATTAATATTTAATGATTAGGTAATACTTTATTTAAATTTTGTGAAAAAGTCACCAAAAATAAACTATGAAAGGTGCTTATAATTAGATGAAATGCGCCCTTGTGAAGTTTTTCTACAATACAAGCAAAGCAATAATATGTTTATGGGGGAAAAAAACATTGAGGTACAGCTGCAGATGACCAGTCAGCATCTGTGTAACATGCATGAGTTAAAATGAGACAAATACCACTTTATTATTACTAATAGCATAAAATGTCCCAAATCCCACTGCATGACTAAAGTGAAAGCAGCTCATCTGACTTTCTTTTAAACAAGTGACAATTGTTTCTACTAATAAAATAAGATTAGTCTCATTTTAACCCGTGTACTCACTACAGCACATCCACAACAGTAGCCACTCAAGTTAAAGTTGAATCATACACTAGTCATGCAAATCGAAGCATCATGTATCATTACGGAATTGTAACACCGCAAGTAAAACAAAGTAGAAACAATGGCATTTAAAATGGTAAAAAAGAAGGAGTTAAACAATCTAAAGGAGGACTCCATTCACAGTTAATATCCCTCCTCAGCTGTGTTATGCATGAGACTGGGGGACGGGAGCGAGGGGAAAGGGAACGGGAACAGCAGGGCCAGGAACACTGAGGAGGGAAGAGGTCATTCACAGCGGGCAGGGGGAGCACTTTCTACAGGAATCCTGAACTGGAAATGAGAGAGAAGGAAGATTAATGTTCCCTACAGGTTGAAAACTGTTGTATTCACACATATTAACATAAAGGGGGGGGGTATGATCAAAAGTGTTAGTCGTGCATCTGTTCAAACACTTGAAAGCAGGTTCAGGGCTGTATGTGGTAAGGCTTCGAATCTCTTTTTGTGCCAAATGAAAATGATTATATCATCTATTCTGCTGTTGTGAGTGTAGAAGTACATTTTAAAGGAGCATCGCTTCCTGAGGTATTTAAAAAAAATACACTGGGATTTAAGAAGTCTTCTTTATAGCAGTGTGAGCAATGGATCAAGCTGAACAGCTATGATTTAAATTGTACTTTTAAAAATGTATTGGAAGTAAAGATAAAATATGAAAGAAATGTAAAGTTATTTATTAAGTCCATCTAAACAATGCGTTTATTATGTATTACTGCACAACTCTCTGGAGTCCCTTATTCTGATTAGGCTGCTGTGCCAATCAGAGGTGTTCATCCCTTATAACAGCCTTGGCTGGGATCATGTAGAGCGCTTTAAAGTTGCAATATTGTTGGTCGCCATTGCAATCCACTATGTAGAAATATCTTGGACAGTTTTCCTCAAATATCCAAATTTTTTTGTGTAAAATAAAATCTTGGATGGCATGAGGGCAAGTAAATTATCAAGAAATTATAACTCTAAATACTACTACTACTAAAAATAATAAAAAGAGCAATTCCAAAAATTGAACTAATGAATTTTTTTCTTTGATAAACAGCTTTATGCCCATCATCCCTTTCTTTTAAACTATAAACACAATAATTGTTGTATTTTAAGGTGCTAGTCAGAGGCTAGTGCACTACTGACAGTGTACTGCTTCTTGGAGCATAGTTTTTTTTTAAATGGACAATTTATTAATTGTTAACAGAACAGATGTCTTCATTAAAAGCATGTACCAGTGCTTAATGTCAGTGTTCATAAGTGTGTCTTTAAATGGTTATAATTTAACATAAAAAAGAAGGAATTCAGTTGCTGTACTCTATATACATGAACTGGATGTAACAATACATGAGCTGTAACAATTGAGTTAACTATTACAAATGGGTCTGTTGCACCGTAAAGCTCACTCAACAACTACATTATTTTAAAGCCAAGTGGTGGACCAGTGTGACCCAGCTGTAGGAGCAGACTTCATTAAAGGCTCTTTTGTGCGAGATGTAGATGAGCAACGGAGTGCAAACAACAGCAGATTGTTATGGATTCAGATGGCAGATGGCTGCACATCACACAGGGAGAGCTAGAAACTCTTGCCTGGCGCTGATGACATAACATCCCCTGCTGCTGCCACAGAGACATTCACACGGCCCGTGTTTAGGTGTTTAAGCATAAATAATAACTCCGTAATTACTACTGCAGCGCTCTGCAATTACAGGATCGCTCTAGCTGACCATCATCGTTTTTGTAATTTAGTTCCCCCGTGCAAATGAGGGTTTGAGAGATACTTTGAAAGCCTTACCAGCATAAGGTGTCTCATGCAGGACTGGGAGCAGGTGAGGAGTTAACTGGAAAACAGCATGGATGAGACGTACATGACACGTGCACAAACTGGACAAAACACCTGACATGCAACAATCACACACTGAATTTTGTACATGCCCTGGGCCTGCATGAGAACTGAGGAAAACCTAATCATTTTCTCTGGACGTGTGTAATGTACAGGACTAAATAAAACACGCGACAGCGAAAGGAAAAAACGCTATCGAATTTAATGCAATGGCTATAAAGATTGCATTTTGGACCAAAAGGGGCATGTTCTGACACTTCTGGCAGAACAATTAATAATAAACGGTTGTTCCTCAGTATCTCATTGCTGTGAGAATTGGTTTATTTCAGCTGCTGCCTTGTGGGGACATACAAGACGCTTAAGGAGGGAAACAGTTATAATCGGAAAAGATTGGCATTGAAAACAACAAAAACATGAACCTTGTCAGTGCAAGTATCTTCTTCCAACATAATTTTCAGGCGAATGCAGCAAATCAGCTTGAATACACAACCATGAGTGATTACCAGCAACATTGAAGCAATTGATTTGAGCTTTGATTCAGATTGAATGAGCACGTGAATCATCTTACAAAGCATAAAAAGTTAGCCAAAATTATATACAACTTATATATAACTTGAACTTTGTAAAACTATGTTCTATTTTTGTAACAGTATCACACCAGAAAGGATGAAGAATGCGATGATTATTGTTATGCTTTACATATCATAATTCTATATACATTTATAATAAAAGTAGCTTCTTTTCCAGTGAATGAAATTATTAGTTTTCTCTCCTCTTACCGTTTATGTTCAACCTATACCTTTCAGTTTCATTTTTTTTCCCTTGACGGTGAAGAGCACCCTTGTAAATTTCACAGTTTTAATAATGGATGTACATTCAAGGACCTTTGCAATCTTACATGAGTAATTGGTCAAATTCCCTACACATATACACACACATTCTTCTCCATCATGAGTTTCTGGTGTCTCATGGAGGGAATACTTACTTTTTCCTCTCTTTGTCCTTCTTGAGTGTGGCGGAGCCCCCTGGCTGCTGGTTCTGTGACTGCAGCAGCTCGGCAGCCGTTTTCTTCTGCTTAAAGCTGTTCAGCTCATCATCGAGAGACTTCTTCTTGTCCTCTAGTTTCTTCTTCTCGTCCTGGTGAAGCTTCTTGAGGCGATCAAACTTCTCATGCAGCTGTATTGTGAATACCAGTGTTAGTACATTAGCTGCTGAACAACTATCAAAGCTTTAAATCTATTGTCCGGTTATAAAACTAGTGTTTTTAGTATAATTAATTTTTGTATAGTCTGAAACACGATGTAGCTGATATTCCAGGGCAACTTTTATAACGCAATTAATGTCATGCAAGCAAAATATGCAAAGCACCGACATAGTTGCTTTATACTCAGATTTTCGTGTTCTGAATATTGTTTGCTTTAAATAATTTGCTGTGGAAGAGAAATAAATTTCATATATATTTTTATATAACAATTTTACATAAAATTGGCTCTAAGGGGAAAAAAATATATATATTTAATATATTTTTTCTTAGAGCCAATTTTACCATATCTTTAAATTAAATTATTAAATGTGACTGATATCAATTTAATAATATAACTTTTAAATTGTTTATACAGTGATTCTACATGGATAAATTGACATTTATCTGTCATTTTTGTGTCAACAATCTTCCTGAAGTCAAGGTACTCTTTTAGATTTCCTTTTCCAGCAAAAGAGCTACATATCAAGAAACACTAGCTGTTTACACTTCGGGCAACATTTGTAACATAACTGCAACAAAGACAAAAAAACTTCACCTCCTTTTCTGCCTCTTTCAGCTCTGCCTCCTTCTCTTTGACTCTCTGGACAAACATCTGCCTCATCTCCTCCTCTTTCTTCTGAAGCTCTCCCATGAACTCATTCCTCTTGGCCTCATACGTTTCCTGTAGGCTAAACACAACACACAACAGATTTTTAATCATTCATTAATGGCTGTAAATCCAGATCATACATCTTCATGTGACATGGTGTGTTTTTTTTTCAGATCAGCTGGTGTGATCTTGACTTTATTCTCACCTGAAGGGTTTGCTGTCGGGGTCGGTGTCTTTGAATCCCATCTCTTCCAGTTTGCAACGGCGGTAAAGCTCATAATGGCGAGTGTGGGTCTGCTCCCGCAGGTCCTCCATGTTTACCCTGATCAGCATCTCTCTCAGCTTCACGAAATCACAGTGATTCTCATTCTCCACTGAAAAACACAAGACGCATCATATTTAGTGGATATTAACCACCAGAGTCTTTCATACCTAAAAATAAAATGTTATTTATTAAAGTGGTTCAACAAAGAACTATCATATATAGAACCTTTTCATTCCACAAAATGTTCATTAGTGCAAAAGGGTTCATAAGCTCATCTAAAGGGTTAGTTCACCAAAAAAAGGAAATTCTATCATTACATTACACACCCTCATGTCAAACTCCCGAGATCTTTGGTCATCTTTGAAATTCAAATAATGTATTTTAGATGCAATCGTCCTCTATAGACAGCAAGTTCCCAGATTCGTTAAAGCCGAAAACAATATCCTCAAAAAAGACCCTATGCCTTCAGTGGTTAAGTCAGAATATTATAAATCTACAAGAACACTTTTGAGCAGTCAGCATAGGTTGCATGTTTACAAAATTTTTGTGCACTCTGTGTGTGGCATATAGCATTGATGCACCTGTGCTTTGTTTTTAAACAGAGAAAGTAGTGTGTGTGTGTGTACGTGTGTGTGTGCATCCAGGGTATACCCCAGAGCACATCACTAATGAATGGCTATTCTACACTGACACTGAGGAGAAGAAACTGTTGAATATAGTTGCTATTTTTGTTACATGCACAAATTTTCTCAAAGTTTGATAATATTCTGATTTAATCACTGAAGACATATGACCTGTTTCGAATACGTTTTTTCTGGGCTTAACAGGAACCTTGATTTCTATGGAGAATTAGGGAGCTCTCAGATCTAAGACAGCCATATCACCCTGCAGCTCAAGATCGGTTAGTCACTGAAGCTAAGCAGGGCTGAGCCTGGTCAGTACCTGGGTGAGAGGCCACATGGGAAAACTAGGTTGCTATTGGAACTGGTCTTAGTGAGGCCAGCAGAGGATGCTCAACCTGTGGTCTGTGTGAGTCCTAATGCTCCAGTAAAAGAAGGGGACACTATACTGCCAAGGTCCTGACTCTGTGGTCATTAAAAATCCCATGGCACTTCTCGTAAAGAGTAGGGGTGTAACCCCGGTGTCCTGGCCAAATTCCCTCCATCGTCCCTTACCCATTATGATGGCCGACCAATCATCTCTATCAACCGAATTGGCTCCATCACTGTCTCCAGTGATGTACAGCTGTCTCCATCACCTATAGCTGGTGTGTAGCAAGCGCACTGGCGTCGTTGTCCTGTGGCTGCCGTCGCATCATCCAAGTGGATGCTGCACACTGGTGTTGGTGTGGAGAGACCCCCCACACCTCCATCATGATTGTGAAGTGCTTTGGGTGTATGGCCATACAAAATAAATGCGCTATATAAATACACATTGCATTACATTACAAAACATCTTCATTTGTGTTCAGAAGATGAACGAAGGTTTCTGAGATTTGGAACGAGAGAGTGAGAAATTACTCACAGATTTTAAATTTATGGGTGAACTAAATCTTTAAGGGTTCATGTTTTTTAAAGAACACTATGAGGTTCTTAGTGGAGCTTAAAATGTTTCTTGTATTGCATTGCTGCAAAATGTTTTTTTTTTTTATGGGACCTTTAATTATTATGAAACCTTTATTTTAAAAAGAAGTATATTGGGACACAGAAACAGACAAAAAATGGTGGAAATAATTTAAGAGAAGAACCTTTGGTTATTTATGCAAATTGCAGACACATAATTGACATACTGTTTGAGTTTAAAGTAACATATATGCATGAATGTAAAATGTGCTATATAAAAAAAAAGCGTTGAACAGAATAAAAATGGCTAATTTTCATAAACGCAGTTATAGAAATATCTAAATGTTTAATGAAATGTATAACTTTTGCTAGCATTCCTCGATTTTATACTATTGAAACAAGCCGTGGAAAAAGACGTGACCTCTATGAACTCTGAGCAGCTGTGATCTAGTATTTCCGACACTACAACATTCCCTTGCAGCAGCTACTGCAACAGCATAAACAAATATATTTTATAGCATTTGCTAAATAAATAATAAGGGGTTGCTTTCGGTCTTAAACAAGGCTCCACAAGGGAGTTCTGGGTGATTGCCAGGGCAGATGTGGTAGCTTTGGAATTCTAAGAGTTTTTTTTTTCATTGCCTGTAGTTGATAAGGTTTTCTTGGTTATTGATAGGTGGACACTTATTGGCCTGTCAAAAGTGCTCATTCCTCCTAACAGAATCAATTCAACCTGACCACTTTTGGCTATTCTAGTATAATGAATGATCTTCCTCATAACTCAGCTGTAAGCCATGACGGTTGGGATGATTTTCCTCCATCAGAAATATCCGCTGTTTCCCTGCTAGAATAACTAATTGTCAAATCGGTTATTCTACTCTAGTTACTGTTTTTTTGCATGTGTGTCTGTGAACATATCATGTAAATGTTACATAAAATATTATAAAATGCTCTAAATTAATTTTCTTAACTGTTTTTTTCTCACTGATGTAGTTTGAGCTAAATGTTAATTTGCTATTAAGAGAAAAGCAGAACACATTAACATATTAACCTAAATGGATGTTAGCTAAAAGTAAACCACTCAGGCGTATCAAATTAACCCTAAGCTTGCTTTTTTTATTACAGGCTTGCTATCTGAAATAAGTTTGCATTCCTTTCAATAAGGTATTAATCAAACGTCCTGTAATAGAACAAACTGTCATAAACCTGAAGTAAACTAGACACAGAGCAGCGGCGGAGCACGAAAACATCACATTTCCAATATTTTTCTTCAGTCAGGTCAGGCTTGCAGGAAGCTAAATTAAGTAGGAGCACGTGATCTGCCCTGCAGCCTTATGTGCCAGCAGAAAGGGAGCAGGATGAGAGATTCAGAGTGATGTCACAGACAGCCTGAGGAGTCACGGCACTGCTGCTGTAAAGCTCCACATCAAATGACTGCATGCACACAATAATAAAGACTGACAGGATGAACTGTGAATGAAATGAGCTGGACTTACTCACGGAACATGACTAACGAACATCTCTGTACTGGAAATATGCGTGCCCAATATGTCTAACTGCACTTCAAACCAGACAATCAGAGGAAATGTGGGTTTGAGCAAAAAACAATGGTCTGAAAAATGACAGTGCACATTGTTTTAAGGTGTAAAAATATTTCATTATTAATATTTTATAATTAATAAACAAACGCAGCATCTGTGAGTTGTTTTTACGGTATTTTTGAACTAATTCAAGCAAAAAAATACTATAAATTGTAATAACATTTCACAATATTTATGCTTTTTGTCTGTATTTTTTTTGTTATACATCTAAAAATAAAGTCTGCTCAACAAGGCTGCATTAATTAAAATGAACAAAAAAACAATCAGTAGTAGCGCATGAAGCATGTAGATATTTAACCAGTTCCATTTTCAGACGGGAAAAAAAGGATCTTCTTCCCTGTTGCCTTTCACTTCACCTCTCAGAATAGTGACTGGTAAAGGCATTGTGTATATTATTAAACCAACAAATCAGTACTGGGGCAACGTCATTTTCCTGTAGTTCCACAATCATCCGTCATATGGAAATTATAGCTCAGTTTCTCTAGTTGACAGCACTAACACATTAGTATTCTGCCCTGCTATGAAAAAAGGAATTGCGAGTAGTGTGGGAGTGTCCAGACAAAATGCTGCAGAAAGTGAGGGATGGGACGAGTCTGGACATCCTGAACAAAGAGGCCATGGCCAAACAGAGGGAAGAGCCCAGTATCATTTCCGCTAGAAGACGTGACCGGCACTTACCCTGGACGGTTCCCCAGGGGTACTGGCGTGCTCGCACCATCTTGTTCCCAATCTTCACTTCCTCAGTACTTCCCACCACTGCAAAAGGCAAATGACCCTGCAAAGCAGAAAAAGAAAAACCACAAACAAATTATTAGCAGAAATACTATTTTAAATACATACATTAATACACGTGATGACACAGCATTTAATTCAATGCAGATGCATGAAGGCACATATGAATATAAATGTTTGGTGAGAGGGATTGGTAAAGAGTATATCATTAAAATAGTTTTTGCAAGTGTGCATTAAATTGATCAAAAGTGAGAGTAATGATACAAACAACATTAATTACAAAAATTAAAAAAATAAAAATAAAAAAACTCTTCATTATCTTTGACTCTTGGAAAAAAGTAAAAACATTTCCACGAAATATTAAGACTGCTTACAACATTTATAACTAGCATTAATAGTAATGTCAGGTGAATATTCTGATTTGGCATCACAAGAATGGTAACCATTTAAAATATTTTCATATCATGACAAAACAATATAAATTGTTTATATTATTTCCAAAATATCGTCATTTTAGTGTATTTTTTAATCAAATAAATGCAGAATTAGTAAGATTGACTTTCAGAAGTTAAACAGTTTAATAAAACAACAACAAAATAGTAACAACATGGTCTAATCTACTTAAGATGACATTCAAATGACAAGAATGATCCACAAAACCACTGAGACAAATATGAGGATAAATTCCACTTAAAACAAGCAGGATGGTCCTGAGGTCAGCTATCTTTATTTGCAATGATTAGCCAGTACTGGATGAACCCAGCGGTAACCCTGCAGGCAGAGGCTGTGTGGAGACACTGACATTCATTCATCTGTAGTGTGTCTTTCCCACAGTACAAACATGCTGTGAGAGTAAACTGATGAGGAATTCCTCTCCTATTGTGGTGTCATTTCCTGTGAGCAAACACAGGCAGGAAAAGCTGGACACCATATGGACTCTTTCTCACTTAAACTGCTAAACTATGACATGAAATCAGGACTGGCCAAGCACTAAAGTAGAAAACACTTCAAGCAAAACCGAACATATATACAGATAAATGACTGATTTAGCACAAGGGGGATTTTAAAGGGACAGTTCAGCCAAAAGTGAGAGAGGAAAAAGGGGAAAGAAATACAACCCTCAAGTGGTTATAATGCTGTTTTGAGTTCAAGATAAAGTGGAGAATGTTGAATATCAGAAGCCATTGACATACATATGGTAACCAGTTTCTAACATTCTTTAAAATATCTTCTTTTGTATTCAACAGAAAAAAACTAATTCAAACAATTTTAAAACGGGTGGATGATTAAGCAAAATTTTGGGGGTAAACTATTCCTTAAAGTTGAAAAAAAAACACAATATTTTTAAATCTCAAGTCATTAGATAATTACCAACATCATCTGAGAGGAATATGCTGTTGTCTCATTGCTCACAGTAACTAAATGTAAGACTTTGAAACCTATTATAAACTAGATGCGTGTTTTTGTTACTCATGTCTGAAACATACGGTGCGACACAAAGTTAGACATTCTTTAGGGTTAGTGCTCTGTTCATCAGTTCAAAAAGGGATTTTCAAGCATCACATACAGCATTAATTTTTAGAATATTTCCTTTAAATTAAAAAATATATATTACACAAAAACAATTTGTTGGCACACATTACAATCATGGGCATAACAGGATTGAATATGGATGATATTTAGCAGTTGGTTTGCTCCTTACATTCATAGTTGAGTTGATCTCCGCCACAGTCTCATCATCAGTGGGAAACTGGTAGATCTGGACGCCATTGCTCACCAGCTCACTCGTGATCTTGATTTTGAACTTGGCAAGTTCACTCTTTGAAATGGCATCCGATTTGGCAATGATGGGGATGATATTTACCTATTTAAAAAAAGAAGTCAGTAACACAAATTAGAGGTGCAATAACAAAAATAATTTTCATCCAATCACCAGTAAGAGGTGTGTTTAGTAGCTATAGCAGGGATGTAAAAAGAGGTAAGGGTTCAGTTAGATTAAAGGCGTATTAGTTTTGGTGTTTTTAAGTTTGCATGAACTGGATTCTGCAACCTTTTTTTTTCATATTGTGACGCAGTTCCTAGAAAAATGGAATGTTAAATGGGATAACAATGGGAGTAGCTTGTTTTTTTCAACTGCAAGCTGATTGGATGTAGTAAACTAGGAATTTCATTCAGAAAGATCAGAAAATGAGTTTCAGGAGTTATTACAATCTAACAGACACCTCCTCACCATTTCTGGTGCCATAGTGACAAATGACAGTTGGAGGGGCGTGGTTAAGCATGTTAACCACTCCCAATACCTCAGACAGAAGTAATCTGAGAATTTAACAGAAAACAAACAGGAAGTGCATTTTCAAACTTTAATTTTAGATTACAAGGGCAAATGGGTTTTTTCTCGCTTAATGACATGCAGAGATAAATTGTTAACCACAAAACTAGTAATGAGAGTTAACAAAATAAATATGGGTAGTTTTGATTTCATGTGTACTTTAATTATCAACATCGTTTGGCAAAATTAGTATATGCAGAGGAGTTAAGTTAAGAACAATAAGCCAGCACAGCAGTGATTGGATGATCTCTATGCATACTGACAGATCAAACCTCAAACGACTCTGGTGAGTAAATATTTACCCTTCAGACAGAGAACTTTCAACCACTCACACAGTATATAACCAATTCTGGACAAAAGCAACTTCAGAACATCTGTCTGAATCCAGATAAATATAGAAGCTCATCTCTTATGCCTGAGCAAACAGAAACAAATGGTACACAGATTACAGAAAAGACTGCATTTAATTCACTCTATATGCAGATGCTGCTGCAGTGCTGTAAGAGATCTCTTTTTACCTTTTTAATTAGGAGCAGCTAATGCAATTAAAATGAACTCCACAAAACCCTATGAAAGCTTACATAACCAATGCCATCTCACATTTGAACATGCCCTCAAACTGGAACAGAATTCAGCACATGCAGCTATTTGTTATTCACTTTGAAACCAGTTCAGGGAGGATATTTAAGGGAGAGTTTACCTAAAATGAGTCCCAGTCCCATTTACTGTCAAAAACAATGGCCAGCTGACTGTTCTTCTAAAATGAATCTGTTGTTTTCCATGAAAGACAGGCATATAGAAGTAAATGATTTATTTTTGGATGAATAAATCTTATAATCTCTGGTCTCATTATGGTTAAAAACTAACCATGCAGGATGAATGGTAACCATACTAGTGGGGGGAGATGATCGAACACCCCTCCTCCACTCATGACCCTCTCATATCGCACACACGGAGTGCTCAAATCCCACTCACTCAATTTTTACACTGCAGCCACCCACACCAGCATCTAAACACTACTCTCAGTAGACTGCCCACTAGCTTTACACACTGTCTGTTTCCGGCAATTTACAACTGATGAATTGTGAGGTTAACGCAGACATTTTAAATAAAAAAATATAAAAAATTACCCTCAGTGTGATCACAAATCTTTTCAAGCATATGAGGATACTCTTTAGATCTAACAGAACATCTTTGTTGAGAGAATCTGTGCAGCACACAGAGAGATGAAACAGAATGCAGTGTAACACAGCTGACCTTCACTGACTCCATCTACACAGCTCCAGTGACATTAAACATGGCATAGCCATCAGCTGAATGCCTAATAACCCAGATCTGAACACATGAATACGGCGCTGCACAGTCAAACAGAAAATAATGCTGAGACACATATATCATAAATAAAAGACCTTTTTAAAGGTATAATAAATAGCATTAATAATCAAGTAGGATAATTATTATTATAATAAGCAGTACAGGGTAACAGTTTGCAGAACTTCAAACCAAAGATTTAATTTAGTAATTCGTCTTTTTAATGACAAGCAGTGAGCAAGCATTAATCAAAAATAAAATATATTACTAACCTTACTGTCCAACTTCTTCATGGTCACCAGGTCAAGGGACTTAAGCGAGTGTCCGGTGGGAGCGATGAAATACAGGCAGGCGTGGATCCGTGTATCATGATAACTGTGTAGTGTGCGTTTAATCTTCAGTTCCTCCTGAAGGTACGCTTCAAACTGAGCGTCAATAAACTCCACAATAGACTTGTAACTGTAATTTGAATAGTGAAAGGTTAGGACATGTTTAGAAGGACATTGTGGCAAAAAGGAACTTCAGTGGCATTCTCTCTTAAGTGTGAACATAAAACAAATATGTAGAAAGCTGCGATACTGTTTGTGGCACCTATAAATAGATGTGAAAACAAATCTTCAGGCAATTCAAGTAAAGATGTTGTTCCAGTCATATCTGGAAATTTAACAACTGCCGCGTTCTAAGCCTACAGCATCAGAACCCTGTAAAAATGAGGAAATCTCTCACCCCTAAAAATATTCAGTTTCACAAAGCCATCCAAACTCTATATTACATCTCATGTGACACGGATCTAGAGAAGCAGGAAAAACTTTTTGCTTAAATTAAAAAAAGGCTATAAAAAAGCTCTTAAGTCCTGAAGTAAACAGGGCATTAGAGGATGTAGAGGACGCAGAAACATCTTTTAATAAAATAGTCTAGAAGTAGATTATGAGATCCTGACATTGCATTTTAATATTATGTAAACTCCAAAGCCATGTTTAGTTTTGTTTTACTTTTTACAAATGAAGCTGATCTGATGTTTAAACCCCACCAGGTTGATTTTGATAAGTTTCCAATGAAAGTGTCATTTCATTATCAACCACAAATGTCAACATAGCAAGTATAACTAACTTGTCACTGGTTACAGAAACTAAGACCCTGATTCCACCAGATATACGTGTGTCTAATCTGAGCTATTGCATTAATATTATATCGAGACTGTAGAACAAAACTGAATTAATGAACATGTTACATGGCTTAAAAATGAGCAAGAAAGCAAGAAAATTTTAATTGTGCAGATAGCAACTTAAACTTCTACCATAATCCATGGGCTTTGATATAACACAGCATTCATGACCACGACTGTCAACTTGTGATAAGACAAAAAGTGTTTCATAATACCAACGTAAATGAGGCCAAATATTGATCTCACCTGTCCTCTTTGTTGATCTGGTCTCCAAATCCTACAGTGTTGACCACATTGAGCTTGAGTCGGACGTTGCTCTCCTGCAGCTCATAAGTGTTGGATTTGAGCTGCACGCCAGGCTGATTGTGCTGTGTAGGTTCACCCTCAAATTTGGTGTTAAACAGGGTGTCCATGAGAGTGGACTTTCCCAAACCCGTCTCCCCTGTAACAAAAACACATCAGTTTAGCCACCAGATCTTCAAAATATCAACTTTTACATCCCCAATCCTCAGATGATGTGCTGTGTACAGGATATTCTAAATATAGATTGTTTTATTATAGCATATATATTTTTGTCAGCTTCAATATAAAAGTGCTCCTTTTAGCTGATGCAAACACTTTAGCCTCTTTAATCGGTGTGTAAAAGTCTAAAAAGCTGTGCAGCAGTCCTGGCTCGGCCTGCCTGAAGGTCCTATTCTTGCACTCCTGACAACCACAAGCGCAGCAGAAATGGACATCATGCAACACCACCAGAATGTTAATTATATGGATGGCTCACATTTGCCATTTCTTCAAACTCGGGCTGCAAATCCCATTCCCGCAAGCCGCTTTCATGCTTTCACTACAGGCTAGGACTGGGCGATATTACAAAAAAAATATATCACGACACAAGTAATTTAATACCCTGATAACAACGTATCACAATACAGTACCATTTCTATAAATACAATCAATTAATAGTATCTATCTATCTATCAACAGGTACTTCTTTTTGCATGTTAAAGTATTTACTCATTCATATGTGGTCATATTTCTGAGTTTATTTAAATGTTTGATTAAAAATGTAGAAATATCAAATAAATTATAAAACTTTTCAAAAACTAATCATTACAGATTGAACATAAAAATAAAAATATTGCTAAATAAGATTTCAAATTTCTCACAATGCTGTTATTCATATTTCTGTCTGCTTCCCTATAATGGGATGTAATAATAACATAAATTATGAAAAACATTACCGTAAACAATGCATCTTGTGACACCAAGAAATAAACAAGGGCATAATATAGAATTGTTACTTTGTCCATACAATATAGGCATGAAACCTAAAAACTTCTAACACTGGATATCATCGGGGTACGAAATTCACGAGACTAAATTAAAGGCAACACACACTGATCATCTCTTCTACATAAGACAATTCCAGCTGATGGCTACATGAATTGCATCACTTCTTTTCTTCTGATACACACTGCGTGATATTTACAGCATGCCAAAGCAGTTAGTATTCATTAAACCTGAACTAGCTCAATGATCAAGAATGAAGAGAGGAGAGAAAAGCCTGCTTGACAACAGTCCTTTGCCAAATTCACTTTAGTTTCTAGAGCGTTCTTTGTTCTTTCTTCCTCAGAGGTTTGGCTAAATTGGGATAAAAGCTCTGACAGATGCCATAAACTTTAGTGCACGCTGCTAACAAAGAATCTGAAACAATGACGGTTTATAAATAATTCAAACTGCAAAGCGAAACAATACATGACGAATAGACGGCATCACAGGTACAAGAACAAAGAGTTTACTTGCATTTTTGAAACTATTGATATATGGTTTCTTACCAGGGAGAGAGCATCATCAAGTTGAAAACAACAAAGATGGAGTACATTACCAGGAAAATATGTTTCTGTTCTTAGCAACTATCAATTTCTCAGTAAAAATTGTTTCTAGTCATTTTCCCCTAGTGTGTTTCACAGGTTGCTATAAAATTTCTCTTTAGCCATTTTGCTTATTTAAAGAAAAACACTTGTATATTCATGTATAATCAGCTAGCCATTACCATAAACTAGGTATGGATTCAATGTGAGGTGAATAAATTCTGCAGATATTTGATTACTACATTTTTTTAATATTTATAAAATAACATATAAATTCCAATCCAAGTATCTACAAATAATTAAACTAATACTAATAATTAGCCAAGCAAATATAAAACAACAGTGCATATTTTGACTATTTATTTATTTATTTATTTGAAATGGACATCATTACACTGGACAACCAAATGCATTTAAGTGTTTTAGCAGAGTTGCTAATTCTCAACTCCTGTCCACGGGAGGCTTGACATAAAACAAAAATAAAACAGATACATATACACAACATTATAATTCTTTACATAAAATTGCTGTAAGGCAAAAGCAAAGGTGGCATGATCAAACTAATAGTAGACTGTTTGTGCAAACAATGATGTTTTGTTTTCAACCACTTTTAAAGAACACTACAAATGTTTATATTACTTTCTAATTTTAGTCTGACAGGTAAATCATTCCACAATTTGGTTTCAAAAGGAGAGCTAGAGAGGTCTTACAGTTTGGTAACAGGTCTTAAAGTTTGCCTGTGTGACTTTAAAAGGATTGATGCCTAGTATTAGATCAGAAAACAGCATTAATTTAAAGAGCCCATATTATGGATTTTTGAAAATGACCTTCCATGCAGTGTGTTACACAGCTCTAAGTAAAGTGAAATGTCCAGCTAAGGCTTAAATCTGAAAGTGCAAAGTGTTTAAAACGATTGATTCATATATAAAAGAGTCGACTCGTTGTTTAAATGAATCGTTATTAGAACGAGTCTTTAGCCGTTTCGGCTTGACGTCAACGCGAAACATAATAGTTGCGCGCGCAGACCCCGCTAAAATTTGAACTGCCCGGCCCCGCCCACAGACAGGAAGGAAAAGTGGAAGACAACAAGCACTGTATCGCAGTAAGTGTTGTAGCATAACCGGCTAGAATAATCGCATGACCAGCGGGACAGCAGTGACGTGTGATCTGAGTAATATCTAAGTAAATCTTTATTCTGTTTGATGGCAGTATAAAGATTTAGAGAGAAGTTATTGACAGCTTATGTAGTATTGTTTTTCGCGTTTCGCTCTTTGTAGACGGTCCCTAAGGACCGGTCTCTCTGCCGCCGGCACAGATGAGTTTAATATGATGCGTCCAGCGCGTAGGAAAGCTCATTTTTAGGAAAATAAGGTTGTAGGTGATTGTATACATTGCGACGGTTGAAAAGAGGTGCTATTTGTGTAGGAACACTGTTTCGGTCATGAGTTATTGATCCGGAAAACACGACTGCTGCTAACTTTTCTAAACTCATCGGCATTCTGGTTAAATCATGACCCGCGGACGCTGTGCTCTGAAGTGCGAGGGACAAGCTGTGTTATTTTCCCTACCTGGAAATCTCTTTTTCCTACCTGGAGTGGTTGAGGTTTATTTTTGGTAAAATACCTGAGAATTACATCCTCAACACGGTGCTGTGATCACGTCATCTCTCTGAAGAGAGCTACACAAATCTACACGCTTACAACGCAGGATTTGTTGCACGGTTGTTGTTAAGGATGGATCAATACCCAGTTTATTTGGACCAGCGTGTTCTTCCAGTCGTGTTGACCGTAACAAGGTAAATATGGATGTAGTTGTCTGTATTGTGTTTGCTCCGTGCAGCATGTAGCGGTAGCCATTTAGCTTACTGCCGAATGTAACTATTTGTTGGCTTACAATAGTCCATGAAGTGTTAATTATTACTGAATGTTTGTTGTTATGATGAAGAATTTAGCAATACGCTGTTGTACAAAAGCAGTGACTTGATTTCAATATGTTCTGGCATCGGGCTCCTGACACGGACGTGACGTGGTGACGTGACGTGGTAGCGTCACGTAAAGGAGGTGCTTGGGGAAAAAGACACGCTCAGACGATTCATATGGGAGTCGGTGGGAAAATGAGGTAAAAATAAATAGATATTATAAGACATCGAAAGTGTTTTTTAACCTTGCATACATATCATCCTGTTGTTTGGGACTTCAAAAAGTGAAATTTAACCGTTCTCAACCCACCATATGGGCTCTTTAAACATTTTACAAACCAATTTAAGACAAATTAAATTTAATAAAACCATCAAAACTAAAACACCTCACAATGATGCCATCACATTGACTTTAAATTCATAAATTTAATAGCCTGTTTATATAGAGTCAATAGGCTTCAATGAGGCTTGTGACCATGATGTAATGCAATATGACAAGTGAAAGAATATCATTGTGTGCAGGTATAATTTTGCAGTTTGATATGTTAAAAATCCTCTAATAAAATGTAAACTACTAGTACTTTTTATGGTAATTTATGCATTTAGCAAACTTAAATGATGGCATTCAAATGTACAGTCAAATAAAAAACACCTGCAACAAAATCAAATAGCAGAGCACGACTTGTTTTGCACCATGATGTGCTGTTTAAGCTGAGAATGCTTTTCGTTAGTATGTCACCATTTAAAGGGGATAGTTCAGCCACAAATCAAAATTATAAAAAATAAATAAATAAAAACTCATAATTTACTTGCACACAAGATGATATTTTGGATAGAACAACTGACTCCCATAGCAGTTGTTTTTCCCACTATGAATGTCAACGGTTACATGTTTACAACATTGTTCAAAACATCTTTTGAGCTCAACAGAAAAATAAACTAATAGTAATTTGTGATAATTTTTATTATCGAGTGAACAATCCCTTTAAATGGTGAGTTAGTTCACGCAGTTACTGAGACACAGGTGTAGCCCACATTATTGCATACATCTCTGCCTTGTGTACAGCCTACTTCCTCTTCCTCTCACCACATTAGATTGCCCAGTTGAAGCTTTTTATGAATATCATCATCTTTGTCATACGTGTGCTACACCTGATTACAGGCTAAATTAAACAACTCTGAATTGAATACAAAGACACCAGTGCTGGTCAAAAAAAAAAAAAAAAAAACACCACCTGGATTTCACAGACACGATGCAGTTATTCATGTTTCTGTCTGCATCCCCATAACGGCATGTAATATTGTGCTCATATAGATTGGAAAAACTATTACCGACACCACAAAGTAAATAATAGAGCATAATATGAAATGATGGACTTTTTATTTTGTCCATACGATAGTAGACAAATTGTCCTAAAATTGTCCTAAACGCCTACAAAAACGATTGTTATTCAATGGATTTAGGAAAGGTTTTAATCCACTTCAAACGCCAATTAACTCCCACAACAATTTTATCAATACAACAAACATGGACAAAACTGTTTTCAATGGTGTCAAGAGAGATCAAACATGCAAAAAACATAACACATGCACATAAAACATATAAAAACACTAACAAATTGAGAAAACATCTCCAACTCGACAAGAAACACCAATGCAAATCCTCCTCACAGCACATACAAATACAGAAACATGCTGCAAATAGCACAAACCACAATGAAAATATGTCAGGGGACCCCAAAAAGTGACGAACCAGGAAATTCTTTATTGGTCAATTTTAACGTTGCGGTCATATGGTTACTTATTGTTTGTATAACTTTAGCCATAATTATCTAAAGAATGGCAAAATTAACAGTAAAATAAATGTTGTTCTTTTTTTTTTCTTTTTTTTTAAATGGCACGTCATATCGACAATACTGCTGGGTCTGTTGCATGGTTTCCACGACATTCATTCTTTCATGGCAGGGCGCCACACCAAAATTCATTCCCGCCACAGCTACATTACAGCTTCTTATTCAAAACCTTCAGTTGTTGCTGTTTTTTTAATATATATATCAGGTTATAAATCGCACCAATATAAAAAATGTTAGTGAATTATAAGAGAGCAATCCTTTCTGTAATCATAATAGTGCGGTGTGTTATTTGCTTAAGGCAGGGCAATTCAATTGGCGGCCCGCTAAATAGTGTGACCAAGACACAAAAAATAAATTTAGTTCAGTCGAAAAAGGGCCGCTAAAGTTATGAAGTGACGCATGTCTGTTTGATACAGCATGAGCTGCATCATTAATAGGGATGCAATGATTAGCCGATTCCACTATGACCGCGCTTTAATTCATTATGTTTAAGTAATCGTAAAGGTTTCTTAATGCTGCGTTTCTGTTGTACGAAACAAATCTGCTGCAACGAAACAAGGTTATGCCAACTGTGTGCGAGTTTAAAGTTCCGAGCTTATACCAAGGTTAATACGCACACACATTGCTCTAACTATAGCAGCAGGTTGTTCACATATTGCGTCTTTTCCACACACAAGTTCATTATTTCCAATGGAGACGTGCACATATTGGGAGCTGTGCACGCATGACTCGCAAGCAGACTTCCAGGCGCACACAGTAGTAATTATCTCATGCTGTAGTGGTGACAGTTGTGTGTGGCTTTCAGTGCAATGTAAATATTATTATTACAAATTATTAAAATGATTATGTATGTATGAATATAGATAATGACAACAGCTCATTTAAATACTTAAGTAACATAATTTACATAAATTAACAGAAGACAAATACTCTTTTTTTTATTCTTATTTGTTGTTCTGTCATTTATTTTCATTGTAAAATTATCACTCATGATCATTGCTGTCGTGTTATCATGACAAACTAATTGAAAAGCCCTGCTTTAAAATTACACATTGGCTGACTGACTGACAGTGCTGCGCGATGTGTGCGGCCAGCAAACACTATGCAGCGTTCTGTTATAATGAACACAGTTTCCACAATTATACTTTATATATAGATAAAGATCCATGGTTCTGCATACAATTACTTTATTACGTTTACAATTATTACGTTTGTATTGGCATAAATGGACAAGTAAAACCAGCATTAACAAAAAACTAACATACAATAAAATATTCTTTTTAAAGATTGTTTTTGTTAACCGCTTAGGAGAGAAGAAAAACAGATTCTCTAATGTACAATTTTCAAGACCGAATCTACATAAGGGATGGTTTGAAATCACATTACGAATTGTAAGAAATCAAATCTCAAGTTCCTGCAACTGCTCTCCATCAGTGCACCAGTATTTAGTAAGTGGGTCACAGGACAAAATCAGTATGTGTTCACAGTAGAGTGGTGTGACATAGACTGAAGCAAATGGTTAGTTTCGCCCTAAGTAAAAAGGAGCTCCCACATGACACACTCACCCACACAGAGGATATTGAAGCAGAAACCATGGTTGACGGACTTGTTGACCAGCTGGTCCGGCATGCTGTCGAAGCCAACATGACCAGAGAGTGGGACGGCACGTGCACCCTCTCCCTAAAATACAATAAAAGCAAAGTATATAAATGAAACAAGGAAGACAACTTTTAACATAAACACTCCTTTGAATAGTTTCTCATTCATAGCAAAGTAAAAGACTCTATATGCATTAATAAGGACGCAGATTTCTTATTTAAAATAAACCCAGTACAATTTGTAATACTGTAGTACAGATCTCTACGTTTCTGCTCTGTGCACTTCCTCTTTCCTGTCTGATCTTAACTCTTAAAACCACATTCAGGCAAACAGACACGTAAACCATCTGCAGTTGCAGACCAATGTTTCCTTTATCAAGTAACCTGTAAGATACCCGTGTAGAAAAATGGTTGTAAATATCTAAACACAAATGTCAAATTTTAAGCCGTATTGCACTCCAGAACATCCTCTGCTATTGTTCATACCTGGTCTGCAAAAACTCTGACAGGAAAGGCTGTCTGCCCACATTTACAGCATATCCTTTGGTGTGTGGGTGTTCGCATATGTGTGGCCTATGCAAGGAGCACATTGAATGTGCCAAATCAGTGGATTTCTGCTAGAATAATAAAAAAGAAGGCCGAGCATTCAGTCAGAAAAGGTCTAATTTAAAAAAAAATCCATTATGCAAATGGCAACATTTTATTTAAGAGATCGCTCACTCAATTTTAAATTTTCCTCTTAATTTACTAACACTTAGGCCTTCCAATATGTGGGCAATTTTTCTTCAGCAGAACATTAAAAATGACTTCTAAGTTCAGCCCTCTGTGCTTCATATAATAAAGGTTAAAATCTACCAATATTTTTAAACTATAACAACTACAGTCAATACAAACACCCATAAATCCTGACTACACACTGAAGTGTTATGAAGTAAATCCTTCCTGTAATGAAACAATCTGAAAAAAAATATTACTTTTAAATAAACATCAACATGACTTGCATCCTATGAACAACCATGGCCAACCATTTCAGTTTAAAAGGTTCCTAAATGCTAAAGTGGAATATAAAAGAGTCACCCACATTTTGGACTGCCTAAAGGTGAGTAAATGATCAGATTTTTTCTGGTTTTGGATGAACCATCCATTTAATCTAAACTGAAATGTATAGTAAACATTTTTTCAACAGCAGATGTTTTATGTTAGTTGTTGTACCAATAAAAACAGATGTAACTGTCAAATATCAACAACCAATTGCATTGTTCATTAAATACAAAACAGGCAAATGAGAGAAGCCAGGCTGAGAGCATCTTGTTGACTGAACAAACTGTCACAATCTGACCCACATGTGCAACATTCCCAAACCAGACAACTGTAAGGAGTCCAAAGGGGGGCCATCATGAAACACCCCACTGGCTGCCCTGTAACCAGAAAACACTGGTTCAAACGTCTCGTTTCACTAGTAATGACTGATTTAAACGTCGTTTATCATATCTATCAGCTTCTGAACTCAGTGACTGCTGCCTATGCTAGGTGCGTACTCACATTAAAGACGTCAAACGCACACAACACAGACTGCTACAAAATACATCTGAAACTGGTTTAGATGTCAGTTTCTGACATGAGTGCACGAAATATTTAATGATAGACAACGCCCAGCGTTCTGAGACACAAGGATGCTAATGCAACTAATTAAAGCTTTACTAAACGCGCTTAAATTTAAACGAACTCTGGAATAATGTACGCTGATGCGCAAGATTGTGATCGTATGTTATCGTTGTTTTTGAAAATACATCGGTCGTAGAGACTTCAAACCGTTACGTTCGCCAGTTATTGTTGGCCCTCAACATCAATCCATTTCCCCCAAAAAACTGAATGGAGAAACCAATGCCGTTTCAAATGAGCAACAAATGTGCTTATACATTCTAATCGTGTACGCAAACAACGCCAGCTGTTTATAATAAGACATAATTGACCAGTTTGTGGATAATGGGCCGTTACGTTAACCATTAAATGAAAAGCCAAACCTGTTGGGTTCTACTTTAATTCGCACCATCTAAAATGGCTGATTTATATTCGTCAATCTAGTTTAGTAATCCGAAAACACACCTTTGTAACAAAAGATCGCTCTTACCGCTTGTCGCGCTATCTCAGTGGCCGCCATGGTTCTCTCCTGCATCAAACCTTCACAGGAAACTGCAGCAGCAGGCAGGCTGAAGCTACAGCGACTACTCAGATACGATGGACTGTACCATTCATCACTGACCCCATGACGGCTTCTGTTAATTTTGCAATAGCACAGTTGTGACATGTTATTTTATGTATAAACGTGAAATTTTGTCTAAAATACACTTGTTTGATTATTCTTGCTCTCAGAAAACACGTGATACTCAAACATTTGTGTCACAATGTGACCCCCATTTTATTAATGGTATTGTCTTCAGCTCAACCGCTCAAAACGCACATTTCTACAGGTCTATAACTCAGTTAATGATGCTGTGAAATACTCAACAATTGAATATCTTAAAAATGCAGATATTACTGTAGATATGAAATATATGAATGATGTTTGTAGTGTAACATTCCAAATATAATTGAAATATATATCAGTGACGGCTAGGCGTTTATCCAAATGACAGAACAGAAACAAGAAATAACAGAAGTAATCAAAACAAAAGTATGTTAACAATATGGTGAATCCTAGCTAGTTTAATACACCGGGCCAATAGAATAAATATACAAATTTGTGTCAGAGTAAGAGGACGAGGGTATTTTTAAGCACAGATAGAAAACAGAAAATCTAAATAATGATGAAAAAAAAGATTTTTGATGAATTTTGAGAATTACTGAAACACATGACAACTCTGAAATAAAAAAACAGCATAATATGGCTGTAAGAGCTGACTCGTGATTATATTTTAGCCATTGTATTTTCTACTTATGAGTCAGTCTCTAATTCTTAGGTTATATATTGTTTTTAAGCATAAACAGTTTTGATGTCCATGTAGGCTATATTCAACATGTAATGCATTCAGAACCAATGGGCAAGTCTAAATATTCAGCAGACTGATCAAATTACAGGATATAATGTCACGTATGAATGTCACTGTATCAATCCTATGTGCATGAAGTTTTTTTAACTTAAAAATAAAACTGACAAATTGCAAAAAACGATCTCGATATCATCCTTTAGTGGCCAGTGTTGTGGGCATGAAGACAAGTGTTGATTTAGTCAATGGTATTTGAACTTTAGACTTTATCAAGGGGAGGGTTTGGACGTCGGAAATGGTTACTGAGGAAGAACACACACGAATAGTTTCGGTTAGCCAACACAACTCTATGCTTCTCAGAAATAAGCACTTGCCGTTTAACTAAGCGTTAAAAAGTGCACAAGTCCATAAACCGCAACAAGTAGCCTATGGCTGAGCTTTGTCAGAACAGAAAGATTTACCAGGACGAGAGAAGATTGTATGCTATCTAGAGGAACTCTGTGGACAACAGGTGACACGGCAACGGATGATTTACCTGAGATACAGGTTAGATTCACTTATATTTGTCAATAAATCTTGGAGATTCTCAAATATTATTTATTATACGCTAACAAGAAGGCATTAGGTACTTTGTAATTTATTTACACACTTAGCAAAATTAAAAGTAAATCAACCAATATCTGAAAACGTAAACGTCAGAGGCTAAACTAGATTAAAAATAAAAAAAGTAGCCTAGGCTAATATGTAAAATAGACGTCACTGTGAATGTTTTGTTTTAAACAAACAGTCTAAAAAGAGGAACACAAACTAGGAAGTTTCCTTTACCCCAAGAGAAAACCTAATCGTTTTCTTTTGTTTTACTTTTAAATACAGTTTTTAATAGCCTACGATAAATAAATAGAAAGACGAGTTATCTTTTATATCATTTAAACTTGATACATTTATTTCTTCCCCACCCAAATCAGGACATTTAGAAAACGGAGGACAAGGAGGACAAGATGGTTTTCTCTGGTTATGTAATCCTCTTCAGTTTGGATCTTATCTAAGTAAATAACTTCCCGGGGATCCGCCAGTATGTATGAGGGGGACAGCAACGGGGCCATCAGCTCTAATGAGGAACATTTTAATGTCCCTCCGGGAGCAGCGGCACTGCCCTCGGAAGAACCAAGAGAAGAAACAAACGCCTCAGGGAACAACGCAAGCAATTCGGACTCCCCCAAAAACAGAATAGCAAGCCAGTTCCGTGCACATCTGGAAGAGAGGCTGTCCAGGCATGGTCCTCGGTCTGTTTCTCCCGCGTCCAGCGCCTCCTCCTCGCGCAGATCCAGGCTCCACAAAGCGCCGGATGGCTGCGAGCCGGGCACCTCCCGCAAACTGTCAGTGGATGCTTCGGAGAAAGGCTCCCTCACCCCCGCTATGCGAAAGAAGTATCTAAAGGAGTTGTTTCTGAACAACAGATCTGGGCTGTCAAGTATTTTATCATCCAAACACACATCGTCAGAAGAGGACGACACCCTGAACAGCGGCTATGCGCTGTGGGCGTTGGATCCTATGGAGCACGCGTGGATGCTTTCTGCTGTGGATGGAAATTATGACACTATGCTAGAGTTTCTGGCTGAAGATCCCAGTTTACTGAGCAGAAAAGACTTTATCAGTGGATTTACGGCTCTTCATTGGTTGGCCAAAAACGGTAAGGACGAGACAATGATTCAGCTTCTCAGGCATGCTGAGAAAGAGGGTCTATCAGTGAACGTCAATCTGAGAGGCAGTGGAGGCATGACTGCTCTTCATGTGGCTGCCATGCACGAGCAATACATGGTGGTTAAGGTTTTAGTCGGTGCCTTCAGTGCCAACATAGACATCATGGACTACAGTGGGAAAAGGGCATGGCAATATCTCAAAGACTACGCACCGAGAGAAATGAAGGAGCTTTTGGGAGCCTGGGACGATGAACACACTGTAGGACATTTGAATGTGAATAACAGCGCAAGTCAAGCACAGCCAGTTGAGGAACATGCTCAAGAAAATAAAGCAGAGGTGGACGGTCCTGGAGGAATCACACGCCAGAGATTCACATCATTTAAGAGGTTGTTGTTCAATGTTGGACTCATTGAAAAGATCTAACACTTCAACCAAATGTAATGCTTATTGGTTAATACTTGGTGTATTAATTACAATTTACTTGGTGAGACTGGCAAATACTTAACTTTAAGTGCTGAGCATTATATGATTTGTAATCTTTTTAATAAAGACTGCAATACTGGAGATTCTTGTTTGCCTATATTCACATAAAAAATGCAAACCATAAAGATAATTTAGAAAAGTTGTCAAAAGGACAGCAGTCTATATTATAAAAGATAAAAATGGAACAATACAGCTGATATCACTTTGAAAAACAATTCTCTCCCATTTATATTTTTCACTAACCAGAACACCCACTGCAAATTCCTGTGCCACCAGGAGTTTTAAAAATAAGCTGAAAAGATCAGCAAAATACTATTAAATGCAAGTATTTATTAGATTTGTTTTCAGAACTACCCAATGGAGAATGTAAATTTTGACATTTGCCATTTCACAAAAGAGAAGGCTCCACATAATTCTGGTTCGATGACAAATCGTTTATTGTTTAGCAAGGACATAACCAGAATATCTGTACAAAAGAGAGACTGCTGTTCCAGATAGCATGGCTTCTCTCCAGCTCTGGATGAGTTGGTGGTCCTGGCAGGGAACAGATGGAGGGGGATGCTGAAGTAAACAGTGGTTTACAAGCCCAGCTTGGTCCTTCTCCAGTGTCTCCTCTTGGAGTTGTATCTGCAAAAAGATTAGTAAAGATAACGACACAAACACCCATTAAAAATCAATTAGACTGGAATCTTGTTTTCGATAAAGCACACTGTTAAGGAACCAAGAATAGTGTTGCCAAGAAATGTGTGCATTAGGGCACATCACAGTAAGGTCTAGTAAACACTATAGCCAATTAATCTCTTCATTTAAAAAGAACCTTCAAAGTTGCGGAGGATTCTGTGCGAAACAGACACCTTTCTAAACATGTAAATGTGCATACAGCAGGGATGTCCAAACTCAGTCCTGGAGGGCCAGTGTCCTGCAAAGTTTTGTTCCAACCGCAATCAGATATACCTGGGCTAACTAATCAAGCTCTTACTAGGCTTTCTAGAAGCGTCTTTGCAGGTGTGTTGAGGCAAGTTGGAGCTAAAATCTGCAGGACACCGGCCCTCCAGGACCGAGTTTGGACACCCCTGGCATACACTTAGAAATTTTTTTTACAAAATAAAATAAAATAAAACTTCAGCAATAAGTCAGCAAAATTGTTGCAAATAATTAATACGCTTAAAATTCAGTAATGCTCAACTTGATTTGTTTACATTTAGCTCAAATAAAGAGTTTACAGCCACTTCACTTAAAATTTAGTAAATCCAAGGAATAAACTTTGATTTTTTTCAGTGTACACTTTTTACATGAACGCAACTTCTAGAGTTCACTCATGCCATACTTTAATCAATTGTACACTTAATTAACAGAACATTTATTTATTAGTCTTAAATTTGATTACATGTTAAAATTAAATTTCAATCAACTTGGATGTTAACCTTAATCTCTTATAAGCTATTTATTTTAATCATTCATACCGTTGTGTGTTTGTTAACTTCAACTGAATTTTACAACCGCCTTCTTATTCCTCAGTTTGCATTTAAAAATTGACACCAATTCACACCATTGTCTACAGAAATATTTTTTCGGTACTATTAAATTCACTTAAGTTTAGTTTTACATTTTGACAGTGGGTAAATTACATGTTTTTGAGGGGATAAACTACACTGAATAAATGGTTAAAACAAAACTAAATTCTGACTATTAACTTGATTCCAAAACTTTGAGTTTCTGAACGCAAAAGATATTTTGAAGGCTGAACACCAGTAACCATTGTCTTCCACAATGGGAAAAACAAATACTAAGTTACAGAAGTTTGCTACAGGTTTCCAGCATTCTTGAAAATACCTTGTTCAACACAATACAGAAACTCAACGGTGATAGACAACAATCAGAGTTCGGCAAATAATCCTTTTTTTTTAACTTAGCAAGCAAAGCTTACTAAAATGCCTAGTTTCTCAATGTACACAATACTAATGTCTCCACTGCAGAGCATTCACTGATCATATATAGATGACCGTAATCGTGACTCCACAGCAGATGATGCTCTCAGCAGGATAATGACAGTACTCCCACAAACATTTAGCACTGTAATTGCGTCCTGCTTTCATGCGGCCAATGAACACAATCCCCCACACTCTGGCTGAGTGTTATTAGCAGTGTTCGGTACAGCAGCTTCAGCTAACATTACGGCAACAGAACATCTCCGCATACCTGATCTTATTGCCAGTTTTCATCCTAATCCACTGTGGGATCGGCCTGTTCTGCTTCTGCTTCTTGGCGAGGAAGCGTTTGATCCTGAAGGTCTTATGCGACGCCTGAAATACACATGTAGAGAAGCGTCACAGAACCTGCAATGGCTGAAGATAGTCACCCCGCGAGCTGTTTCATTCTCCATCAATCAATAATCTGATAAATAATCAACACCATCGACTGATACCTTTAACTGACGCACAAAAATAAAGAGCTGTGAGGCGAAATATCCACTTATTTAACGATGTTTTCAGATTATCACTCACCATTTCGGAGATCGCAATCCGTTCACCACTATGGCGGTAGTCGAAGAGGAGGAACCATGGGAAATGCTGCCGCTGTATATCCGAGTCACGAGCCGAGGCGCGGGATTACTTCACAGCGACACCCAGCGGCTCCAACAGCACGGAACACTGAAGTCCTCTGGCATTCTGCAAAATATAAGATAGCCTATAAATATACTCTTTAACTGTGGTCTCAAACAAAGTTGGTATAGTTTTGAAGGACAAAGACCTAGACATTTTGGTAAATAACCTAATCACTCTAGCTAAACACTGCATTCAAAGATGAAACCCCACTTTAATGGATGGAGGAATGACCTGTAGTCTCTTCATTTCATGAGGAACAGAAATGCCCAAAAGCTTTCACATACCTTGGACTCGTTTCAACCATTATTATGCCGTAATAATTTGTACTTGAACTTATGGTAAATAAAAAAACATTGCAAAATATACTAATTATATCCAAGAAAACGATTAATTATTTCAGTCACTGCCTCATGAATGTGTGTTTACTCTTTGTTGTTGTCGTCACTAATTACACTGAACTGAACTTAACACTAAAAACTGGACTGACACTGTTTCAACTTACTATAAACTTATGTGAAGCTGCTTTGGCACAATCTACATTGTAAAAGCGCTATACAAATAAAGGTGAATTGAATTGAATATTTAACTGTTCAACAGCACAGATTACAGATCTTAAAGAAACATGAATATAAAAACAAATATTTACATTTATTGTTCACACACACACACACAGGTACAATCCTGTTAACATCCGATATTCAGGCAACACAGTAAAAAGTCTGTAAACTGGTGGTTTTTCATATTTTGCGATAATGTTTTTTGTTTATTTATGCTTTACAATGGCATTATGGGACCTTGATCTTTCCTCCAAAAGCTTTTGACGGTGAGAAGTTTGAAAATGTAACTTTTATTGACATTTTTAACAGTTTGAAGTCAATAAAATAAATAAAATGTCAATAAAAGTCACTTTTAAAACTGCAGAGTTTTCATCATCAAAAGTGAACAGAGATAAAATAATGCAGTTCCCTTAATGCAGTTCACAGCCGTAAATAAACAGAAAACACTCATGAATCGCAAAATATGGAAACCTTTATTATATACGGATGTTTTTTACAGCTTATATTAAGAAATTATGAATTATAACTGAAATACAGGTAGTGAATTAAAAAATAGCACTCAACATCATATTTTGTTTGGTTTGTCTGTCAGCCTTGTAATAGTCTTTTTGCGCTAGGGCTGCACGATATTGGAAAATCTAGCATTGCAATATTTTTTTATTTTGCAATATATATTGTGATTTGATTCAATTTCACCAGATGACTTAATATCTCTATTTGGAAAGAATCTATACTGTTAGATCGATTGGGATGATTCTGCAGTGGGAATTCATCTCTATACAATCTAATAAACAATCTATACAGTTTTCAGGACCCCCCCGACACATATTTGTTGTTGTCTGGGCTATTTGCAGATCATTTCTGTGTTTGCATGTGTTGTGAGTATTTTTATGCATGTTTAGTCTGAGATCAATTTATTAATGTTTACTAATTGCATCCCCATAAAATTTTTGGGGTGCCTAGACACATTTTCGTTGTGGTCTGTGCTATTTGCAGAGCATTTCTGTATTTGCATGTGTTGTATTTTCATGCAAAACTATAAATATAATCAAGAAAAAGATACAATTAAAATAAAGTTTTCATCGTTTCCCGAGTCTAACAGCATCCAAGTACGGTAACTGAATGATAAAAATAAAAATCATTTAATTAAATCAATTATGGAAAAAAATATGGTACAATTTCTTATACCGGAATGTTTTTAAAGTCCTTATACAATCACAGGCATCAAAAACACATGCAAATGATGAATTATAATACAAACTCAACACTGCATATCCTATGATGTGACTATTGTGAATGATCACATTGCGATATCGATACAGAAACGATATATTGTGCAGCACTAGTTTTTGCTAAGTCATAAAATATTGAAACTTAATAGTGAATAATCAGTTGTCAGTAGATGAATCCTCCAAATTAATATTAAATGACTTTAATGGCTTCAACAACTGTAAAGCACAGAAGGTTTATTTTTCAATGTTTTTCTTGCTTTCACCTGCAGATTTTTTTTCAAATCAACAACGACCCCCTGAACTGTGGAAAATACACATTTCTTTAAACACAAATGCTTAAAAAATGTAAAGCATTGAACACATCTTTCTGCTATATAGTAAAAGAGAATACATTGCCCAAATGTGTTAAACAGTCACCTTACCATTTTGTGGAATCAGGGTTCAATGCTAAGGATTTTTTCTGCTGGCCCGATCTGGCCAGTGGTTGAGATTTTCACTTGCCCTGCCAAACTTTTCACTGGCACCACCAAAAAAAAAGTTAATAGCTATTTCTTGGCCACATATTTTAAACAATATGTCAAAAATAACGTTTGTGAATCTAGAATTTCAATACTTAAAAAATATTAATACATGTATAAAGAGCAAAATTCAAAGTTTTATGCAAACAAAAAGAGCAGTATGAAAAAAGTGCAGGTATTTTATTGCAGTTGAATTAACTGCATTCATTCATTTTCTTGTCGGCTTAGTTCCTTTAATAATCTATGGTCGCCACAGCGGAATGAACCGACAACTTATCCGAAGCAGCCGGAGGAAACCCACGCCAACACGGGGAGAACATGCAAACTCCACACAGAAATGCCAAATGACCCAGCCGAAGTTCGAACTAGCTACCTTCTTTCTGTGAGGCGATTGTGCTTCTCACTACACCACCGTGAGGCCCTCAAACTGTGCAAAAGATTTTTTTCATCGTGTTGAACCCACAAAAAATGTCTGCTTCCAAGACGTTAGAATGTAAAATGTAACTAAAATGATAAATACATAAATAAAACGAAACAGCATCACAGAGGTTGTTTGTTTATTGTAATTCTTCTCACATTTTGACAAAGCTGCAACTGTATAAGGAAAACAAGCTGTGTTTTTGAGTTCAGCATTCATTGAAATGGACAGCACGTGTGACTGTTTTCAAACCAAGCTAACCAGAAGTTGCATTTCTTTTCAGAGTTAATATAAGCTTCAATTCCAAAACTACGAAAGGCCACAACTGTTTTTTATTTTGCATATAATTTAGCCAACTTGCAGAAAAGAACTGACAGTGATCAAGGCATGGGCATCATAAAGCATGGCTCTTTTTTCCCTAATCAGAACAGAAAGATGCAGATCAGCAGGCTCATTAAAACAGCTACAGGCTACATCCATGCTTGAACAACACAAATTCATTACTGATTGTCTGAAGTCTATGAAGGGTTCAGGTAAGGCTTGAAGCACTTTTCTAAAGCTAAGCTGTGAGAAATCTTGAGCAAGACCGTTTATGAAACAGGAAAAGCGTGGGAAGTAAAACAAGTTTGGCTGTGTACCAAAAGTAAGGTCACTTGGATTTACTATGGTCGCTTTGGCTTCTCTCGTGGTTATGCCCCTTTTCTCAGATCTAACCGTCGGTTAGGACTTGCCTTGCTCATGAACTGAAACACTGCAGGGCTCATTCAGGCACTGGAGGGCAACAGGTATGTGCTCTCATGTCATGGACAGAGAGTGTGTTTGTTTTTTTTAAGTGGGGGATATTGATGGCAGCACCATGTTTTGGAGGTGTTTGTCCTGATTAGAACAGAGCCTCTCTCCGCTTGCGAGACATCCTTCCATGCGACACAAAGCTTCTTCCTCACTCGGCTGCTTTTTCTTGAGTTTTCTTGGCCTCTCGCTCAGCTCTCTTTTCTGCTGCTGGTCCATCTCCCCCTGTTCCTCCTCCTCGGTTACGGTTTCTCGACCCGGGCTGGTACAGCTGAATTGCAGGCCGATCCTAAAGCAGAAATGTCAAATAAATAATAAACATTTAGGATTGTTCCGTCACTTTTTGTTCAACTACAAAAGAAGAATGTTTGCGCTCATCTAACTGCACTGAATAGTGATCATTAGGAGTGGAACGGATCACAGTTGATCAGTGATTCGTCCAGATCACAACCCACGGCTCGGAACACACATGACCCATTGATTGATAACATTTTTCAACTAGTAGATTAATCCTAAATTTGTAACGATCACAGCGAGATTGCCTCTGGCATCATTCAAATCACATGTATTAAAGCATTAAGGCTGTCCTGTAAATTATGATGACAAAAGAAGTTGTGGTTGGTTATTCAGGATGTGGTAAGTTTCTTAGAAGGTGCTGGTTATTTATTTGTGGGTTATTAAAGATGTTTTCTGTCACTTCTTGTTTAGCTTGCATTATGCATTTAGTGTAAGCTGCACGACTAATCATTAAAACACCCACGCAACATAAATTATAAATGTTGCTGATTTGCATGTTTATTAAACCTTCGAATCACTGCATCTGTATTTGAAAAATGCAAGTATCAAGAAAGAGATTCAGAGTCATTTATGAAGTTACAGACACTCAAAAACCGTTTATAGTTTAGATAAAAGTACTGATGTTTATGGTAAAGATTAAAAATCATCGTCATATGCATTTAAGTTGACGTCAAAAAAATTTAAATTGTAAGCAGCAATTACATTATTTAACCAATGGGTGGCCATCAAAAATATGCCACTGAATAATTCTTCAAAAATGACTCATCTAGCAATGAAGCATAAATGTTTTATGAGTGAATAACTGAATCATTTATTCAAAATGAGACTAAAAATAAATATGGGTTGGACAATAATGTTAGATTTACACATTTAGTACTGTCAACAACAGTCGCAGTATTTTTCGCAGTACTGAATATTTTACTATGTATTATTATTATTCAGCTGATTATTTCTTCATTTTCTTTTTAATAGTTTTTTAAATATGTTTTTGTAATAAATGGAATGGTAAATGACATTTGTCTCCTCCGCTTTTTTGGCTTATCCGAAAAAAAAAAAAGGCCCGATCTTTGACAAAAAACAACAACAACAATGTGATCCGTATCTTGAGATTTGTGATCCGTTACACGTCTAGTGACCATCATCAAAAAAACAAACCGCATTTTGGCATCATGAAACGTGTTGTATCTTCCAAGACAAGAGTTCCATTATTTAATGCCTATTAAAATCCTGACATGAGATTGTGGAACTCTATTAATGCATCAGTTTATACTGGCATGCCCCCAGTCAAAATTAATAAAATACAACACCTAAAAATCCCCAAACAGTTCCAGAATGAGAAGAAAGATTATTTATCAAACTTACAAGATATACACCGCCTTACCCCAAAAACATTTCTGCAGTTTTCAAGTGAGATTTAAGACAATTTTGAATGTAATTTAAGGCCGATATGACATTTTTGGTTTCATTTGTAGTGGTGAAAGAGCTAATATTTTTTGCACTAATTAAATAAAAAATTACAGAATGAAATACTAAAAAAAAAAGAGTTTTGAAGCACTGTTGGAGCCTTTCAATGATTATTAGAGGCAGCGTCACATGGACATAAAAATAGCACCTGTTTAACATTATTTAATACACCGAACATAATATTGAAGTAAATTTAAGATTTTTAAGGCCCAAATTTAAATTTGAGACATTTTAGACTGTTTAATACCCTGCAGAAATCCTGGAAGTGGACAAATATTTAAGATTCTGGTTAGATATTTTTTGCAGTGATACACTTTTTTAAAAATGCTTCATTTTCATGAATAAAATTGAGTAGCAGTTATGCTCAACTTGACTTGATGTTTTTGGGATGTGCTGGAGTAGACTTTACAGAGTAACTGTCTTCAGGGTCAGACATTTTATCTTAAGTTCTTTATGACATAGTTTCAAGCACCTTAAGCAATGTTATCATTTATTTCCATCAACAAATGCATTTATTATAGGCTGAAATTGTGTACTGATGAGGCGTTCAGTCAGCTCCAGCAGAGCAAAATTTACATTGGGGTTGGGGTCAACTGACGATCAATTTCTATGAAAAATTAACCCTTCACAATTTGAGCCTAGTGAACACTGGCATTTTGGAATATAGCCATTTTGGTTGTTTTATAAATAGAAAGCTACACACAGCCTCAGTTTGGCTTTATACAATTTGTATACAACTTTACTTAAATCAAATCTTGAGTGGCCGAAAGAGCTCAATAGGGTATATGCACAACTAGTGTTTCTTCTCATACCGATAAACTTTCGGTGAACATTTAATGTGACTTTTAATTGGATGTGGTTCCTTTTACAGCACCAATGTCATAATGTAATTAAAATACAATCAGTTAAATAGACTTCAGCGTTCATTTAGTTGTTCGAGTGTAAAATGAGATAAAAAGCCTTTTACATGCCTGCGCCCTCAGGATCAGCACACTAGCACAGAAAAGCCACTGAAAATACTGGGGTAAAATAAAGGATCGTATTTTAAAGACATGGCGCAGAAAAAAGTCATTTAACGCAGTGATTCTTGTACATTCTGAGACCCGCTTTATATCCTGTATCAATTAGACAGTGAAGATTGATGATTTTTTTTAAAAACAGACCTACGTACCAATTAAATGCACCAATTTTGTAATGGCATACAGTTAACCAAAAGTGTTTGACCCAGGTTACTGAAAAGTCCTTCTGCATATACCCTAGTGCACTACAAATTAAAAAAAACAAATGCTAAGAGAAAAACACTAACAAACTATGAAAACATCAGTTTGAAAACACACACACACACAAATTCTCACAACACATGCAAATCACAAACATGCTGCAAATAGTGCAGATCACGTTGGAAATGTGTCACTAACGGAAGTAATTTTCATTAACATGCGTTTTTTTAACTTGCAGTGTGTTCTTGGTCACAAAACATCTATAAAAATAAAGATATTATAACTATATATATATATTATATACACACACAGCACAACACTGTATTTTTTCTTATTAGCCTTTGCTGTAGTTCTGTCATATGTTTGAGCTCTTTTGAAGCAGGACGCATTTAAATTGTCTGGCAGTATTTTATCATTCATGCTGGAAAAAATTTAAGTGACCTTCGTACCAGAGCCATTGTATTAGACATTATCCTTGATGTGAACAGGGCTTTACTCTTAGCTATTGTATAAAAAAAGCATGCACCTTATTTCTCAGACGGTCCTTTCTGGCACTTTCCTCTTTTTTGTTGTCCCTTGATGACTTTTCAGGACGGGCACTGCCAGAGGACTCTCCAGTGTGGTCATTCTTCCTTTTCTCCCAAACACGCTCCTTATCCTTCTTCCCCTCCTCGTCTCTCTTTCTGTAGGTGTTTTCGCCATCCTGATGTTCCCTTCTCCTCCTCCGTTCCTCATCTTGTCTTCTGATGCGCTCTTTCTCCTTCTGTCTTCGCTCTCTCTCTCTGTCCCGGTCTCTCTCTCTGTCTCCATCACGTTCTCTGTACTCTTTATGTCCAACATCCTCGGACCTGCGCGATAAAACAGGCTGAAATCATTACGAAATGAGAGTAAAACAACCTCACAAAGTCCAAAGTATATAGTGGGGGAAATAAGTATGAACCACACCATGTTTTTTCCAGGGAACAATATTCCTAAAGGAGCTGTTGACAGAACTGAACTGATTTTAGTAAAAAGCCAAATACAACATAAAAATAGACATATCTGAAAAATTGGTCAGGTGTGATAACAATGGAATGGCCGGAGAAAATACAGAAGTACTAAAGTGTTCAAACACGTGCACTTTGAACTGTTTTTGTGCACAACTTAATTTGTCCACAAGATAACAACACTAATTGTGATTCACTCGGAAGAGAGGAGACAAACAAGAACAACAACAAAGTGCTGAAAACATCAAGAACAACAGATTCCTGTTTGATAAGATCTCAGTGACTCCATTTTATACAAGTACAAAGAGATCTTTTTCCATCATAACTTTTCGACAAAAAAAATAGAGCTGGGCAATTAATGTTGCGGGAAACCTAACTTACTTTCCCCCTTTCTCCTCTCTGTGTTCACCATTCTGCCTCTTCTTCAGGTCTCCTCCAGAAGGTCGATCTTCCTTCTGTCTCTCTCTGTCTTGTTTCTTGGGCTTGTCTTTTGGCTTCTCAGTGTCACCATCATCAGCTTTCTCTGGTTTTCTCAGCAGCTGAAAGACAACAACTGGTGTTTAAACTTTGCTCTTTTTTTATGAATTACTAAATTAAAAATACATAAGTTACATACTAGCAAATCCAGCGTTATAGATGTGACATTTTCAGTGAAAACTTGAAACATTAATACACTGAGAATATATATGTCAATATTATATTGAAACATCTGTTTATTTTCCAAAACAACTAACCACAAAGGTAAGGGATCAGAAAAATATAAATCTGTAAACATTTTTTATACTTTAAATGAGGAAAATAAACATGCTTTGTGGATGTGACCAAAAAAGTCAGCAAGTTTACAGAATACAATGCTCCTCTTCTTTATAGAAACTCTGTGAATTAAACTGCACAACCCAAAGTAAATAAGAGTTGGCTCACTATAGAACAAAAAAATAATTGATTTTATATTATTTGACATTATTGCATTTATGAGAGAAAAGCTGTTATGGATGCGACATCTCTCTGCTATTAATGTGAAATTGCCACTTTTGCCACTTTGATAAATCAAATATAATTGTTTGAAAACATTAACAGAAACATTTTTGAGTATTTTTACAGTCCTGTAAAACACAAGCCTACACAAAAAAACCTGCAATCGGTTTAACTATTTTGGTGAAAATGTAATTTTTTTTCATGGCATGGTTGACATTTGCATGGAACTGGTCATACACACATACATACATACATACTAGGGTTGGGTTGATAGACGATTGCGATGGCGTCACGATTCTGAGCCGTCATTGCGATTCTCCACCCCGCCCCCGTCACAGCAGCAACCCGCTTGCGAAAAATACACACTTATACTCACACTAATACTTCTTCATTTTAAAATGGCATTTTAGAAGGAAAACGATTCACATCCACACTGGCGTTTCATCTAGCATTTCTGAACAGCCCTCTGTCAACACTATACCAATGAAAACGCACATCACGTGACCACACACACTCTGTCATGCGCTCTAGCATATGAGCACATCTGAGCTCCAGGCAGTCAGCAGGTGCTTTGAGCACAACACTACAGAGAGCAGTGCACGTCAGACAGTTCATCAGGGATGTACCGCTGGATCGTGTCTCACTATAGTTGTTAAACGTGATATTTAATTAATCTTGTCTATCTAACAACTGCTCGGTCTTTTGAATCTATCAGCTAACGTGTCACGGCGTCAGTACCCTGCTTCAATCTTTCGCTTTCACACTTGTACCTAGTATTTTAGCGAAAACCTCAGAGACTGACTTATATGCTGAATATACTGAAATTCATAAATAATTACATAAATAATATACTAAATATGGCCTAGTGGGTAGCACGATCGCCTCACAGCAAGAAGGTCGCTGGTTCGAGCCTCGACTGGGTCAGTTGGCATTTCTGTGTGGAGTTTGCATGTTCTCCCCGTGGTTGCGTGGGTTTCCTCCGGGTGCTCCGGTTTCCCCCACAAGTCCAAAGATATGCGGTATAGGTGAATTGGGTAGGCTAAATTGTCCGTAGTGTATGAGTGTGAATGTGTGTGTGTGTATGAATGTTTCCCAGAGATGGGTTGCAGCTGGAAGGGCATCCGCTGCGTAAAAAATATGCTGGATAAGTTGGCGGTTGATTCTGCTGTGGCGACCCCGGATTAATAAAGAGACTAAGCCGACAAGAAAATTAATGAATGAATATACTAAATATACTGAAATTCATAAATAATTACATAAATAATATACTAAATATACTGAAATTCATAAATAATTAATTCACTGTCACCTATGATGACAAAGCCATCGTCCATCGCGATGTTTCACATTAGACATCGTACGATGCAAAATTGGTTGACTTCGCCCAACCCTAATACATACATATGCAAATGACACTGTTGTTTTCTATACTGATAAACAGTTGCTGTATGTAATGTAAATCAAAATGAATTTAAGTTGTAAATAATATACAAACCTTGATTTTTGGCTGCTCATCTTTATGTTGGTCCTTTTCCTTATCAAATGCCTTTTCCACTTTTTTCAGTTTCTCAGCCTCTTTTCTTTTTCTTCTGTCCTCCTCTCTCCACTTACGCCGTTCTTCCTCTCGCAAGCGTTTGCGTTCTATCTCTCGCCGTCTCCGCTCTTCCTTTTTCTCTTCTCTGATCCTCTGGGAAGATGAGAAGAAAATACACAAATTATCATAGAGTTTGGCATATTACAGTAACCAAACGTATTGGCAAATGTTAGGATTCCCATTATAATACTTTACCTGTTTATTCTTAAGGAAATCCAAGAGAGGCGTTGTTTTCTTAGCTGGGGAAAGAACATTTAATATGTTTATTTCAAACGAAAGTAAAAACCCTTTTTTTTTTTAAGCGGTTTTGTTTTGAAACTCACAACTGAGTTCCTTCGTCTTTGCCTCTATTTCCTCTAGTAAAATCTCAGGATTGGAAGGACTTTTTTCCTCATCACCATTGTAGAACTCTAAAAACTTTTTGTAATCAGCATCTAATAGAGAAGAGATTAACAAATATTCAATCTTTCACCATATGAACTATTGTTCATCATTACACAATCAAATGAAAAATAATAATAAGTCACCATCATCAATTGTTCCACTTTTGGCATCCTTCTTCTTGCTCCTCTTCTTAGCAACTTTCTGGAATGGAGCAAACTCAACAATGGCTGGATATTCTTGTCCTAAAACATCCATTGCATATAAAACAGAAAAGTTTGGTTAGGAAAGTTTACAGACAATTTTGCAACAGTTCTTAAACTTAACAACAACCTCAAAGATACAATGTCAAAACAATTCATAAAACCACTGATAAGTGCACAAACAATGAGTGTCTGGTACAATAATGACATCCAAAAAGCCAAACCTCGATTATCAATGAAGACATAGCCATCGAAACGGTCTCTGAAGAGAACAATGTCATCTTGATTTTTGAAGTTCAGATATGCTCTTGCAAACAGGTGAGGGAAAAGACTGCAAAAAAAAAAAAACGCACCCACCAGTCATTATATATCTTTTATTTGTTTTGTACAGTGGCAGAGAGAGCTTAACATGCTGCAATTTAGGAAAACACTTTATCCGTTTGACAGCACATCTGCTGCAAATCATCACAATGTATGCATATTAATAAAATGCGCTGCTTTTTCACACAAAAAACAATTTACAAAACACAAAAACGCAGAACATTTTTGAAAATTGCAACACGTTTTATTAATATGTTTGCATTGTGAGGATTTACAGCACGTGTGCTGTCTGACGAAGAAGATCCTTTCCTAATTTGCTGGCTTTTTTTGTAATTGCAAGTGTTTTCTTTAAGGTTCAAGACACCCTGGAGTACTTAAAAGAAAAAATAACCGATTTGTGTGTATTGAGCATCAGTTAAGAAAATGTTAGCACCTATTAGCTTTAATTGTGGGAAAAAAATGGAAAATTATGAGCTTTTGTCAGCTAATTTCATCTTCTGGGTTTAAAATAATTTTTGGGGTGGATCAAAATCGGTGATGTCACACAAATCTGCTAGTGGAATGATGACGCGTCAGTTTCTCATTATTATTAATGGCGGAGTTTTCTTATCCTATGAGAAGACCCTGCTTCTTAATTATTCATGAGAGCACGTGCACGTCACTGCTATCCACTGTGTCTGCATTCAGACCCAGGGACTGAGGAGGAGAGAAGTCCTCCTCATTTATATTATATAAACACGATTATCTTTGTAATGATGTAACAAATTGGGGTTTTGTGTATATGAAATTACAACTAACAATTCTAGCAGGACATTAAAATACTGTTTATTTCTTTGCATTTTAACTTTGTAAACTATAAAATCATGGGTCTCCTCACAGTTTGGGTCTCATTTTGTGAGCCAACTGACAACAGTTGTTCGCTCCCCTTTTTCCCCTGCCCGCAAAGCTCCACGCCCACCTCCACGCCAAAATTCTGAGGTAGACTTGAACCAAAAAAGGTGGGTTTCATGGCCCTTTAAATTGCAGCCCGTTAAGCTCTCTCTGCCACCATAGTTTTGGCACTTCCTTTATATTTCACAAAAGACAGCATCTACAAACCTAGTATCACTAGAGAAAAACTCCAGGTAATCGAGCTCTGGAAGAGGCTGCAGTTGTTCCTCTAAGCCTTCTTTAGTTAGAGTTGGAGGGAGACGTCGGATCACAATCTAAAATAACAGTGAAGAAAAAAAAACATAAAGCAATATTGAAATTACTTGAGTTTATTGAACAGCCAAATCCCAAAAATAATCATGCTTTATTATGTTCATATACGGTGAATTTATTACAACTCTAAGAAAGTTTTTATTATTATTGAAGATTATTCCTATTCCAGTCAGCAATCATCATACAAGTTTGAAAAACATTACAGCTTATCTGCATTTACAATGTATTGTTGTGTTTTTGAGTAAAGCGTTATATTTTATTTTTTATTCTGCAAACATTCTTACCATTTCCAATTTAAAATAATTGTCATTTAATGAATGTATTGTCCATAAAAATAACAGAAACGTGCCAAGGTTTTAGACGTTTATATTATTATTATTCAATAAAAATAATTGTTTATTGTTTATATACTGTCACGTGCTGAAAAAAGCAGCTTTAAATGACTTTCTTTTTATTTGCTATTTTTTGGAAGCAATACTATCAGACCTTTACAGAAGCAAGCAAATATTTTCTCAATTTATTTATTAATTGTCTACAAACATGTCTCTATTCTAGTGGCAACAAACTGCCAAATCCCTGCAGTGCCTGGAAACTTTGACAGGGGGATTTGCTAAACAGTGTTCAAACATGCTACCCTTAAATCAAACAGCAAAAACACATGATCATGTCAGTATAAACGCAGACACAAACGATAAAGTAACAGTTATAGTATGTCAAATGAAAGCGATTAGCTGCTTTGTTTACAGTCTATTTGTAGCAGGAATGTAGCCAGCTAGCCTGCTAACTAACTACCTTTGTCATAGCCTCCTTCTTCTCTTTACATGGCTTCTCTTGTTTATCATTTTCGTCGCATTTTATTTCAACTTTCTTTTCTCTGGGACGCGTGTTTTCTTTGTCCTCCTTCATGATCCCCGGCCAACTTTTGCAGCGATGTGTGACTTATTCCTTGCTGTCGGTTGTCGTGTTTGCTATCAGTGCTCAACTTTCCGCAGTTGTTTCTCCGTAACACCAGGAGGCATCTCTGATTGGCTACGGCTCATGACGCAGTAACGCGGGTAGCGTCAACTCTTATGCGTCTACTCTGTGTCATAGTTGAATTATTTTTATTTCTGAGAAAACTCTACTTGCGTGATTATAAGTTACTGTTGATATGAAGGGGGCGCAACGGTAGCACATTCGCCTCACAGCAAGACGGTCGCTGGTTCGAGCCCTGTTCGAGTCTCGTCTGGGTCAGTTGGCATTTCTGTGTGGAGTTTGCATGTTCTCCTCGTGGTTTCCCCCACAAGTCCAAAGACATGCTGTACAGGTGAATTGGTAAGCTAAATTGTCTGTAGTGTATTAGTGTGAATGAGTGTGTATGGATGTTTCCCAGAGATGGGTTGCGGCTGGAAGGGTGTAAAACAAATGCTGGATAAGTTGGAGGCTCATTCTGCTGTGGCGACCCCAGATTAATAAAGGGACTAAGCCGACAAGAAAATGAATAAATGAATGAATGTTGATATGAATTATCATACGATATTGCTATGAATTCTATTCAAAGGCAGCGTGTAAACGAAGACGTGTGTGGCAAGCCGTTTTAATATTAAAGTCCGCAAGAAATCAAAATTATCCATATGATTTTGTTAGCTCAGATTGCCAATTATGTGGTGAACAATTCACCTGTGCGTGTCATTAAGAAACAAAAATGTTTGCCCTTCTAATCTTTAACCCTTGTGTGGTGTTCGTATTTTTGTTACTCAGCCAGTGTTCATGGGTCTGGTGGACCCACTAGAGTTTTGGCTTTCCAAATTAACACTATCAAACAATTTTATGTTAAATTACTCAGCAAATGTTTACTTCATCCCAATTACAAGCCATATGAACGACAAACAATGGTGACATTAGGCCCAGGGTTGTAAAACAGGGGGAGACAGTGCACCCACTTATCCCACACCGTCCTGATGGAAACTAGCTTGTCTCTCTGTGTTGGCCCTGGTTGCATCCTTATCACTTTAGCATCTCTGCAGGGTGGCTCATTTCTTGGGCAAGAAGACCATTCAATTCACCATTTTTTGACATCCATATTTCTTCACTTGCTGTGGGCTTGCTCTGGACCTGGCTGCTGATGGGGTACTCGTCTTCGTTTTGTTACTAAATGGTGCTCAACCTCATCCTCTTCTTCAAAGTCACTGTCAGACTCTGAATGTTCAGAAATGTGATCCTCATATTCTGAAGCCTCTTCCTTGACACCATCATCAGAAGCTCCTCTCTTTTCCAAAATCATTTGCAAGGCCCTCGCAGCAGATAATCTTTTGGCCATCCTGGCAAAGTCTTGTTTATAGTATTTTGCCCGTAATTTGCAGGTAGGACAGGGTATGAGAAAATAAAGCTTGGTTCCCGCAAAAGAGAGGGTAAAATGTGCAGGAATGTAAGCGCAGACAGTGTTGATAGTTGAATTTTCAACAATGTTGCAACTTTGTGCGAGAGCAGGGTGGAGGGGAAGAAAACAGCAGCACCAGAACGGAGGAAGACCGAGTGTAGGAACACTGGACCTACACTTTCAACACTTTTATTAGACCTAGGTCCAGTGGACCCGAACACCTTGTATGTAATGTAAATGCGTGGGGGGAGGTGCAGTATGCAGTCATTGAAAATTAATTCAAATTTATGTTCTTCACAGAAAATAAGCCAAAGACAACAAATTTCAGGTTGAAAAAATAATTAATTGTTTAATTTTTCTTTTGAAAAAAACTGAAAACGGGTCTCACAGACCCGAACACCATACAAGGGTTATTTGAAATAGGTAAAGTCTAAAGAGGGTAGATGGTGCGATATGCACATCAGTAAAACAGCATTTTTTATGTCACTATAACAATCATTTATATTTTTACATTACTGTGATGGTTGGGTTCAGGGTTAGAATAGGGGTAGACATTAAAAGAATTCAATTTATTGGGTACTTTATTAGTTAACATAAATACTCTGTACAACTACTGCTTTCACGTTACTGTGGCGGTTGGGTTTACGGTTGGGGTGGGGGAAGACGCTAATAAAATACAATTAATGGGAAATTCAATAAACAATATAAATCAGTTAAATTAGCTGTGTCTCACTTCAGAGGCTGTATCCTCTGAAGGATGCAAACTTCAAAGATGAGTCCGACAAAGTCCACACAAGCTAAGCCGAGCATTTTGAAATGAGACGATCTAACCTACAGAGGACAGATCTTGTCACCTGGCAACCATAACAGCTGCTGTTGATAAGCAGTAATAAACTTTGTAATGACTTTTCTTCAAAGTGATTTTAAAACTTATTTTAAGCGATCTGAAGGCAAAGCAAGGTTTACAGAGCTAATTCATGCAATTAATCCAGAGTTTTCTTTTAAAAACGTCCCGCCGTTATCAGCGTGCAATGAATCTTGGGACATTGCCACCGGATGCATTTTAAGGCTGTATTTGAAGGAGTCATCAAATTTTTAAAAAATGTGACACCCTTCGAATGCATCCTTCGGAGGATGCAGCCTCTGAAATGCAGTCTCTACAGCTGTAGTCAGATTATGTATGTCTTAGGAATTGGGCGTGGTTAAATATGTTAGTTTTGACAACAAACAGCAATGGTGAGCAGATGTGTCTGTTAGGTTGTAATAACTCTCGCCAAACCCTTTTCCCAATCTTTCTGAATGAAATGGCTACTTTACTACATTAATTTAGCTCACAGTAAATGACACTAATGTGTCATTTAATGTTCAGTTTTTCTAGGAACTGCGTCAAAATGCAAAAAAAAAAAAAACAGTCACAGCTTCCGGTTCATGGGGGCCTCAATCTATATGTTCTAGTATCTTTTATACAATGCTTACTTGTTTATATTAGTACCTTTTTTATTCGGAACAAGATTCACGTTAATTTGTAGTCCAGAGAAGAATTATTAATTCATTATTGTGACAATTGTTAGGGCAGTGTGAACTGCAGCATTGTTAATATAATGGCCAACTTGTTTGTTGGTGCTTGTTTGCTTTCCTCTGTGTGGTGTGAATTGTGCTTTAGATGCTAGAACTAATTATTATACAGTTCTTATTCATTACTTGCAAATATAATCTGGGCTTGACACCAGCTACTGTGAAAAGGTAAATACATGTCAAGGTAAATTTGATTTTTCTCGTCATGATCTCTTGACATGAGTGATGCCAAGCAGTAGCTATGTTTCTATTCAAATATGCAAATGAGATGTAGGCGCTAAACTAGAATATAACATAAAACACATTTGCAAATAAAGCAGTTTCCATTCAATGGGTCAAACAGAACCAAATAGTCACTTCCTAAAATACTGGTGCCGAATATCAAAAAGAAAAAATTTTGATTTATAAGAGAAGCCACGGTGGGCCTTTTTTCTTCTATAATATATTACTTGCACCTCAGAAGATGAAATGCAATGGACCCTTTTCACATTTCTGGGTTTCTCAGCAGCAGAAGTCACCATAATTGAGTAAACATAAGAGTGCAATAAATGGGAGAGTGTAACATTTTTTTTTTTTTTTTACAAACTTATTTTTCTGAAATAATACAAGAAAAACTCCATGATGGTGTTATCAAGACTTGCAGAAAAACAGCCAGAATAGACAAAAATGTCTAATTTATTGTCCTGTCCATAGACGCTGCATTAGAAATATCTACAAGCAGTAATTGATTTTTTTGTAATTTGATACAAAGATGATACAATAAATACACAAATTCATATAAATATACATACGTTTATAAATAATCTAAATATTAAAAACTTTCAAGGATTTAAGATGCCGATGACACATCATAACAGTCTTGTGAAAAGAGTCCATAAATGCACAGTGGCTTTTGGACTTGTGGGACAGTTTTTTGGGAGTACAGATGCTCATAAAATGGACAGAACACTCACGCTTGTTTCAGAAATGCTCTTTGTGTGATGGAGAAATTCCTGATGCTGTTTAAAACAACACGATTCATTAGGGATTTTTTTGGGACAACTTAATAGTTTTATGTTCAATACACATAAATTTGTAAATACGATTAAGTTAACTGGCTGGCACGGCAGCTCAGTGGTTAGCACTGTTGCATCACAGCAACAAGGTCGCAGGTTCAAATCCTAGCTGTGCCAGTTGGCATTTCTGTGTGAAGTTTGCATGTTCTCCCCGTGTTCACACGGTTTTCCTTCCGGTGTTCCTGTTTCCCCCACAGTTCAAACACATGCGCTATAGGTGAATTGAATAAACAAAATTTTATTTAAAATTGTGAATGAGTGGGTGTATGTGAAGGAGAAAGTGTATGGGTGTTTCCCAGCACCGTGCCGGGTTGCAGCTGGAAATAAGCATTTTTTAGAGTGCATTTGTTCTCAGATGCTAAAAGTTCCATCATATTTATGCTTGTACATCAAACACATTCAGCTCAATAACATCAAACACAACTAATCTGTTAAATTTATTATTTAAATTGTGCGTGAATCTTTAAAAAAAAATAGAATAAATACTTATTTTTAATCAAATGTGACTTTATTTCAAAATTTAGTTCAAAATTCATAATTGTCATCAGTTGTGAGGCTTGATGCCGCAGCCTGATGCCAGTTTTTGTCCGTGTTCAGCTCAGCACCACCCTTAGGATGGGCAGTTTCCAGTGGCACCACGTGGAGGAACGGACGTCGCCACCTATATATACAGGGTTTGGATTATCACTCACCATAAATAACCTATGTCAACTGCATATAAGATCACTAGTCAATAAATGATGTTCTCCAACCATAAATCGTTTACCACATTAGCCAAACATTAGACTTAAAAAGGTTGAATATGAGAACAATATTAGAGCAAACACTAAAGGTAGTGCCTCTATTCGTCTTCAGAACAAAAAATGAATATATTTAAATGAAAATAATGAAGATATTTTAGTGAAATCTGAGAGCTTCTTAATCCTTCGTAGACAGCAATGTTCCTGACTATGAAAATATATTCATGTGCACATCAAACAAAAATAACTTTATTGAACAATTTCTTCCTTCAGTGTCAGTATAAGGCTCATGTTCACATGTCACAACTCTAAAGCCTGTGCATTTATTTAACACAGGAAGTCGCATGCGGGCATCCGGGAGGATACATGTCACTGCACAGTGCTTGTGAACGCGTGCCCTATAAAGACTGATGGGAAGAAACTGAATACAAATGTTTGTTTTATGTAAAGCCGTATGGTCTGTTTTGAGGACGCTTTTGGTATATTTGTGGACATTAAGTCCAGATGAAAGAGCTCCAAGATAAAAATAAAAATAGTAAAAATAGTTTGAAGATAAACATGAGTAATAAATAACATAACTTAAATTTCTGCGTGAACTTTTTCATTGTTTTATTTGTTAATTATTTTATTGTTGTTTCTAGAAAAATTGTGATTGGTCAATAACATGGCCAGTTATAGATTTAATACAGGCCTTTGTAATTTTTTATAAATTTGTTATATTGTTTTATGTCATTATTTTATTATTTTTGTTTATTATTTTTTTCCAGTTTTGTAGCCAAATTAAATGGTGAGTGATAATGTTAATTGGAAACCCTGTATATATATCAGTTGTTCCCAGTAATCATTGGTCCAGGAGTCTCTCTCATCTGGCTCAAATTAAATTTTTTAGAGAGACACCCAAAAATATATGGACCTGGATTGGGAACGACTGAGATATATATTTTTATTTAATATTTTATTATACAACTTATTTTGGCATGTGGAAGTGCAAGAGGTAGTGCAAAAGCTGATGTTAAAGTGCAGAAAGGGGCATGTACACTATATAAAAGTCCAAATTAAGTGCTTTATCTTTTTTCTTTTTTTCTTTTTATTTACATAGAATTTAATTGGAAGCTGAGGTGGTTGGAATGACTAGATCCATCAGTTCTCCTCATCCCTCCTGGTTATCGTCTGAAACAAAAACAGAGACAAATTTTACAGCGTAAATAGATCAAACAAACAACATTTAGTAAAAAGAAAAGCAATATGTGCAAATAAAAAATTAGAAGTAGACGAACATAAGATGTAGCTTAGTCTCCATTCACCTGTGTTAAATTGTTGAAATGAGTAATGGAGGTGGTGCTTGTGCAAAAAGTATTAATGCTTAAAATGGAAGATAGAAACACTAATTTGTCAAATAGAATCTAACGTTGCGGTGACCTGCTCTAATAACTTGAGGAAAATGCACCTAACTAACATCACGTTGAGATGGAACCCTGGCTTATGACAGTGTAAGATGGCTAATGTCAAACTGTATTTGATACCTCAAACCATTTATGGGAACTGAGTTTTTGAAGTTCAAGCCGATCCTTGTAGTTGAACTGCAGACAGCCGTGGAAGAAATCGCAGCAGTCTATGCAGAAAGAAGGAAGAGATACATGTAGTTTTACGTTTATACATGCTTGTTTAAATGACATTCAAATGAACCATCTTTAGCTTAAGTGAAGATATCACCTTCTGACAAGCCTTCAATCCTCAACCTTCTGTTATTCATTCTGGGCTGGTCACTTTGTTCTGGAAATCTGAAGAAAACTAGCAAAAACAGAACAATTCCAAGTGACCAGACTGTCGCTGGTTCCCCGTAGTATCTGCCAGTTGTCAAAAACTCAGGAGGGAAGTACTCTCTGGTGCCTGAAAAAGAATTTGTTTCCAACAACAGTATAGATAAACAACAGCAAATCTGTTAATAGTCACGTACAAAAATAAATCTTGACTCATCAACAGAGTTTAAGACCCTTCTTACAGCTTTGAAGGATGAACATACCCGTAAAGGAACGGTAACAGTCCTCAGTAAGGAGTTCACCACACCCGAAGTCAATCAGTTTGACCTCAAGGGTGTCCGGGTTAATCAGTAAGTTATCCAGCTTGATATCACGGTGAAGAACTCCACGCTGGCAGCATGTTTGGGCTGCAATTGTTGCTTGGAACATGATTTTTCGTAACTGGTCCTCTGTAATAATGCCGTTGGAGTCGGAAAGGAAATCACACATGCACACGCAGGGTTTGGGCTGCTCTAGCACCATAAAGTAGCGTTCATCCTCCACCTTCCAGTCAAGAAGCTCGATGATTTCCTTAACCTTGGGGCCTTTATTGGCAAGAAAGTGCAGAGCGATCTCTAGTGGAAGTGGTTCTTCAAACCCATCCTAGAAGAAAGAAAAGTGTGAAGATTATTTGATAGAAAAGGTATCTTCAATACACAAGTCCTGGACAAACTGTTGGCAATCATAAAAACCATTTGTAGTCTATAACTAATGTTAATATGAGAAGAAAACAGTAAATGAGAGCAGACTACTTACAACCCTGATGAATCGCTTCTCCTGCACGAAATCAGACACTTTTACTGCCACCTGAAGGCCATCTTCTACACGAGTCCCTGCAAAAACAGCTCCATAGCCTCCTTCACCTAGCTGAGCTTCAATTTCATAGCTGTGTAAATTGATCTCTGTGAAAAGACAAAGAAGAGATGTTAATAAAAATCAGAAATCAACAGTGGTACAGTACCTTCATCTAAAACTTTCCTTTTTATATATAAATTGAGATACTACAATGAATGTCTCTCCCTTTTTTTTTACCAGTTTATTTGGTGGTAAAAAAACAAATCTGTGTAAAATACTCACCTCACCTTAAAGGTATAGTTAACACAACAATAAAAATTTCCTTTCTATTTACTCATCCTCAAGAAGTTCAAAAGATTTGTGAGTTTCCTTATTCTGTTAAATGAAGTAATTTAGAAGAAACCTGAAAACCTGTAACCCATAGGAAAAACACATACTATGAAAGTCAATATTTACTGGTTTAAGCTTTCTTTAAAGTATTAGTTATTATGTTCAACAGAAGAAAGATATTCAGACAAGTTTGGAACAAGTAAAGTGAATGATGACAAAAATGTCAGTTTTGGGTAAACTATCCCTTAAATATGAATACAATTCAAATTAAATCTTCCTGACAAAATGTATATTACAGTCTGTTTAAAGCCTAAACCACTGTTAAAATATGCATGTGTGTGTCGGATAACTTTAGGGTTATGGTAGTAAACTTACCAATGATCTGTGTCTCTTTGTCCTTCATCAATCTCTCAGGCTCAGCAGAGACAACATATAAAGGTTCATCATCGCCACAGCCAGACTCAGCAGTTAAGAAGCCTGAAGAGAGATCCTCACTCCAGCTCGACTCAGCAGAGGAGCTTGAAAAGAGACCATCACTGCAGCTCAACTCTGCAGAGCAGCTTGAAGAGAGACCATCACTCCAGCTCGACTCAGCAGAGAAGAAGCTGAGATCCAGCGAAGTTTCCTCCCTGTAAACACTGACAGGCTCGTCCGGTGATGGTTCCTCACTGTGAACACTGA
>CAIGQQ010038942.1:10472316-10489016 GCA_903798035.1 Danio albolineatus
CGGTGATGGTTCCTCACTGTGAACACTGACAGGCTCGTCCGGTGATGATTCTTTACACCAGTCATCGATTTCCCAACCTAAAGAGAGGATTAACATAAAAAAAGATTTTAGTTTTATTCAAATTATGTTTATTTATATTTATTAAACATATTAATGAATGCTGTAAATTACGAAGTGACTTTTGAAGGTCATTGCTTTGTGGGTTTTTTATGTTGTGAAGTTACAACAAGGGTTTCAAACTCAAATGACATTGATTGAGGGTTTTACTATTTTATTCTGTCATTTTCTTGAATAGCAATAATCGGACAATATTTTGAGTGTGTTTTGTGCTTTTACTTCGGCTAGTTTTTATTTAGGATTGACCTAAATAAAAATCACACTTAAAACCCCCAGCAGGTGGAGACTTGTCCTAAAGTGTAGGTAATTGACTCATTAATTGATTATTTTCCCCAAGAATTAAACCTTTGTTATTAAATACCCTGTCATTCCTAACCCAAACCTTTATTCATCTTCAAAACACAATTAAGATATTTTAGGTGACATGCTTTTTATAGGGCTGGGCCAATAAACAATATTATATTGAATCTATAATTGTATATATAATTAACATGTATGTCAATAACAATAAGGACTTTTTTATTCTATCTTGATCTCAGCAGAAATGTACAACAATGGGAATCTAAAGGTGTGTTGATATAAGAGATGTACTGAAGTTTCGGCCACTGAAAATTTATCAGCAGAAAATATGTCATGCCATTTAATGGACCCTCTTATTTTTGTGGCTTCAGTCATTGCTGGGGTCTCTTTTAAATCTGGAGGCATTAACAACTTGTGAGCAATTCCATGCAAATATCAATCTTGTCATAAAAAATATGTTTAGCAAAAATTAACTTTTTGTGTAGGTTTGTATTTTACAGGACTGTAAACATACTCAAAAATGTTTCTGCCAATCTTCTCAAACAATTGTATTTGATTTACTAAAGTCACACAAGTGGCAGTTTCACGTGTGTCACATTCATAACGGAGAGATGTCACATCCATAACAAAACTTTTACCTCATAAATGCAAAAAAAATTAAATAAAAAAAAATCAATCATGTTTGTTTTATCGTGAGCCAACTCTTGTCCTTTTGATTAGCATTATTTATTTTGGGTTGTGCTGTTTAATTCACAAAATATCTACAAAGTATGTTGTATACTGTAAACTTGCAGACTTTTTAAGTCACATCCACAACATTTTACAGATTGATATTTTTTTCTGATGCCTTAACTTTGTGGTTAGTTGTTCTGGAAAATATAAACAGATGTTTTAATATTATGTTAACATATACTTTCTATGTATATTTATGTTTTAAGTTTTTACTGCAAATGTTAAGTCCATAACGCTGGAATTGCTCTGATATCCAAATATTTATCAATATTGTTCAATATGGAAAAAAATTGTTGAGATAGCATTTTTGCCATATCGCCCAGCTCTATACTGAGCTGTCTATTGTTGTTTATGGAGGATGAGAGAGCTCTCTGATTTCACCTAAAATATCTTAATTATTACTTAAGGCCTCAGGGATTGGGGTTTATTTTTGGGTGAAATAAACCTTTAATTTTGAAACAAAGAAAATTCCTTTATCTTTATTTAATACGAAGACACATTTGTGTGGCAAATGTTAGACTCTCTTGTGTTAAAACCAGTTCAATTATATTAAAACCAATTAACCATATTCACTTTGTTTTGTAGTGTTTTTTTCCCATTAGGGTAAAAATAAGTGTAGAGCTCTACACAGACTCCAGTTATGAAAACGAGGCACATGTATTACATAAAATGGACATATTGTTTACCTTCAGTGTTTTTCACAGGTGGTACATCATTCTGGTCCTCTTTTTCAGTGTTGTTGGTGTTACTTTCTCTCAGGAAGAGAGCAATAACTCCGAGTACGGTAAGTAACATTGTTGGATAAACTTACGTACACTTAAAGATGAGAAAAGCAAAATACACTTACAATAAAAACTGAAATTTACTGTAAGTAAAGCTAGTTTATCAAAGTGAGCCTTAATAAACTGTACACTATCAATTGACTGTATTAGCAGAGCAAATTACTCAGAGCAAACCGTGTACACCTTCTCAATATCAGTCAACTAAAAGCAATGAGCGGATTTCACCGAGAGAACAATTATACGCTGTTGCGTCACGATCGAATCGGCGTTCCAAACGTTCTATTACTGGCATGCGATTGGTCAGTTTTGTGACGTGGGCGGGGTTTTTGCGGAACCGCGGAAAAATAACAGATAAGCGTTTACCTCACGGCTGTTTTTTGGCGAGAAATAAAAATCGTAAACATTTCCCTTTGAAGTGTCATTACTGTCCGTTTCGGCCAGCCAGTGTTTTTATTTGGGTCAATTTAAATCGTTCACAGGTAAGATATGTCAAATATTAGCTTTCATTTTGTACTTTAAATGTAAGTTGTTGGCGGTCAGCGCTTGTACACACATTAAAACACGTGATATGATATTGAATGTCATAATAAATCAGTTGATCTGTCTGATCAAACCCCATTTACACTGCAAATACAGTCGCAAGTGCCTTAACGTTAACGATACTGCTGAGATCAATGAAATGGAGGCATGTCTTAATGAGCGAATAATCAGAGTCATTCGTAGGGCCAGACGGAATCTGCGGACATTTTTTGCTATTTCTGCGGAGTATTTTATTAAAAATCTGCGGATTTATGCGGAATGATTTTGGGAGTATCATAACAAAAAACTTAATATATTAAATAAAAAGTAATACCTTTTTAACTTTTATTTAATGTTTACAATGCAAATCCAATTAGATCCACTTTATTTGGTAAACAAAGTAAGTCTCTCACATAAAATCTCTACTAAAAGACAGAAAATAGTACTTTACAAACTGTATTGTAAAAAAAATAATATGAATATTTTTTGTATTAGTCAATAATATTACTGAAATTAATTTGAAAACTAAAATAAATATACATTTACACACATTTACACCAGTAAATAAACAGAATCAATGATGGGCTAAAAAAAAAATCTGTGTAAATCTGCGGAATTCTGCGCGGAAATCTGCGGAATTCTGCGCGCGCAGATTCCGTGTGGCCCTATAAACTAGCTCAGTCTAAACTTGCTTACTCATTAACTCATTTCAATAATGCTTGTTCCAGCAAGTAGTAAACAAAAATGTGTGCAAATTTAGGCTCAGACTTTTCCCTTCACTTTCTGTTTGGCTTTATTAATGGCTTGTTCATTATAAGAGTTTGTTCTGTTATTTGATAACAAAAATATTAGCTTGTAATTTTTTTTATTAATGTAATAATAAAATAAAACGACCAATTTGCTGCATTTATTTGTTAAATCTTAAAATTATTAACTTATTAACAATAATATATAAATGACTATTAATAAGAATCTACACAGTTGTTTGAATGACACTGAATCTTAAGGTATGTGAATAAAATATGTGAATGGAGGGAATGACAATACAAACTGTTTAAAAAAGGACACTGATCTATTTAGAGTAGGACTGATTGGGGACTATATCTGCACATGTCTGAGTGTCTGTAAGTTATTTTAATAACATTAAACATTGCTGTTTTTGGTTTACTAGGAAGCAGAGGACATATACATGAAAGTGTGATGCAACTGAGAGAAGAACAAACCTCCAAGTAGTCCAAGTATGTGTTACTAGTCACAAACTTAAGATTTCTGCCTCTGATTTCTAAGAGGATCTGTCTTTGTGATCAACTAATCAGATTTGGCTAGTATCTCAATTTCAATACTGACTAGGACACTCTTTTTAATACTCTTTTTATATATACAGTATTATTCATTAATTACTAATTAACTACTAAAACCTTTTTTTGTAGAAGTTTTAAATTAAAGTACTAGGATTATAAGTACTATAAGTAGTTTCGTTGAAATGAAGTACTATTGGTGATTACTGATTAATAGCATAATATTATGTAGCCTATTCATACATAATAAGTACTAGCAGTTCATCAAAAAAAAATTAGTCCTATAAAGCAATACCAATGTACCAATAAAAGTATTCTCTGTAATGAATAATAGTTTGTATCTGTTTAACAGGTCCTAATACCAAATTAATAGGTGCCATAGGCCTAATAATCTAATAATAAGAACTGTTATCTATTGCTGGTTTTTCAATCCTGGTCCTGGCGACCCACCACACTGCACTTATGTTTTTAGTTTTATTTTTTTATTATAACAAACTGAAACATTTACAATATATGACATTACATGCCATGGAGCAAGACAGTTTTTACAGCTTTCTTATTACAAGATTCAGAAATCAGAGACATAAAGATAAAGATCTTCAAGAAAAATCTGAAAGAAAGGTTTACGCTTTTACAGAATTTACACTTGTGTAAAAATATTTAGCCAAAAATAGAACAAGATTAATTCAACAATAAAACACCTGGATGTTCACTCTGATGGTAACATCTTAAAATAACATTTTCATATTTTTACCATAACTTAACATCAGGTATTATACCACTAAGTATACCTAATATGTTTTTCCCAAGCGACATGCAGGGTCAATGGTTAGCACTGTTGCCTAACAGCAAGAAGGTCGCTGGTTCGAGTACTGGCTGCGTCAGTTGAGATTTCTGTGGAGTTTGCATGTTCTCCCCGTGTTGGCGTGGATTTCCTCTGGGTGCTTCGGTTTCCCCCACAAGTCCAAAGACATGCGGTACAGGTGAATAGAATAAACTAAATTGACCGTAGTGTGTGTGTGTGTGTGCGTGTGTGTGTGCGTGTGTGTGTGTGTGTGTGTTTGTGTGAGTGTGTGTGTGTGAATGAGTGTGTATGTATGGTTTCCATTACTGGGTTGCAGCTGGAAGGGCATTCACTGTGTAAAACACATGCTAGAATAGTTGGTGGTTCATTTCGCTGTAGTGACCCCTAATGAATAAAGGGACCCAGCCTGAATGAATGAATGAATGAATGAATGCTTTTCCAAAAAAGTTGAGATAGATCTTCAAGTTGGGGATCACAGGAGCAGCAATTTACATCACAATCTTGAGAAATAAACCTTTGTTTAAAAAAAAATATGTTGTATGGTAGCGTCTATGTGTCATTTTATAAGACACTTGATGGATTTCATTGTACATTAGAAATTTCTGAGGTAAAGTCCACGCTCTTTTCCAGTTAATATTACCTACATGGCTCTGCACATTTGTTAAATTTGTAAAGCTCAGTTCATGGTGCTCCCTGCTGATGAGCTGATGATATTTTGGAGTGTATTAAACAAAGGAGACAAAAATGTGCTGAGCAATATGTGATATAGGAGTGTAGAACCAGGATTGAAAACCACTGATGTAAAGAATAGTGAGTAAAGCCTGCCAGTATATGTATTTTAAAGTAGTACATAAATAACTAAATCACTAACGTAAATCTCTAAACAATACACAGAAGTGGCCCAATGAATAAGTACTGGTATCAGGACAGGTGTTATTACTATATGACAAGCCTCTTTATTTCCTTTTGGACTAAACATTTATAGAGAATATGAAGATATTTTGTATGATTTTTGTGAAGGAATTATTATTGGAAGGAAACTGAAAACAGCTGTTAAATTTGGTGTGTCTGATAAAATGATAAATGTGAATGATTACAATATATAAAGGGTTCAAACTTATATTATTAAACTAATGGCTATAATGGGAACATTTGAGAGGTCTGGATGCAGACCTGCCGTTGTGCAATCTGAGCTGCATCCAATGCTCTTTAATGCGCTCACCTAACCCTACCCCTATTCCTACCCCTCACAGTGACTTCAGTCGCTCCACTGAGTGCATTATGTCTGACATTGCATCACTGAGATATGCAGTCTCAGCTTGCGTCATAAAGGCTGCATTCAGATACTATTGGAAAATGTCATATATACAAAATGAAGTGGTCAGATGGTAAGCCGAATGTTTTCATTTCATAAACGGATTCTAACAGTATTACAATATGATACATGTAAATCAAAAAAAGCTCTCAAGACCTCTAGAATTATCTGTAAATTCAAGATTGACAAGTAAACTACCATCATAATATCTCTTTTCTTAATTTTAATGGGGTATATGCACATTGCACAATGACTTTTAAATTCAGTCCCCCAGCCCCAGGGCTTCTGGTTACTTGTCATCCCATTGAAAATCACAGCATTTAAGATCTGTTTTTTTTTTAAAAGCAGCGATCTTCACTGTTTGGCTGAGTTACGATATAAAGTAGGAATCAGACCAGACAAGAAACACTGCGTTAAATTCAATTTTTTTAAATATGGAAATTAATTTTACCCCAGTGTTTTCAAAGGAGTTTTTGCGCTAGCCTGCTGGCTTTTGTTTCTTTTTACACTTTAACAACCAAATGGATGCTTAAGTCTGCTTAACTGATTATATTTGAGTTACATTACAACATTGGTGCTGTAAAAGGATCCTTATGAAATTGAAAATAGTCACATAAAACTTTCACCGGAAGTTCAGCATTGGCTGAAATTGGTTCATCAAGCTGTGCGTATAGCCCATTCAATTGTATTCCTCTGGCTGCTTTGTCTTTATTTTATTCTCTTTTTGTAATAATATGTACTGTTGGCATAGTGTGTGGTTTGTATTTCTCTTGTTGTTATATGTGTTCATATGCAGATAAAAAAATGTTAAGGGCATTTTAAACGGCTTGCCATAACATGGCTCCCACTGAAGAGCCACCATGCGGCGCTGCAGTAACTGCACTTCGAGGTTTCCAATGCGGAAGTGAATTATTCAACCCTCGGAAGTTGTTTTGGTGACCGTCATAAGGGCAGACATTTTGGCCAAGGTAGACGACGATTTTTTTATTATGATTGAAAAATATTACATTAAATAGACTACCCGCTACAGCAGTTTAATTGTGTTTATACGCTTATATTTCAGCACAGTCATGTGGTGGCACGAGGTATTGCCAGGCTTGGCTATCATGACAGTTTGTCTGTGCATTCCTGGCATTGCGACGACTCATATCCATAAGTTCACAAACGGTGGGAAGGTGAGTGAGGATGGAAATGATGTTTAGATTCTCTCAGGTTATTCAGAACATGTTTTTAGAAACATATTTATGTACTTGTCACCGTTACGTTGGATCTGCAGCATTTACACTGCTCTTTTGAACTTTAGGAAAAGCGGGTTGCTCGTGCGCCTTATCAGTGGTATCTTATGGAGAGAGACAGAAAGCTGTCTGGATGCAATAAATATCACGTCTCCAAGGTATGAACTTGTGTTAATATGCATGATTGTGTGTATGCATTAAAGCAGTTCACTGTAGTTTTTGTCTGTTTATTTCACAGGGACTTGAAAACATCCAGTGAAACGCTACAAAGATGAAGCTGAAATGTAATTTTTTTCCAGTCATATATTAAAATGTCCTTAAATTATTTGTTTGCTTGCTGTGGTCATTTGTCATGTTCAAGTTATTTTACAGCTACGCTGCACTGTTATGATACTCACTGGTTGGATCTAAATGTCAACATTTGTTTGTGATATAAGTTTATAGTCAATGGCTGATTTATTAGATTATATACCTCACTGTATCAGGTACAGCAGAAGTAATACACAGTAATCCAGTCAAGAAATGCTGTTATTTAGTTAAGAAAATCATGAGCACTTCTTACATCCATTTAGTAGTGGAGTGAAGAAAATGGAGATTACAATCAAAAAGTATAAGGACATTACATGTTGTTATTATTATTATTATTGTAAACTATAATGCTAAGAGCATTCTTCATGACTTAGAGCATTCTTTCATAAGAATTGTGATTGACAGGCCGTGGAAAGTAATGCAATAAAAATATTTCAAAATCATAACATAATACTCATTTAGTTACGCTCAGCTCTTCAAAAAGTAATCACATGACTGGAAAGCTTATGTAACCCTGACATATCGCTCACAGCAGGAACTTATTAGCTGTACTTGACATAAACATTACATAATGCAGATAGCATTGTTAAACGATAGCTCTCATTGAAACTTTAAATCACCTTGTCGATCACTACTGAGCAGACTCGGGCTCCAAATATTGTCTTTGGTGCAAGATGGCTGCTGACCTAACTGGAATATATTGGCTTCACATTTATTTGTCATCCATCTTTTTTATAGTCTACAGGTGTTTGAAGCCAAAACATTCGTGTTGTGTATATATCATGCAATATTTGTAAAAAAGACAGATCATGCCAGAGTTTATTATTATCAACTTCGAAATCTATTCTTCTCTACTACAAAAGAAAAAGGAAGCATGCCCAAATTCACTCTACTCATTGTCAGGCAAAAATAGGCCAGATTATTTCTGGCAAGCTACTGTGTGCATATGATGGACACTTCACTATCCCATGAGGCCACTGGAAAAAACCTCTAAATGGTAAAGAAGCAGCACAACTGACACTTGCTGTTCACATGACAGTTACATCATGGTAAATGTAATATGCCCACATAACATATCCACCTTATTTTTTAAAGGTGAAGTAAGTCATTTTCTGTGAATCTGAGGGTATTACGCACAATAAGCTATATGCACAGCTAGTGTTTTTCAGCCAACGATAAACTTACAGTGAAATCTTAATGTGACTTAATTTCATAAGGCTCTTTTTGCAGCATCAATGTAATTACAAAACATTCAGTTAGATAGGCTTTAACATTCATTTAATTGTTCAAGCGTAAATTGAGATGAAAGAATGTAACAGCTAGCACCGTTAGCATCAGCAAGCGAGCACAGAAACTCCACTGAAAATACTGGGGTAAAATAAACTCATATTTTAAAGACACGGCAGGTAAAAATGGAATTTAATACAGTGTTTCTTGTCCAGTCTGAGACCCACTTTATATTGTTCATCTATCAGGCAGTGAAGGTCACAGATTTTTAATATCAGATCTTAAATGTGGCGATTTTATAATGGAAAGACAGTTCGGAAGCACTGAGGCTGAAATTTAGACTGTGCATATATCCCATTACTTCATGTTGTCCCAACACAAATCAATTAAGTTAACCTAATCAAATTTAAGTGGATTAAGCATTAAACAATTAAGTTACTTAAGAATTGTGTTGTTTCAACTCAATTTAAATAAGTAATATGAACAAGCATAAGTCATTTGTTTGAGTTAAAGTGCAGTAAACTTTAAAACTTTTAGGGTTGAAAAACATTAAAAAGTTGGCAGTATCAAACAGAAAAAGAAATTATGAAAATGATCCGAAAATGATGTTTGATGCTCATTAAAATAACTTTTTTAAATGAGCTGAAACAACACAATTTTTGAGTTTTTTTTTTTCAGGGACAACTTCATTGTTTTGTTTAACAAAAACTATTAAGTTAACTTCATTTCTTTATGTTGTCCCAACACAAATTGATTATGTGGAACTCAGGATTTAAGGTAAAAGAAAAAACTAAACTAAAAGCAAATGACAACAGACAAGAAAATGACTAAAGGCTATGCTTTCAGTGGATCCCATGACCTATCCATTTATTTTAACGCAAAACACGCATCACAGGTATTGCAGTGGAGTTCTACTGATCACAGTTTATTTTTTCTGATTTTAAAATGTACACATCGGTTTAGGCGTCTCGCTGTGTATTATACACTTTTACTCAAACACACATTAAAGTGAAATCTGTGTCTTATTCAACTTTTGCGCAGTCTTCATTTAAAAAAAAGAAAAACAAGGACAAACAGACTGAAAATCGAATTCTGCAGGACCGTCTACTTCTCGTCTTTGCCTTTGGTTTTTCGGTAAACCATTTCCCTGAAGCTGGAGAGGATTTTGCTCTCCCTCTTCCTCCTTTCCTCCTGGTTAAAGGACGCGAGCGCCCTCTTCTCGTCAGCACTGTAGATCTGGTTTTCCTTTCTCAGACGCACAGCCTCCATACGCCGATGTCTAAAAGAAAGAAAAAACATTTTAAAACACAGATGATGTTGAATAATAGTTTATGTGGCTGAAATAAAACATATCACAGAGTAAGAATGGGTGATATGGACTTAAGTTTATCAGGCATGTGATCAGCCAAAAAAGAAAAAAAGAAGGGAGACGATACCCCGCACCAACTATAATTAATTAATAGTTTTAATTGATTATAACATATATTTTTATACATTTGTAATAGCCTATCATCTAAACTTTCAGGTATTCAATTTGAGGTGTCTGGCACTTAATAAATGACACAAGAACCGATGATTTGCAGAGGATAATAACAAATGTGTGTCCTGGCTTTATGTATAATGTACAAAGAGCGCACATAGTCATGACATGCCATTGAGAGAGCGGAAGACGTGTGCACAGCCGCACACGCATTTAAAACAATTTCATGATCAGCTGTTTCCTCATACGTGCTAAAGACCATCATTTTACACAACAGCCTAGCTAAGTCTACAGTTACATCCCTGAATGACGTCTGGAATGAAGCAGTTACTGCTAGCTTCGTGAGCACAATGATGAACACTGAAGGGGCAAACCATCAGGTCGTCTGCTTTGATGATGATGAACCTCATGATTACCCCCCCTCCCCTAAAAAAACCCGTTGGATTTGCGCAAATCACAGGGGTCGCCCCATAGAGCTCGGAAAATACGGAAATACGCATTTATATGGAAGAATCACATCCCTGAATTATATAACAATATTTTCTGGAATTCATTGCAATAGCAATAATTTTGACCATAATTTACATGTATCCACTGAGATTAAAAAAAGTTTTATAGACATTAAGGTATATTGTTACGACCCCAAATATCTAGGGCTGAGGTTGAACATAAAAGTTAAAGAAAATAAATAATTAAACGGTTAGCAGGTGTTGATTTAAATGACCTTAAAGGTCAGTGTTACAGTGCAACGATAACTGACCTAGCCTTTACCACTTAAAATAGCATCATTTCTTCTTCATTCTGTGACATTAAACAATATCTGGTCATAAAAATATGTTTTTTTAAATTTCGACTTGTGTTATGAGGTGATTTTAGAGTGAAAGTACGTACATTTTAGATTGCACACTGGCTCAAGCATGGGAAACTACCACACTTGTACTACTGCAATAGTAAATAATGACACAGATCAATTATAAGTTTTATTGTTGGTGGCGCAGCTGGAAGAGCATCCGCTGTGTAAAACATATGCTGGATATGTTTGCGCTTCATTCTGCTGTGGCGACCGCAGATTAATAAAGGGACTGAGCCAAAAAGAAAATGAATGAAAATGTTTTAAATATATCATGGGGTTAGCATTATATTGCAAACAATAAAATATCGCCCATCCCTAATTGGCAGTTCATTCCTCTGTGGCGACCCCTGATAAATCAGGGACTAAGCCAAAGTAAGATAATACGTGAGTGAGTCTATGACTAAAAGCTATATTATCATACCTGCTTCCACTCATGACATAGCCAGATTTCTCAAACTCCGCAATCTCATTACTGGTCAAGCCGATTTCACCTCTTCTTGGGATACGTTTTCCTGCTTTGACGAACTCTGCCATGGCGGCACCTTCACCTGGCAGTAAAGCATGGCCAAAACTACAGAAAACACAACACAAAGTTGTAACACTCAGTTCCAGGCATATACAGTTGAAAAACGATACTGAAACGTGAAGAAAGAAACCTCACTCTAAAGGTTTATCATCTTGGGACAGGTGAGTGAGCGGAGCGTCGGGACCAACCACATGTTCTCCAACACAAGTTTTCTCCACCCAGGAGATTTCATTGCCATCCTCCTCTTCTTCCTCTGAATGTTCACTGCTAGAGCTACTGGACTCTTTCTGATTCTTCTTTGCCTTCTTCTTCTTTGACTTCTTCCTGCCAGAGCAAAATCATGCCACTGCATTAAACAACTCAAGCCTTGATGATTCAATGTAGTTACTACAGAGTTAAAACAAGATTCTTACTTTTTATTTTTCTTCTTTTTTTTCTTCTTCTTCATCTCTTCTGCAAAATTATAGAATCATACTGATAATCGTAATATATAATCATACATGTTTTAACAATGATAATGCTTGAAAGCTTTTATTTTTGACTCAGAATAATAATAAAAACTCCTTTTATTTTGATTCAGTAGAATATTTAAGATTTTGTGATTTAAGATTAAGATTTAAGATTTTTTGTGATTAATAAAACGCAAGTCAGTGCATCTTGCTTCACAAATTTTGCTCAGCAGCCATATGTATTAATTCTGTGTTGCCAATATGGGTTTTTCCCCGTATTTTCCCAGTATCACCAAGAACCACAGTTTCAGCTACAAATATCATTATAAAAACATAAAATATGTGACCCTGGACCACAAAACCAGCCTTAATTTGCACAGATATATTTGTGGGAACAGCCTAAATTGATTTTATTTTATTGCAAACATTAGAACATAACGTAAGGATCATCATCTTAATGGAGACGTTTTTGTTAATTTCAGTATTACGTCTGTGAAAATATTAAAATTACATTTTTGTTTAGTAATATGCAGTGCTAAGAACTTAGTCAGACTTTAGACCTTGGCCAAATACTCTACTATCCCATCAAACCATACATCAATGCAAAGCTTATTTATTCCAATCAATTACTTGCAATTTTGAGTTTATATTTTGCAGTTCTCGCTTTACATCTGGCAAATCTAACTTTTTTTCTTAGAATTGCAAAAGACAAACCTTCGGATGGAGGATTCACGTCTGTGCTTTGGTAAAAACAGTCTTCCATAAAATTTAATCCAGGAACAAAAAACCTGCAAACCTTCAGAATCACTTTCTGACTCGCTGTCCTCCGACTGCTTCCTGTTTTTCCTCTTCTTGGACTTTTTCTTCTTCTTCTTTTTCTTTTTCTTCTTTTCTTCTGTGAACACGAGAGCAGACATTATTAATGTTTATTAAAAACCTTAAAGTTCATGTTTTCAAGCACAAAGATATTAAAGAATCATTTACCCTCTGAACTTGAATCAGAGCTGCTGTTCTTCACGTCCTCTTCTACAGGAGTGTGTTCATCTGAGCTATTACAAGACAGCAGATAAAAATATATCAATGAATTATAGATACATTACTTTAAATAGACTACAGTTCTGGGGTCAGTTCTTGCTATTGTGTTTGACGAACAGTAAACAGTCGAAGAGAATTAAACAGTTACAGCACAGTCTGATGTTTGTGAAAATGATTGTCTTCTAGAGAGTAACTATTAAAATCATTTAGAGGTTGGCCTTTCGCTCAGATGTTTTGTTGCCACAATTGTTAAACAAACATTTGAGATGTCATATGTTGGGATTGGTTGACTGGTTTGTCGTCCAATCACATCATCTGTTGACAAATGTGTTTCAATTATAGAATATCCCACACAATTGAACACAGAACACTATTAATTTTCATTTATAGCACTTCATTTCTGCATCTCCTTCATATACACTATGAACAGCAGCTACGCTAACTATTCTCTTTGTTCTCAATTTCCACCAGGGGATACTCATCCCGAGGCTCCTAGAGTGCCATTGATGCGATCCAAGACCTGTGAAGAAATGATGCCAAGATATCCATAATCCCAGACCAGGCCATATCCTGAGCTGATGCTTTGGTGGTCATAGAAGCGGAGAGCATGAGACTCTGGAAGACCACCTTCCTGGAAGACCACAGCGAGAGACAAGTCTCCGTGTTGATCCTGTGGGCCAGCTTGATCACCCGCCGGTGACCTACTCGTACCTGCAGCTCTCTACGATGGACGACCAGCGTTCTCCAGCCTCCGGCGCCTAGACTGCAGCTCTGTGCAAGAAGCTTGTGCAGAGGAGAAATGCTCGTGCCCAACTGAGCCTGGTTTCTCTCGAAGTTTTTTTTCCTTCACTTTCGTCAATTGGTGAAGTTTGTTCCTCACCGCTGTCACCACTGGCTTGCTTGGTGTGGAACTTGTGGAGCTGCGCATCGATGGATTTGCACCACAGTGTGTGGACTTTCAGCACTGAAATTTAAACCACACTCAACTAAACTAAAACTGAACCTAAACTCTGAACACTGGACTGACACGGTTTCAATGTACTAAAACGTCTATGTCAGGGGTGTCCAAACTCGGTCCTGGAGAGACGTTGTCCTGCTGAGTGTAGCTCCAACCTGCTTCAACACACCTGCCAGGAAGTTTCTAGTATATTTTGTTTTTGTTCAGGGGTGCTTGATTAGGGTTGGAGCAAAACTCTCCAGGACACACCGGCCCTCCAGGACCGAGTGTGGACACCCCTGGTCTATGTTAAGCTGCTTTGACACAATCTACACTTTAAAAGCGCAATAGAAATAAGCATGAATTGACTTGAACTGAAGTATTTTACGTACATCATGGTTGGTGTCCATAGAGCACTTCATAATGTAAAATCCTAAAATGTGCATAATATAGGAGGATGCAAACTTGTCTACTGTGTTGTTGCTGTTGTTGTGAATATGTACTCACTCAGGTTCTCTGACTCTTGGAGAATATCCCCAAACCTCTGGACATCCGATTTCACCAATTCTCTCTCGTTCCTGCAGACGCCTTGATGGAAAAAAACAGAAGTCACACTTCAAACACACAACGTCACATTTAACCCCTTAACTGACACCCTGCATGTTTAATTTTTTGGTCTAAAGCTGAACTTTTCTTGACAAACCATATCATTTTCAACAGTGAAGTTGTGAACTGAAAGTGTGGTGTGACAGTTAAGGTGATAGTTCACCGCCAAATAATAATTCTGTCATCATTCACTCATCTTGCTATTGTTTAAACCTACTTGAGTTTCTTCTGTTAAACACAAAAGAAAGTATACCAATGAATGCTGGAAAAAATAGTCATTCACCTCCATAGAACAACTTTTGTTCATACTATGGTTGTGGATAGCTGCAGTTTTGCCAACTTTCTTCAGAATATCTTGTTTTATGTTCAGCAGAAGAAATAAATTTATAAAATATTAGAACCACTCGAGTGTCAATAAATGGTGAGGACATTTTTAGAACATTCTTGGGACCTCTTTAAGAGGTTAAACACGGGATATTTTCCTGCTATTAACATTTACTCTTTGAAGAAGTGTAATGTCTGACCTCGCGATGAAGGCTTCTTGTCTCTGTCTTTGAGCGTCGTCTCTTTTCTCGTAATAATCGGAGAATCCGTGATCTCTGTCCGACCAGCTCTGTCGGTCCCTGTCCCTTGACCTCGAGCGACTGCGAGAATGCGCCATTCGGAAGCGGTTTCTGCTCCGGTCTTTGTCGCCGTGTCGTGATTTGTGTTCGTCTTCATGGTTGTGTCTGTGATTCTTCAGTCCTCGGTCCGGGGATCGGCTGCCAGAGCGGCTGTGTCTGCGTCTCCTCGGGCTCACCGAGCCTGCATGCTTCACGTCCAGCTCAGGCATTACTAGACTATAACGACGTCTTGAAAAAGGTTAAAAAGCGTATTTATTATGTTTTGCTAGTCATGTCGCAGTTTACCAAGAACAAGCCAAGCTAATCTAGCTAACGTTAGACAAGTGTGTTAGCATACAGCCGTTTTGAATCACTTTTATTACTGCGACAAAAGTCTTATTTATGTAAATGATGACCCTCACCGATAAATCTACCAACAACTTAAACCCAAAACACGCACATTAGCAACGCTAGTCTAAAACTTTAGTCTGCTTGTGTTTACGTTTCCGTTACGCTAAATCCTTCGAATGTGACGTACATGTCACTGGAGTAAAACGCGCTCAATATCGCCCCCCGCAGACCTGGAGAACACTTAATAACCTATTTTCACTCCAAAATGGCACTTCGATCTTCTTTGGGGAATGCCTTTTGTATACGAAAACTAATTTGTGAAAACAGCTTTTTTCGTCAGGGGACGAAATTTCTCAAGTGTTTTTTAAATACACATAATTAATTATTTTTATTAAGGTTTTAAATTATTTTATAGTGATATGAAAAGGTCAACAATTCTACACATTTCATATTTGGACGATTAAGGACCCAGGAAAGGAGCATATTAATTATTTGGCATTGCAAATATGAAGACTACATTCCCAGAAATTATTATTTTGGTGCGTCTAAACAAGGTGTTCTAACCTCAAACAGTCAAAAATGCATGATCATATGGTGTCATAGTTTTGCAATCAAAAGAATGTGGTTATAATGGAAGTCAATGCGGCAAAACAGCCACCAATTAGGGAGAAAAAAAATAACATCAATCAAAAACATTGCATCAAACGCTATGTTGTTTCACATGTCTAAGGATTTGATGAAAGATAAAAAAAATCCAGTCCACAATTACTTTATGTTGAAAAATCGTAATTTTGGGGGGTTTTCACCAAATCAGTGACATCATTTGTGAATTTGGCAATTAAAGAGTTAAAATCCTGTAATTTTCTAAGCAATTTAGTAGTTTTGATCAGAACTGAGGCTGATTAACAGATTTACTGTATGCAAAAAAAAGGAAAAAATATTATTAGATGCATTTTTACAGTAGTTTAATCTTGTGGATGTTTTCAATCCGAACATAACAAAAAGGTAGTGAAAAACGTTATTATAGTGCTGCATTATGTATTTGTTCTCCACAAGCATGTATTCATACTTGGAATCGATCTAAGTACATTTTCATCAGTCTCTTTTTTATTATTATTATATTTGCTGAAAAATTCCAATCAAATGCATAATTAATCTTACAATAGGACATTCACATTTTAGCATAAATATGTAAGTAAAACATATATATATATATTTATAT
>CAIGQQ010038942.1:10489416-10516576 GCA_903798035.1 Danio albolineatus
ATATATATATATATATATATATATATATATATATTGGAATAAAGTTACAGTTCTGGTTGCTTTACGACATGAAAGTCCTTTAAGAGTTTCTAAAAGAGTTTTTAAATTAGCCTTGAAATGGGAGATATTAGGCTTCATCTCTGACCACCTGCCTAATAATATCAAAAGCTTTAACATAAACAGGAGATTCTTCTCTATATCTTTATTTATTTATCAATGTAAAATATGGCATCTCTATACTTTATTTTAATTCTGTGACCACTCAGTATATTAAACAGACATTCAACATCAAAATAGAAATATTTAACATACATACAATCATTTGCATTAGGCTCATTATCATTCCTCACACGTCTGTCAGACTGTCGTGCGCGGCACCGGTCGGCTGGTGGAGGCGCGTGCCCGAGACTCACACAAGGAACTCGAGCTCGTTGTTTTCTCCACGGCAGCAGACTCACGTTATCTCTGCCGATATTTTTCCTCAGTGAAGCGACTTGTGGACTTGAACGGGTCGCTCTGCAGGTATACGATTTTTGGCATGTATTTTTATTCATGAGAGAGATTAAAACTTTAATTCATATATGTTTAGCTCACATACGCGTTGCGGCGCATCACACATATCCAGATAGGCCGCGCGCTGCCGCCAAACCAGGAAGGAGAGTTCAATTGAGCCATTTGTTTTTGTTTTCACTTTGACCGCTGTCCACTTCACACTGTAATCGCGCCAGTTTCACCGGAATAGTGTTTTATTAAGGCACGTCAGGTTAGTCCTAAGACTAGTTTAATGTCACTTTTCAAGGCGCATGTGTCTGTAAGCATGTCTTTTGTTGCTGTACAATTAGCCAGCTAGCGTGCATATGCAGATGCTAAAGTGTGTTGCTGAGAATGTAGAAGAAAATATTGGGAGAATGTGACTTGAGAGGAAATTATTATACAAAAATATGCTTTATTTTTTCATTGCCAGACAGTAAAATATGTCTGAGATTAGACTTTTTTCTTAATTAAAGGAATTATGGTGTTTACTTAATAAAAAGCTGTATTTTGCAGTGTAACCTTACTTGTTACACTTTTTCTGTAGATGCTATTGTTATAACAATAAATCATACATCATTACATGCTAGTTCTCATCCTGAGGCTAACCATACAGTAAGTATATGTAATTAATTAATTATTAGGCATATCAAATTTTTTTGTTGCAAGAAATTTACTAAGAAACTATTAATTAAAATTAATATATACTTGACAGGTAGCTTTCATCATCAGTTTAGTTTAATGAACAACTGGAGTGTTGAAGCGTGATTCAGGCAATATCTTGGACATGTAGGGTAGATTGACAAGTGATTTAAAGGGCACCTATGATGAAAATCATTGTTTGTAAGCTGTTTGGACAGGACTGTGTGTAAGTACAGTGTGTCCACAGTCATATTGAGCTGATATAAAGACAATAAGTCTTTTTTTTTTTTTTTTTTTTTAAATAGGATCTAAATCCTTCCCATTTTGACGCCGTCCGCAACGTGACGTATGAGTGCAGTTTCTCCTGATCGGTATTTTGAGCTGAAACTTTACAGACACATTCTGGAGATTTAAGACTCATCTTAAATCTTGAAAAAGGGGTAAAGTAGGTGCCCTTTGAATGTTTATATTTGCAACTAAAAGCCTAGTCTTTAAGCATTTGGTGCTGTGATAATACAAAAATTGTATGCTCTTTAAAAGCATTCTATAAATGTAAATAATAATTCATTATATTAACAATAATAATATTTTGCCCATGTCTGAGTTGAAATTGTCAAATGAAAGTATATTATACTTCATTGTACCTATTGTTCCTCCCACAGGCATGTCGAAACTGAAGCTGATATCAGTAGTGGACACTCAGTATCCATCATCACTGTTGAAGTCCATCAATGATGAGCGGCACAGCGGTTTATTCTGCGACGTCACCATTGTCGTGCAAGACCGCAAGTTCAGGGCACACAAATGTGTCCTGTCTGCCTCTAGCACCTATTTCCGACAACTGTTTTCCGTTGCTGGAAAAGTTGTAGAGCTGAACTTCATAAAGGCAGACATATTTGACATGGTCCTCAATTACATTTACACTTCTCAAATGTTCAGAGTTCGATCGGACAGACTTGAAGACCTCATTAGCGCCGGTCAAATTCTGGGTGTGACGTTCATAGCTAATTTAGCGATCCCGCTCGCACAAGTCAAGGGATTACCCGGCCTGTCCAAAGACGGCGACAACAACATTGTCAGCTCTCCAGAGAAACGTGAGGATGGAAGAGAGAATATGCCCATCATTACTGAGACCTTCTCACTGTCTGCCGAGGAGTTCAACATGACGGGCGCAAATGCAGAAAAAGTGGACTCAGACAGCGATGATGTTCTTTTTGTGTCAAAAACCGAAGCCCCGCAAGCTCAAAAGACTAAAATATCAGATGTTCATAAAAACACAGAAGGGGGACCGGAAGCTAAAAAACAGAAAGTCACAAACGAGGAAGGAGTCGCCTCTAAAAACTCAATACCCCAAGAAAAGAAATCTACAGAGAGAAATGCATCACTCCAAAATAACCTTGACCCCGACGTCATGATCCTCTCAAGTCCTGAAAGCAGTAGCAGTATTCTCACTTCTCCAGTGGGACCAGGCTCAAACAGCAATCCCACAACCCCAGCCTGTCCGGACAGCCTCCCTCCAGATCCTCAAAACGCCTCGCTGCCTTCAGACAACGCTGAAGTCCTTGGTGTCCAAAAGAAAAAGGTCCTGCTTGAGCACTCACCCGATCATCCTGGAAAGATCACACTGTCGGACGTAAGGTCATCGTATAGTAGCAGTAACGGACCAACCAACATAGTCCCAGCACTTTCCGTGAAGAAGACAATAACATTAGACAAAGCCTCGGAAATTGATTCTCTATCGCCGGGTTGTAAAGTGTATGCCAACATAGGCGAAAACACCTACGACATCGTTCCTGTCAAAGACGATCCCGGGGATGCAGCAGCTTCTGGTTGCAAGTCAGAAATACAACATGACTCTCCAAACACAGCCAGTCTCTCTCCAAAAGCAAAGAAGAAATGCAAGCCAGATCAGGAAGATCATTATGAACTTATCATGGACGGAAAGACCTTTTACGTGTGCATTGTTTGCAAGCGTCCCTACGTTTGCCTGACGAGCCTTAGACGGCACTTTAACACTCACTCTTGGGAGCGAAAGTATCCGTGCCATTACTGCAACAAGGTTTTCGCCCTGGCCGAGTACAGAACCAAACACGAAATCAGTCACACGGGTGAACGGCGGTACCAGTGTTTACTGTGCAACGAGATGTTTCTCAATTATCAGATTTTGTCCACCCACTGCAAGCAAGCGCACAACCAAGACCCTTCGGGGAGGAAAGAGAAAGACGACTCGGCCAACAACTTGTATCGGCTGCTGCCTTGTAAAACGCTGCAGTTCAAACCATATTCGTTTGTTTCCGACGATTCGGGGGGAAGCCCAGTGATTGGTGAAGACGGGTCGATCCAATATGTGAACTCGGAAAAGGAGCACTTTACCAACCAGCCACTTCCATCTAACCAAAGCAAAGCACTGAACTGGGATGACATCTTTGTAGAATCTGAAGGACAAAATGCTCGCCCTGCTCCACCTCCAGGGCCCGTCGACCAAATCAATGCCCCGATCAGAAATGAATTTGAGTTTGTTATACCAGAGACATACTGAGCACACTTGTTCAGCGCTCTGGCTCAGGTGCCTTCTTCATTTCTTTGTGTTTTATTTGAAAGGCAGGTTTTAATTGTGCTTCTGTGGAAGCTTGTTTCTGTTGCGGGATAAACTAATGATGAAGGGACTGACTTTTCTGACAATATTCACGTACAATTTTGAGTTTGTATTTGATAATACAGAATTTCTTTTGACCTCAAAGGTCTAAATTTCTGAGGGAGAAGAATAGCTAGAAAATAACTCAGAAATGCAGAAATTAAGAGGAGTTTGTGTCTCACAATTCTGACTTTTTTTTTTTACCCAAAACTGGGACAAGTAGGACTTTAATCTCTGGCAATTGTGTGTATATCTCCATTCTTATATAAACCTAGAATGTGATATATGAGCAATATCACACATGTAGCAGTGCGGTATGGCTGTAAATCGGCACTGGTAGGAGGTGTGCTTTGGCTCGAGGCCAAAGGCCGAGTGCCTTGGTACCCCCTACCAGTGCCCATATACATCCATATCACACTTCTACGAGTGTGATATTGCATCTATACAACAATTTGATGGCATAATCGTGTGTATACAAGGAAAATCAAACACAGAGTCTCAAAAACCCTTTTGTACGAGGTTGTTTCTTCCGCCATTCATTCACATCTGCAGCTGACGTCAGAGCAGCAGAAACCATCGCTACTTCACAAATGTCACTTTAGAGCTAGTATTTGAGTGATTGTCTAGCTTAATGTCTAAAGTGATGACAAAACAGGTCGTTTTTGTTCAGATTTAAAGATTGTAAGGCTGAACGGCATGAAATGCCATCAATCTACAGAGATTTCCCTTTATTTTCTGTTGCAATCAGGATATCACAATTAACCAAGAAAAAGCCAAAGCAAAGATTAGTAGAAGATTAGTTTCTGTGGTATAAATACAGTACTACAACATACAAAAGAGATTGACTTAGAATGTCACTTACCTGATTTATAATGATTTGTTCAGCTGTAGTTTGAAACTTACTTTGAGAAAATGCTGAGTTTTCCTCCCTCTAAGGACTTATTATGCAGTCCCGGTCACTGTCTTGTGGCAGAACGTCAACCGTCACTTTCTTTGGTCTGCTCAGACAGGCTGATGGTGGCCGATGCACTGAACCTCCGGAATTATAAATATTTTAAAATAAGCACTATCCTTATAAATAAACTGCATAGTTGCAATCTAAACAACGACATTCTCAACTAAAAAAAACCCTCAAAAGTACATTATGTTGTCCAACAGCTGCAATATATGCTAAAACGTAGAGTGTCCTCTGCCTGTTGCTTTATGTGGGCAAAGTAAAACACGGGTGAATGGTAAAGAGGCTGTAGGAGTGCTGTTTTTTGCAGCGTATCGCATGGCTATCAGCCCATCAGATTCAAGAACCAGACAGAACTGTTGTATAAATACATATATATATGCTAACTATTGCAAGATATTATGATAAAACAAGGTATTACAATACTGTAAACTCATATCTATAAGAAGTCTTTGTTTATATCAGGACAAAATGTCAGAATTTTAAAATGGGAGTGTAATAGGGTGTAAGTTACCTTCTGTTTAATATATATTTTTCATTCCGTGGCAGAAACAAGCCTCCATACGGTTCTCTGGCCCATTTATTTGAAAACTCAACTCCATTCACTTCCTGAAAGCTGTTTTAAGGTGCTTTAATGTGTATTTAGCATCATGTATTACTTAGCGTTGGATTACAGTTGAGTTTCACAGTCCATTATTGAATCTTAATAATGCTTCGTCAGATAATACGACTAAGTAGATTATACATATTTTATGTACGGCTGCATTAGATCTGTGTAGAGCTGACCTTTAATACTTTCGATTCCATTTTATTTTTCCAGACTGTCCAACCACACTGGATGTAATTATTCGGGATCAAGAACAGGCTGCAATTTGTTATGGTTATTTTTTATTTACAGTTACATAACTTTAATGTGTAAATGCTGTTTGGGAATGTGACGTAAATCCAGAATCAGATGTCATGTATCAGTGAAGTCATACTACAATTATTCATCTGAATGAGATGCTAACATCATTTTAATTTCCACGTCGTGTTATTGTAGTTGTTGATGACTGTTCGGCACTAGATAGATCAGTGTTAATGGCAAGCCCTTAAATGTTTGTATTTATAGTCTCTAAGTTGATTGTCCGCAGGATTTAAGATGGATGGAGTAAATATGTGAAACGTCACCTGTTCATGAATTATCTGTATTTATATGCTGGCCATATATCCTGTTTTCCCGAACAATATGAACACTGAGACGTGAAGAGAAATGCTCTTTCAAGAAACTGAAAAACATGATTAACACAGAGGAACTCTCCTTCTCCAGTCGAATATTTTGTACATACGCTGTTTTTTTAAAATAAATATTTTTTTAGCATAGATTTATCAGCTAGTTTAGCTTTGTGGGCTGTGAGAAGAATATGTGAATACAACGAGAGTCGAAACTAACATTAGCAACCATAATCATGTACATAGTACTACAGACCTTGGTCTTAACAGTTTCTTCCCTTTTGTAACCTATTTATTATTAGGTCTTAGCGCGATATAGAATGAAATAAAACTTTGAAGAAAGCACACATGTATTTCTTTTATTTCCAAGAGCATCATGAATGTATGAGAACGACCAGTCAACGGTATGAGCATTCCTGTCTCTGTATAGCAGTCAACGAACGTTATTACATGAATATAATCTGCAATGTGCAGTTTCCGCATGATAAAAGATAATGAAGCTAAAAAAAACGTCTACATCAGTCTTTCATTTGAAGAATTTTAACATCGAAGGTAAACAATGTCACATGAATATGGTCAGAAATGAACAATCGAGGGAAAGATCCTTCGTTATACTAGCATGTGACTAGTATTTTTACCAGCTGCACCTGAAAGTCATCCAGGACGTAGCGAACAATTGAATTTGTTGTAATATCTCTACTTCAGAAAAGGACACTGTTGTTGATATAAATCGAGCACGAAAAGTACAGTGTATAGACTTGACATTCACAGTGAACGCACAAACAGACAAAAAAGGAGAACACTACAAGTCTTAAGACTCAGTTCTGTTGTGTTACGAGAAGGCAGTCTGATTGTTCGGTAATATGTACAGCATTGCACACTGATATCATATTTGCAACGTGGAAAGACTTTGTGTTATTATTACTATTATTATTACGCAGTGAACAATTAAGTGTTAAAATCCGTAACGGTTACTTATAAAGCTAAGCCTCCTTTTTTACATTCGGTAAATCCTGTCATTTTAAGACAGGAACGACACAAAATTGCAGATAAATGGATGATGTACAGGTTTCAAGATTCCTCTCGTAGGAGGTTATTACTTTGCGTAAGTCAAGCAAAGATATTCATTGTCACAGAAGACGAATCTGTGACATGATTGTGATGCACATATTACAGGTGAGCTCTTAGATCCTAACAAAGCGCTCAGGAAAAGAAAATCAGTTTCGGCCTAAACATATGTACAGTTCTTTGCGATCTAGCTGCCTGAAACGGTTAAAAATAACTCTAATATTTCTAGAACTGTGTGAATACAGTAGACAATAAAGTGCAAATCAATTGCAAGATATAAGATATGAGACCCATCCTCGTGCCGAGAGAGCAGAGGCCACGACAAAACACTTTTGTGCCACTTTGGAAGGGAGAAAGGTTCGTGTGATGGAGGAAATCACAAGTAGGAGACCCACAGACGTTACCAATAGCAGGCTGTACTGGAAGCGGACACACGTTTTAAGGCTTATCTGTGAACAGTCTCGTAGTCCGTTACACCACGCCGTCCTCTTGCATTGAGGCTATATAACATGAATATTTTACACATCGGGTTTGTTGGCTTGAGCAAATCTTGTCAAGGATTAATGTTGCATATTACATCTGCTGTATTTGATGATGGGTGCCTGTGGTTAATGCTGTGGTCTCTCTATACTTATCCTGCCGCACAGGTGAGCCTCCTTCCTTTGCATTCAGGTCAATGATGTGGAACATTAATATCAAAAAATGCCCAGTGCCAGTTCCGTCTTGGCAGGAAAATGTCTTGGTCAGACTGGTCCCCTTAAGGGCTGTATGGCGGAGGCTTCTCATCGGGTGGGTAATAAGGAGGAGAATAACGAGGAGGGATCATATTTGGCCACATGTGACTGGCTCCAGACTGGGAATCGTCAGACAAGCCTGAAGAGTCGGGAAAGAAGCTGGCACCCTGTGAAGACACATTAAACAAACAGTGAATACATTCAGCCAAAACTAGGGTAGGATGCTAAAATAACATGTAAACGATTCCACAAAGCTACCCAGCTAACAATTGTAAGTTCTTTAAAAGTTCCCTTAATGTTACATAACTTTAAAAAAAAAAAATAATAATAAGTATTAATGTTATTTTTTCGTTATAATGTTATTCAACACATTACAGTCATGTTATATTATTGTTCTTAAAACGGTTTTAAAAACTTCATTAGATCATTTCATTCATTCATTTTCCCCTAGCTTAGTCTCTTTCACCAGGGGTCACCACAGCGGAATGAACCGCCAACTTATCCAGCATATGTTTTACACAGCGGATGCCCTTCCAGCTGCAACCCAATACTGGGAGACACCCATACACGGCCAATTTAGTTTATTCAGTTCACCTGTATCACATGTCTTTGGACAGTGGGGGAAATGGGAGCACCCGGAGGAAACCCACGCCAACATGGGGACAACATGCAAACTCCACACAGAAATGCCAACTGGCCCAGCTGGGACTCGAACCAGCAACCTTCTTGCTTTGAGACAGTAACTAACCACCCAGCCACCATGCCTCATAGAACGTTTCATCCACATTATAATGTTCTAAGAACATTTTCTATGAACATTACAAGAACGTTCCAGAAACATTGTTTTAATTAATAACATTAGGTGCTAACATTTGCACATCGTTTAAGGAACATTATGGAATGTTCTCAGAAAGTTTACAAACAGCAACTCGATGCATTTGGCAATGTAAACATGGTCAAGAAGACCAGCTGAAGTTGAAAAGAAAGTTGATTTAATGCACACTGTACGATGCATGTTTTAATCCAGACGCTGCTGATCTTCTGGGATTTTCACACACAACCATCTCTAGTGTTTATTATATAGAAAATAGTTTTAAAAAGAGACAATATCCAGTTGATGGCAGTTCCGTGGGAAAAGATACCTTAATTGCCAGCATTCAGAAGAGAATGATCAGACTGGTTTGAGATGTTGAATTAGTAACAGTCACTCATAAATTCAGTTGTTATTGTGGCTTGAGAAAGTCATTATTCTGTTATCTCACTTAAACGTCTTCTTCCGTCTTCTGAGACTAATTTTGAAGGGCATCTCCTCCTAAGCCTTTCAAGCTACATCGTTCAAATTTATGCCAGACCTTCAAACTCGTCTGACTCGGGTTGCTATATCTTTTTTTTAACTGATCGGACTTTAACTGAAAACGACCCAGAAAATTCCAAAAAGTCTCATTGACTTAACATTGGGTCAAACTTGGTGAGCTCATACCTCTGTATCAGACTGTCAAACAGACTTAAGAATGGCCTCATTTAACTCTGCAGTCTAGCCAGCAGCCAACCACTGATGACCATTAAAATCCCTAGACACTCCCTAGCAACCAATTTTTGCACCCTAGCAACTGTCCCATAGACTTCCATTGTGAAAGACTGCCATTGACTTAACATTGGATCAACCTCTCTGAGCTCATAACTCTGCATCAGACTGTCCTACAGAATCTGGCCCCATTCAACTCAGTCTAGCCAGCAACCAATCACTGATTACCTCTAAACTTACTAGCCACTCCCTAGCACTTACAACACCCTAACAACTGTCCCATAGACTGTGACTAGCTATTCTAACACATGCTAATAATTCTAACATCCTAAATATGCTATCAACATGCTAGCGACATGCTAATTCTGCTAACACATGCAAATTCATGCTAGAAACTTGCTAAGTCATGCTAGAACCATGCTAACAACATGCTAATTCATGCTAGAAACATGCTAACAACATGCTAATTCATGCTAGTATCTTGCTATTATCAACCACAGACACAGGGATCAATTTTAATGCTTTTTACTGGCTTGCGTCAGTCTTTAGTGGTTACATTGTTGACTGCAGGGATCTTAAACATTATTCTTGCCAACTTTACGATACTATTTTTAACTAAATAATCTACTTCCAACGGGTTTTCTCAAGTCACCATAAAGTTTGTCCTCAAACTTTAAAATCTAGTTACAACTGAAGTCTGCAGAAGAGCATCACTAAAAACACTCAGGAGCAACAGAACATACACTGGTTCAACTCCCCTCAGCTAAAACAGAAAACTGAGGCTACGCTTTGCTCAACATTGGTCAACAGAAAATAAAGATGAGTCTCATTCAGATGGTGCTGTCATAATTTGGTGTAAACAAAGGCACACTTGGCACTCCTTGGTAGCATTGTTTAAACTCCCCAGCTTACCTGAGTACTGTTGCTGAAAATGTCCATCCCTTTATGACCACATCTTGTGATGGCTACTTGCAGCAGTATAAAGCATCATGTCACAAAGCCTAAATCATCTCAAACTGCTCTTTGAACGTCACAATGAGTTCACTGTACTCAAATGTCTTCCACGGTCACCAGATCTAAATCCAATAGAGCACCTTTAGGATTTAGTGGAATGTGAGATTTCATCAAAGATGTGGAGATAAAAAATAAACTCCTGCAGTGACTGTGTGATGCCTTTAAGTCAGTATAGATATTGTTGAATCAATGGCATGAAGAATTAAGCAGTTCTGAAGGCTAAAAAAGCTTAAAGCGAATGCAATTACCTGAAGGTCATAGGCAGTGTATGGAGGTAAGCAGGGGGCAGTGTTGTAGAAGGAGTTGTTGGAGGTGGTGGGTCCAGGAGTCTCTGGTGGTGGAGGGATTGGAAGAGGCTCTGGCTCACAGGAATCTGGTGCTGCTGTTGGCATCTTTAAAAAATACAGACCTTATGCGTGTCACAGCTTTTCAGAAATCAAACTTAAATGCAGCTACAGTACATAAGGCTCGGTTTATACCAGGTTTTGAGATGGATTTGATGAACCACTTCCAGAGGTATTTGAAATTGTATTTAACAGAATCAAAAAAAATTTATGCGTACCACTCATAAAATTGTTCTTGCAGCTTGTTTAACTACTTATTTAAAGAGCCCCTATTTTGCATTATAAAAGGTCGTATTTTGGTTTGGAGGATCGTAACAACATGCTGATAACCATGCAAGGTCAAAAAACACTTTCATTGTCTTATAATATGCCTTTATTTGTACCTAATTATCCCAATGACTCCCATATGATTTATTTATTACCAAGCCTCTCCTTTGTGTGGGGCTAATCTGCACTGATTGGTCAGATGACCCAGTCTGTTGTGATTGGTCGACTGTGTTCAGTGCGAGACAGAGAGAAACGTCCACCGCGTTTATGAAGTAGCACAGAGTATGTAAGAGCCCAATGTAGGAATGCAATAAAGCAATGAAGTTACACACCAGCATATACTCTACTCCTAAACCTAACCCCAAGTACTAACGATACACACTCAGCATTAATCCACACAGTGGCAAAAGTTGAACTATTTTGAAAAACATATTTTTAACGTGGTTTTGGACGCGTGTTTACAAGCTGCGTGGAGCGATTACAAGTTATAACACACAATTAAATACATAATTTGCAAACTACAGAAGTCCCTGTCAAAGTCTGACAAAGTCCCATACATAATAGTCTTTGCTGCTCCTTCCTTTTAATAGCAAACGGCTGAAGAATCCGCATTCTAACGTAGGTTATTGTATGAAAAATCAGAAAAACAACAAACACAGCACTAGGTTGGCTACACTGTGGTGTTGTTGTGAAAATGAACTTTAACCCTTTATTCCCCACTGCCGAATCTCCATTTATCAGTGATTGTCATCTTTGTGTCATGACCAGTCCCGTGATGTCCTACGCTCCACTAGTGACTGAAGGGAAAGGTGCGTTCACGGTTTACCGGAACCGGCACTTCATATTTAGTGACGTATAATATTGACGTCGATGTGTTCAGGTAAAAGATCCGAACCCACTATTCATGGCACTCACATACTCGTACAAAAAAATTAAAAATAAACAAAGAATAGACCCAACCAGGGCGCCACGTGGGCGTAGTGAGTAGCACATTATTCACTATTCATTTATTCGTCTATGAGTGAACTATGTCATTAAAGAATTATTAGTTTTAATCATGGTACACTTTTAGATTTAAACCTCAGCTGGATGTTTTCATTCACTTAGTGCTGTGTTACACACTGCATAAAAGGTCCTTTTCAAAAACCCATAATAGCCGCTCTTTAAAATGAGCTGAATCACACAATTTTTGAGTTTTTATTTTTTTTAAAACAACTTAATCGTTTCACGTTCAATTCACTTAAATTTGTAAAAACCATTAAGTTAACTTAATCAATTTGTGTTGGGACAGAATGAAGGAATTACGTGTAACTCAACTTTAGATCCTTATAAACTGCCTCTTCTATGACTTCTGTCCAAATTCTGAAACATTACTTGTTTTGACTTGTTGAAGCACACTAGTCAAATGTGGTTTGAAAGTAAGTTTTAAGGCAAAAACATTTTAAAAGCTGAAGTTCTCTAATCAGTCCTGATTCTAACACAAACCAATAGTATTGTAGCTATCAGAGCACTTAATATAGGAGAAATTGTGATTCACACTCATAAAAACAGTTGTCTTATTTTTTTACGTTCAATTCTTAAGTAACAGAAATAAAGGTTATTTTGCATCCAAGAAATCATCACCCGGTCAGGCTTTTAAAGCCATCTTATTTGTGACTGAGGTGTTTTTTTGGCTAAATGTTAGTTTAGTTTGAGTGAAATGAAAATGTACAAAGTTTATTTTGCTAGTGCATGTTATATTTTAACTGAACAATAATCCATGCAAATTCATTCATTCATTCATTTTCTTGTTGGCTTAGTCCCTTTATTAATCCGGGGTCGCCACAGCGGAATGATCCGCCAACTTATTCAGCATTTGTTTTACGCAGCGGAGGCCCTTCCAGCCACAACCCATCTCTGGGAAACATCCATACATTCCCATTCACACACATACACTACGGACAATTTAGCTTACCCAATTCACCTGTACCGCATATCTTTGGACTTGTGGGGGAAACCGGAGCACCCGGAGGAAACCCACGCAACCACGGGGAGAACATGCAAACTCCACACAGAAATGCCAACTGACCCAGCCGGGGCTTGAACCAGCGACCTTCTTGCTGTGAGGCGAACGTGCTACTCACTACGCCACCGTGGCGCCCTCCATGCAAATTAATCCACTGAAAAAAGGTTTTGATCTTCAATCAAAGCCATTTAATCATGATCATTTGCTTTCATGTTTGCGGTGGCAGTCTTTCTCTCAGTTTGACTGCTTCAGCTAACATATTCTAAACCACGCCCCTCTCACCGTTGGTTTGCTACAAGAGTTTAATGTGCAAAAAGAAACTCCCGCCCTCTACTCAATAATCAACTTCCATTGGAAGTACATCAACATACTGAAATAAAAGTCTCAGCAACTGCTGTTTCACACAGACTTTAAACCCGTTAACCCAGTTCATAAATCACATATAATTAATAAGTGACTTTGACAGATCTCATTGTACCTGTATTAGAGTCAACAACACATTGATTCAAAAGATCCATTCAGTTGCAGTTCATAACTCATTGAGTACGTTTACATGGATTTTAAAACGATTAAGACAATACTCTGATTAAGAGTCTACCATGTAAACAGCGATTTTTCATTAATTTAATCCGATTAAGGTCATAATCAAACTAAACAGAAATCAAATTAAGACGTGTGGAGTATGGCGATTTTAGTTATTGAAGTGCAGTACAGACATGTAAACACCGCAATCAAACTATTAGCATCGTCTAGGACTTTCGCCGCCGGATAGTCTATACTGTACACACACAGCTGATTGACACTTGTCTGTGAAGGACCACAGACACCTGCATCGTGGAATGCAGAGTTTTTCCCCCATTCGGTGTGTGGTATCAAATTCCATTAAAAAAACAACACTCTTCAGCAGTTCATACATGCATCCGATATCTCATTTGTCACATGGATATGCATAAAATGTTCCTGAATGAAAGTGAAAGTGCCAAACTGCAGTTAAAGTCGACAAATTAAAAATGAAACACCCGAAATTACATAATACTCCAGAGAAAATGTGGATAGCGCGGTGACGCAACAACGTTAATGAAATTATGTGCTAAAACATGGATCATGAAAGGAACATTCAAAAAGCAACTCATGTAAACACCTTAATCATATTATTGTCTTATTCGGATTAAGGCAAATAATCAGATTACTGATGTCCATGTAAATGTAGTCAACGATTCAAATGAACTTAGCTTTATGGTACATTTCACTTTCAGTTTATAAGCCAATAAAAAAATAGGGGTTTCCGGTTGCATGGCAAAGGAGTAAGACGTGTCTGGTTTGAGCTTCCGCTGATCTCCAGCTATATGATATTTTCAGCGCCATATAATAATAAGACGTGTCTGGTTCGAGCTTTTTTTTTTTAAATAAGAAAAGAGTAGATATACGAGCTAAAGGTGGACAAACTACGCAAATACAAATATGACGCATCATCTGGTTCAAGGCCTAACGCTACCTCGTCTTTGAGTTCCACCGTGACCCATTCGCAAGTGACCTCATCCCCTCTGATCAGCCCAAAGAAAATCGACTCGATGGACTTGAAATCGGAGATTCTTCACTCGTTAAAGGCAGAAATTTCAGCGGTGATTAAGTTTGAGGTGAAAAATGCACTTGCTGATGACTTCAGCTCCCTTAAAAAACTGAAAATATAAATAGCACGGCAGCGATACGCTCTGAGATAAGTACATAAAAAAATCAACTGTTTTTCTACTTTGACTACTATAAAACTGAAACAGACATTTGGAGGCTTTAAATTTTGTACTTTGAAAGAGCCCAAAGACCTTCTTCTCAGGAAAAGACAAAAGAGACACAAAAGGTGCAAACAAGAATGTGTCTCCCTCATCTACATGCGATTAAAAAAAATCAACAAATCTTAAAGCCTTGTATAAACATCTTGTAAATGGTTTGTATTGCATTTCAGTCTCACCATGTCTTTGAAGCCCCCCAGCACGGCTGCGGTGATGATGCCCAGAAACAAAGCCACGATATTGAGGATAGTAGCAGACCACAGCAGGTGATAAAGGTGGACAACATCCTGGCAGCTCCGCACCTCTGTGTACTCATGATACCCTCCTCGCAGCTCCACTCGGCTGAGATGATGAGCAGAGAAACAGATTATCTCAAGACATTCATGAAGATGAAATAGCACACGTACTGGTGACAGGAGAAGCAACAAAAGAGGAGAAGCATGACAGAACAGGGATTCATGCATAAGAAAAAAACAAAACCATCGGCATACCAGTGCACATCACTCTTAAGAAGAGCATGAAATGGATAAATATATCCAGTCTCCTTATTTATACACTCACTGTCATCAAAGACACTCAATCTAAATTATTACAGTCTCTTCTCACCTGTAAAACAGGAACCAGAGAACGCTACAGTTCTTTTCACTTCATAATGACTGTACATGAAAGTACAGCGACCATACGCAGCCGCACTCCAGAGATTAACAACAACAAATAATGGGCTGTCAATGTCATTGAAGGGCTAAAAGTGGAAAGACCTACTTCCAAATCATGGAGGATTTCCTAAATTTTTTCAAAACATCTTTATTCTGAAGTCCCATAAGAGGATGCTCTCTGAAACATAAATAAACACAAACGTTCTTTCGAACAGAGCTGAATTTCAGGGATTGAAGCATACACCATACAAGCAAATATAAACCAAGGTAAAACAAAGATAGCTTAGTTGTTGCTATATACTTTTTTAAAAATCAGATCTGGCTGCTTGCGGAAGATATCCTAGGAGGGATGTATCCGAATGGGACATGCTCACACACACATACTTGCCACAGTTGTAAAGTTCACAGCAGTAGCAGGTGTTGCTCTTCACACGCAGGTTACACGAGACCCGAGATCCGGTTTGACAGTGGACCTGCAAGAAAAATGGGATTTCTAAATGGGATTCAATTGATTTACACGTTTACATCTTTTATTACAACCATTTTTTGTGATATGATTTCAAGTGGACAATGTTGAATATTGGGTGTGAAATATTTTTAGCTTGTTCGTTCAAAAAAATAATTTGATTGGATTGTTATGGTGCAAACGCTTCAGCCCTGGTCAGATCTCACCATTTTTATTGTCAGGTACGAAACTGATGTCAGATTATGCAATTTTGTTTTGATAAAATCTTGACTTGCCGTGGGTAACAAATGTGCCAGACGTCTATGACAAGGCAACCCCCTGACGTCTACAACAAGGGTTATTTCCCAAAGCATTCACAAGTGTTGCTATAACAATGTTTCTTATCTTATTCTTTTCATTTTTCTAATTGTACATCAATCTCAATAAACACTCATGCCTGAGACCCTTCCATTAAAGTAGGGGTTTCCAAACATTTCAACCCACTACCCCCAAAAAAACAATGCCAGTTCAAGACCCTCAATATCTTCTGAGGTGGTTGGGTCTATTCATTCATTTTCTTTTTGGCTTAGTATCTTTATTAATCTGGGGTCGCCACAGCGGAATGAACCCCCAACTTATCCAGAATTTGTTTCACGCAGCGGATGCCCTTCCAGCTGCAACCCATCTCTGGGAAACATCCATACACACTCATACACAACAGACAATTTAGCCTACCCAATTCACCTATACCACATGTCTTTAGACTTGTGGGGGAAACCGAAGCATCCAGGGGAAACCCACGCAACTACGGGGAGAACATGCAAACTCCCCAGAGAAATGCCAACTGACCCAGCCGAGGCTCGAACCAGCGACCTTCTTGCTGTTAGGCGATCATGCTACCAACTACACCACCGTGGCGCCCTGGTTGGGTCTATTCTTTGTTTATTTATTTATTTATTTTTGTATGAGTATGTAAGTGCTGTAAAAGGTGTCAGAAAGTTTAACATGGTGCCATAAAATCAATCTGCTGCATCTGACGTTATTGCTGTGTCTTTAATAAACTGTAATCACCTTAAGGGTCGCAATCAGTGGCGTAGCACAATATGCGTGGGCCAACCCGCAAGAGTTACGGCGGGGCCCCCCTCAGAAGTGAAGAGCATTTGTGTGCATGCTTATAGTAATGTGAAGTAAAGACCTTGGGGACGCCGCGTGTGGGGAGTGCGTACTTATGATAGCGTGAACTGAAGCCGGGGTGCGGCGCATACGGGGAGTGCGCGGTGAGTTAAGATGGCGCAAACTGAAGACCGCTACGCCACTGGTCACAATACATGGATAAGGTTATGGATAAAATGTGGCAGTTCTAATAGTTTAATAAAATTAATTAGATTTTTGGAAATCACCAAGCGACTCCCTGCTCCCGTGACACCCGGTGGTCCCGACCCCCACTCTGTGAACCACTGCATTAAAGAATTCATGAAAGTGATAGAGCTGTGCAATTAATCATTAATCATTGATTTTGTCTGCCAAATTGACAATAACAATCAAGAAAAAATTATTAATGTGTCAAATTCTCCCCCCTTTCCAGGAGTCCACATTTATTTGTTCGCTAAGCCCGATTTCACATGGAAATCAGTAAAATCATGAAACGTGACTTTTACAGCATGAAACATTTTGATTTAATTTGGTGTATTTGATTTATTCGTGCTCTAAAAGTGCTAAAGAGAACTTCTGTTTTCTGCATACGCCCAGATTTGAAGGTGGAGCACAACACAGACATGTGAAATTATATTTTACCTTAAGCTACACACCTAATTGGTCAAATAAAGGCAAAAATGTGTCCAAACACGGTGCCTCACCATTATTCACTTAAACTGTTGATTGTAACAAATGAAGATAAAGAGTTGAGAATAAAAATGCATTTGTAAAAGTAAATAGGATCCGCGTGTCTCTTAAAGTGGCAGTGGGCTATACTCCTGCTGTTGAATGTGCTTACCATTATTTATCAAACAAAACAAGGAGAGATAAAATCACTAACTGCTCTTGACTGAAGGACTTTTGTAGCTTTATTGAGCCACAAATCAAGATTAAATCTTGCAGTGAAGAGTCTTTGCTTAAGTTTGTTTCATTTCTGTTTTATTAAATATATTTTTAAATAATTTTCATAAATTTTTAGTATTTTTTGTTTGTTTTAGTAATCCATTTTGCTTTGGTATTTAGAATGGGAAAGTGTTGTTACAGCACAATGCATTCTGGGAATTTGAGACATGAGAGCCTGGATTCTATTGATCTCTATATGTTCAATGTATCATATATGCACTGATTTGCAAAAAAATGTAAGCACTTACACCACAAAAAAAGAAGATAATCATATATGGAAATGTTTTCTTGTGGCAGCTCATTGATACCTTGTCACTTTCAAGATAATATCATTCATTAATTTAATCTGCTCCCTCTACATCTGGGGTCGGGTCATTTCAGACAAAGGTAATACTGAAAGTATGCACCGAATGCTGATATTTTAGTAGTAACTACGGGTTATATACACTTGGGAAAATAGTAAAATATTTTTTACAATTATATATACATTTATAATAATATTTAATATTAATAATGAATAATATTTATATTTATATACATACAAGTATAAGTATATATAAAAAATATATATATGATGAGAGCATTTATTAATATGGACTTTTTATATACAAACATGTACTATTTTAAGGTACCGACGCAGCTTTATTACAATTTCTGTATGATAATAGACATGCACGATATTTGACTGTTTGTTTGTTTGTTTGTTTGGTTTTTATAATTGAATAATAATTTTTGCAGTCATACATATTTTGACCGCTAATATGACGGTGATTTGATGCTTCACAAAAGTTTCAGACACCTTTAACAATATCAAATACTTTTTGATGCAAAATTATTTAAAATTCCTTAAACTGATTAAGAAACTTAAACAGTTGTAGGCTACTATAATAAAGAAAATGCGATGTAAAATGTAAAACTAAATAAATAGCTAAATGCTCTTGACACATGAAAGTGTAAAGCCTGCAGCTCACAACAAAGGTGTAAAGATATTGCGTATCATATTTAACAAACTGATTACTACAGATTTTGCGTAATTTTGCTCACATGGATAATTGAATATAAATCAGATGATGTCATTACACTGCTGTGCTGTCAGCCAATCATTGCATTGCTGGTCATGATTTCGAGGAATAATAGATCGGTCCTTCACAACACACGCAGTGATCTCAGATCAGTTTATTTAGACATTTTAATCTGATTTGCGAACTTGTTTGAAGAACCAAATTAGCCAGAGATCAGTTATCAAGATCAAAAGATCCAGGATCTGTCAAATCATCTTAGACCATTTAAGCGAGGTACGAAGTACGGACCCCAGCACTGGAGATTTAGCTTCTCCAGCCACACAAAGAGCATTTTTTTTTTATAAATATATTTTAATATATTCATTCTCCTTCAGCTTTAGTCCCTGATTATCGCGGGTCACCACAGCGGAATGAACCGCCTATTTATACATTAATCCATTTTATTCTGAGTGATTATAAGATGTTTTTCAAAATATACTATAAAACAGTCTGTTTTTTCTGTGGTGATTTGCACTGGTTTTTAATGTGGGCTACTGAGCCTGTCATAAAACATGACTGCTGCACTCCTATGACGCAACGCTCTACCAATTGACATAGAAGACTTATTTACATTGATAAAATGGCACAATGCATTATGTCCTTTTTGCCTGTAGCGCCACTAATGCTCCAAATGGGTTGTATTTTAAAGAAAGTGACAAACAACCTATATGGTCATACAGATTGGAGGACAGGTTAGATCGAGCCAAAACGTACCTTAAGGGACAGTTCATCCAAAACTGAAAATTCCAAACTCCAAACAATTCCAAAAACCTGTTTGCCTTTCTTTTCCTTTAAGCAAACAAGAAGATATTTTACCATTGACATCCATAGTATTTGTTTTCCCTATGATGGACATCAAAGGTGTTCAACTGAATGAACAAAACTAAAGGTTTGGAACCATTTAAGGGTGAGTAAATAAATAGTGTGTAAGTTTTCATTTTGGGCTGAACTGTCCCTGTGATATGGTTGTTGCTATAAAGGGATACAGCTGCGGACGGAAGTTAAGGAGAATTATTTATTTTAATATTTGTCAATTTACCCATTAATGGCACTTTTATTAACGTCTACCACCAGCCCATCTCTAAACCCAACCATCACAGTAATGTAAAGACAGAAATTATACAAAGATTTATTCACATTATTTATTGAATTACCCATTAAATTGTATTTTATTAGTATCTACCCCAACCCTGAACTCAACCCTCACAGTACTGTAAAAATAGTCATTCATTCATTTTCCTTTGGCTTAATCTCATTTTCAGAGGTCACCACACCAGAATGAACCTTCAACTATTCCTCAAACACTTCGACCAATTTAGTTAATCCAATTCACCTATAGCGCATGTCTTTGGATTGTGGGGTCACCAGAGCACCTGGAGGAAACCCCTAGGAACACAAAGAGAACATGCAAACTCTACACAGAAATGCCAACTGGCCTAGCTAGGACTCAAACAAGTAACCTTCTTGCTGTGAGGCGACAGTGCTAACCACTGAGCCACTGTGCTGCCTTGAATATGAATTATTTTTGTAAAGTGTCACACTAATTATGCTATATTGAAGTGAGCATTCGCAGCTGTATCCCATCTAGACTTTCCCCTTTAATACCAGGTATAAATTGGTGAGAGAACTTATCTCAGGTTGACAACTCACATCTACATCAAATGCCGTCCCACTGGAGTAATATTCACATCGGCCACCATATAGAGGTCTGAGATCCTTTTGAAACAACAACAACAGCCATGACAGAGCTTAACTGCAATGCTTAACTGAAGAAATACATACAGTAACATGGTAAAGAAGCACTTACTATATGTCTTGCAGCAAAAACGCCATCCACTATAGCACAGCAGAAGGCAGCCACAACGCCAAAGCTGATGAAGACAATTGAGGCCACCAGCTGGAAGCAAAGAGCAATGTCAGCCTGTTCACCTGCTGTAGTACTGCAGCTCCGTGCACGTGCATTCACACCTGGACACTACTATTGCTACTACTACTGATGTGGTTTATTTGTCTTAGATCTTGTAGATCTATTATGGGATATGGAGATAGTGTGGTCTCACTGGATTCATCCTTACTGCCACTTAACCTTGTTGTTTTCACTGGCTTTCACAAACAGCCATTTAGATACCAGTCACTCCATCCAGCCTGCAATCTAGAGCACTTTGCGGACACGTCTATTTTGTGGCGTTGTATATTACAGAAAGGAAAGGAAAACATTAAATTGGATGTTTCTGATCAATAAATAATGTCTTTTTTTATTTTTTGTTTTCCTGAAATGAGCTAAATCAATCCTTACTTTAAATAATTAATTCTCACCAACTAAAGAAACACTCAGAGTAAGTCTAAAAGGCTGAGACTAATTAGTTTTTTTGTAATTCAACAGAAAATATAACCTTACTTTATTTACAATATTCATTCATTCATTTTCCTTTGGCTTGGTCCCTTTATTAATCAAGGGTTGCCACAGCGGAGTGAACCGCCAACTTTTCCAGCAAACGTTTTACGCAGTGGATGCCCTTCCAGCCACACCCCAGTATTGGGAAACACCCATACACTCTCCCATTCACACACATACACTACAGTAAATTTAGTTTATTCAATTCACCTGTAGCGCATGTCTTTAGACTGTAGAAAAAACAGAGCACCCCGAGGAAACCCATGCGAACTCGGAAAGAACATGCAAACTCCACACAGAAATGCCAACTGACCCAGCCGGGACTCGAACCAGCACCTTTTTGCAGTAAGGGTACGGTGCTAACCACTGAGCCACAGTGTCACCCTATTTACAATATGTTGTATTGTAAAACATTATTATATTCCAAAAATAGGAAGTTTTTCGTCTTTTTCTAATTAATATTTTTATATTTGGCAAGAATACATCATTATTATATGACAATTATAATTATAATAAAAGATTTGCTCTTTTTACCTTCTTACTCATCAAGACATTCTACAACAATGTATAAGTTATCACAAAAAATATCACAATATACAAATATACAAAAATAGCAGCACAAGTGGTAATACTATATTTTAAAGCACCAAATCAGCACATTTGAACAATTCCTGAAGGATCGTATGACACTGGAGGCACTGATGTAATGGCTGATGAAAATATAGCTTTGTCATCACAGGAATAAATTAAATTTATTTAATTTAATATTTATAACTATATTTTACATACTGTTTTTCTTGTATTTTAGATTAAATAAAGCAGCCCTTTTGAGCATAAGGACCCCCAAATATTTGAATGTATGTGTACATACAGGGTGATTCAAAAAGAATACCACAATTTTGGGGTTGGGTGTCTGGAGGGGGTCATATTGGACATCTATGAAATTGTTTTCTAATGAAAAAAACTTTAAGTACTCTTCACATTGATTAATTACCCAAGGCTCCATTATGTTTCTTTGATTAAATCCAGATTTTCAAAGTTGTGGTATTCTTTTTGAATCACCCTGTATATTATTATACTAATCTCTTACGCTAATTTATGTTATCAGTGTAAAAACATAAGCGAAAAGTTCTAAAAGTATATATATATTGATCACTTTTTGCTTTAAAGACAGCAGCCCTTAAAGGGATAGCTTACGCAAAAATGAAAATTCTGTCATTATTTAAACATTTGTTAAGTTTCTTTCTTGTTAAACACAAAATAAGACATTTTGAAGAAAGCTGGAAACTGAAAACTCCATAGTATTTGTTTTGGCTCCTCTCAAAGTCAGTAGTTGCAGTTTTCAGCCTTTTTCAGTATATTTTCTTTTGTGTTCAACAGAAGAAAGAAACTCTGAAAGATTTATAACCACTTGATGAGGAGAAAACAGTAAATTTTGACTTTTGTGTAAACTATCTCTGAAAGCTACAACTCTGCTGAGTAAAACCCGATGATCATATTTTTCAGCAAGATTTGAAAAGAGTCCAAAAAGCGTCTTGTGCTTAAATCAGAAGAAGAACATCTGACCGTCTCTACAAAAGGATTGGACATGCTCAATTCAACAAATTCGCTTATTCGATTACAGATCTACAAATAGTGCAGAAATATTATAACACTTCTTTCCTTGTTGAGCATAGTTTAAAACCCAAAAGCTGGTTATTTCCAGAGTTTTCTCAGACTTCTGAACCCTATGCTTAACCACATGCTTTAAGCACTTCCAGTCAAGGGTGGAGTGTGTATCCTGCACTCGGCCAGCTGTAAGTGTCCCAGTGTGTCTATGATCTGGCCAGCCATGCCATCCTCATGCATTCTTTATTCGGATTGTGGCACCTCCTATTCCCTCTGCACTGCAATGGCTTCTGAACATTCCTGCCTGGACATCCATCCCGCTCCCCTTACACAGAGCTATTTCAGGGTGCTTCTCACCACAAGGCCTGCGACATGCCCTGCTATTCGAGCTCAAACCAGCGAGCCATTTCTGCCAGTATGACACAACTAAAACAAGCAGTGGATTCTTGAAAGCGTGTTTGTTTGCGAGGATCTTTTGCATAGAAATTTCATTTGGAAGATGAAATGCCTGAGCACAGAATCTGATATGAGCAGTGTAATGAAAAACTGCTTACCATCTGCCTCTTATTCTCTATCAAATGGGCGCCGATGATTCCCAGAAAAGAACCAAAGCCGAGCTGAAAATATCACAGGATGAAACTCAGTTGCAACTCATGAACAAAAAATATAATTCTGAAAGGTGGACAGGCTCAATCAGTTACCATCCCACAGAAAATCTCTAATTCCCACAAAGCCTTTTGTCTTTCTCAAAGCAGTATGGTTTATTTAATGGTTTGGACTGCATATGAAACCTGCCCTATGTGCTATAGTGTTTCAAAACAGTCCGACCCTATTGAATGCCAGGAAAACACCTGTTACTTGAACAAAATGTTCTGTTACTTAAGCTTGCAGGAGTGTTGAACAAAATAATACTGGCTGTTTAATAATAAATGGAGAAGTTCACTCAGTTCAACCTTACAGTAATGAGGTAATGGCCACCGGTCACCATAATGGTTGGCCAAGCGGAAAATAATTAAACATGAGGCCTCTCCTGCCCACAGTACTTTACATCACCAACCCATTTATAGACCAAGAGAATGGTTTGCAGTCTGTTATATGCGAGGCTATGGACATTAGTAGCATACTTACAATGACTCCTGGATAGTAGCCACCAACAGTGATGTTCTGCGTCCTGGTTGTAGCCGCCAGACCAAAGACCAAGATGAGTATGGAGACAATAAGGAGCATAACTGTTACTATGATGGACTTTCTTTTCCTCCTCTTAAACGATCCTGTGGAAGACAATGGAGTAATAGGGAGATGCCACGGCACAACACGCCCTTCCCTTGAGCAACACTCTCCCACTTTAGTCACCTTCATTTTGGGGTAATCTGACCTCTTATGTCTATAGTATCTACAGCTGCAAAAGCACTGGCACAACCCAGAAACCCAGATAAATGTAGGTGATGTAATATTAAGTTTCTGTGACAAAACAAAATACATTTGAACTTAAGGTGGACATATGGGCTAGTCTAGATAGAGTGATGTATTATAATTAATACGACCAGTCGTTATGATCACTACGACATTCGTTCGGGGACATCCGACGAGACATGCTGGAATGTAGGTTACGGGACGTTTATTTCCCTCCCGTGTCTGCCTATTTCAACAATGGTCACGAATAAACGAATGTTCAATATAAATTCAAGCGTTAATTGTCTTTCGCGGGACTATAATGGTCTGCGAGCGCAATGAATGCCATTGACCTTGTACTTACCCATCGGATCTGAGATAGGTATACCGCTGCCTTGCGCATTCAGCCCCGCTGGCATTGTAACGTCAGGATATGCAGCATTAGCCGCAGTTATGTCTTCAATTCAAAAACAAACAGCCTAGTCAAAGAGACAAAGATGCCGTCCCTCAGAGTAAATGAACGGAAACTCTATTCTTGCCGTGGCATTCTCTGACACCATGCGTCCCCCGTGTATCCGCGCTTCTCTCATCAGCATCTGGGTCTGTTGTTCATGAATCCGCTGCCCTCATCCCTTCAGCAGAACGCCGCACGGAGCACAGAACTGCGCATGCGCCAGGCAGACCCGCTGTTTGAGGTGTTGCTGCTCGGAAGGGTGACTCATTCCGAATCGGTTCTTTCGAACAGGCCGCTTCAGCTAACAGGCGCGAAAAAAGATTCGGAGGTTATTTTCTTGATGATGTTTTCGCTGGAATCCCTCAAATCCGTGTCACTCGCCTTGAATGTTCCAGTGAATCATGAGGCATGAATTGCTGTTTATTTCTTGAAGGGTGTTTGTAATTTCATGTTTCCGAGCAGAGCCAGCATTTCCCTCATAAGAACGTTTTAAAACCGTAAGCTTGAACGACTATAAACTAGGCTCTCGTCGTTTTGCTATTCGCTATTTTACTAAATGCTGTTTAGACAATAGACAAAAATGTTTTAGACAAAAATGCTATTAAAACAATAAGGGATGATCAAAAATACATTGAAATGTATTTTAAAATAAAATAATAAATACATAAATTCCAAGTGTATCAAAATAAACTACAAAAGCAGCCACGGATGTATCAAATTAAACACTGTATTTTTGTATTTTAAAAATTTTGTAAACCTTCCATCAATAAGCCTGTTGAATCAATCTCTTCACCATTAAACTGACTTAGTAAACAATGTTTGATAACACGTTTTCTCTGCCACTTCATTCACCTATAGAGGAAATTGTGGCGTATGGTGAGTTGAACTTGTAACCTAAAGGTAACTTGTGTTTCTCTATTAATTCATAAATTTCGCACAAATTTACAAATTTTCTACAGAAAGTCCTGCCTTGATGATGATATCCAATGGTTTAAATCATTTAATGCAGATAATGAGTCAGTGCTTAATGTTGATTATGTTTCCACCCATTGCATGCCCAGTAAAATTCCCATCATCCATATTCCATCTAATTTCTTAAGCAAAGATACTAAATTGTAAACTTTAGTATTATATATTTCTGGTCTTAGCATTGCTCAGCTATTTTTAATAGTTGTTGACTTGCTCCTGAATATACCCTTACCATTTGTCTGTTACTTTCTTTACGCATAATTTCCATCCATCCAATCATTCACCACCTTCTTAAAAATAAATTAGTTTTCTGTTTTAATCTCAAGCTTAGACAAATAATGAGAAAGCACCAATCAGAGGCTTCATTATTAAGACGTCATCTTGTACTGTAGTAGACTTGCAAAGTATTTTGCAGTATTTTGAAACTACAAAAATACAAGACTCTAAAGTATTTTGATATATAAATATTAAGCCATTTTCATAAACCCTATCAAATCCTAATTGCAAAATACTATTTTATATTTGAAATACATGTATCATAAATACTGCTGCCCATTCCTGAAAACAATAACAACAAACTGTTTTGTGTTACAATATGTGTCATTGCAAATATATTTTTGTATGTTTTATTTCACTTAATTACAATAAACTTTGCTGTAAGTGTACTTTTTAAAACAAAAAATAAATTTCAGTCTGTACCATATTTTGCATGGTCTACTGGCCCTTAAACATATAAAATATCACTTTAAATACTAAAAATCAAAATGAGTGAGAGTATAGATGTATTAGTATAAATGAAAACTTAGGCCTAGCTGTAGTTTTATCCTTAAAAGTAGGCTATATTTATAAACTAAAAATGGGCCGATATGTACATAGTACTTGCTTTAACCAACTTAAGCAGGCCTAATAATGAACTTGATGTTTACCTGCTCTATCTGAGACACACAGTTTGATGCAGAAGATTCCATGATTGACTGATGAAACCAAAGGAAAAAAAACAGCTGATAGTGTAAAAAGACTCTTTATGCAGTTGCTGCTCTGCTTCAGAAATCTCTACATAATTAAAGTATATCTAATTATAGATTACACAGAAAAATGCTTTACAAAATGTATTAGTTTTCAGAAAATTTAAAGTTTCTATTTCTAAGAGTTATATTCTAAGCAGATTTAATGAATCCCATAGAATAGTGGGTAAATACTGTGTATTTGTATAATAAAATAATAGCATTCTTAAGAAAAATGATAATATTGAAAGATCCAGATCCTGAAACAATTTCAGACGAAATTGCGCCATCAACTGGTAAAACGGTGTGACTGGTAAAATCTAAAACAAAAAAGTTCTGTTAGTTTAAATTGGTCTATAT
>CAIGQQ010038942.1:10516976-10534939 GCA_903798035.1 Danio albolineatus
ATATATATATATATGTTTGATAAATATTTATGGACAGTCATATAATATTTTGCTGCATATTATACTGTGTATGAGCCAAATAAAATGTAATTTTTCAATTAATAAGTCCATTTATTTATCTTCAATACTCCTTCTCTTTCTTCTGGCAGGTATGACAATGTTCCCTCACGTAGACACAGCTCATGGGTTTGACATTGCTTTCAACGCCTCTGACCGAAGCTCGTGGAGGAGGTATGCGAAAACACTGGAAGCCCATCTCAAACGTAAGTCCTGCAAGTTTAGCGAGTTTGCTTTGACTCTGTTTTATAGGGAAGGTGCATTTTCTGTTCAGATTCAAATGGCTCCAGCACACTGTTGAACAAGTCCCGCTGTCTATAGAAATACTGACAAGGAGGGAAACCCTTTTGTGCACTCAGTGTTACTGCTCAGTGCTGCCAGGGCCCCACTTTTTGTGCTGGCCTGTAAGTTGTAGGGGCCAGTCTTGGGCAACAGCCATTGTTTGGTTAATTTATGGTCTCTCTCTCTTTCTTTTCTCTCTTCCATCTCTTTTATTGCGATTTCCCGCCATGGCCAGCCTATGACGATGGATTGCAGGGCAGGCGGAACATTCCATGCAAAGGAAATGCGTATTTCATGCAAGAAGACTTGGAGGAGAGTGCCGAGCGCAAGGCATGTCAGTTTAACAGATCCTCGCTGGGAGCCTGCTCTGGCCTGCAGGACAAAGATTTCGGCTACTCTAAGGGAAGACCCTGCATTCTCGTCAAAATGAATCGGGTGAGATTCTGACAGAGTGTCCAGCTTTATTTTGTTTACAGAACAAAGGCCCGCTGAAATGGAGACAATAACGCTTTCACGCTCTAGTGCCATCTTGTGGATGAAATAAGCAGTGACTTCATTTCTTATGCAATCAGGTCATTCTCAGAGGCTAATTAAGTTTTAGACTACTGGTCAGAAGTGACGTCCGGAGAGACGATAATTGCTTTTAATGACATTATAAGTTTAATTAAACCATCAAAGTATATAGAACGTGCTGAGAAGAGGAAAGCACTAAAGTTGATGAAGGTAGTTCACAAACAAAATGATTTGGCAAAAACTATACTCATTCATTCATTTTCCTTCAGCTTAGTTCCTTCATTCATCAGGGGTATCATCACCACAGCGGAATGAACCGCCAACTTATCCAGCATATGTTTTACACAGCGGATGCCCTTCCAGCTGCAACCTAGTACTGGGAAACACCCCTACACTCTCACATTCATACACATATACACTACGGCCAATTTAGTTTATTCAGTTCACCTTTACTGCATGTCTTTGGACAGTGGGGGAAACCGGAGTACCCGGAGGAAACCCACGGCAACACGGGAACATGCAAACTCCACACAGAAAAACCAACTGGCCTAGCCAGAGCTCAAACCCGCAACCTTCTTGCTGTGAGGCGACGGTGCTAACCACTGCACCACCATGCCAAACTATACTAATACATCTAAAATAATAGTATACGAATATGTTTTTAAAGAAATCTATAAATATAGTGAAACTTTATATTGTAGTGTACTATTTTAATACTAAATAGGCTCACTTTTAAGTAATAAAAAGTAATATATTAAGTGAAACAACAGTAAACTTTGATTAGTTTTTCCATTTAGACTACAACTACACTACAAGTTAATGTACTAGATAAATACTTTAGCACTTTTCTAAAGTACCCAGAAGTTTACTCAGTGTGAACACATAGTTTTACAGCTTTTAATACGCAAAGTATGCAGATGCAAAATTGAACAATAAGAATACAAACAACATTATTAATTTGTACTTTTGTAAATCAGTAAAACTATGTGAAACTAGTTCATAGTCTACCCCAGGGCTGCTCAACCCTGCTCCTGGAGATCTACCTTCCTGGAGAGTTCAGCTCCAGCCCTGACCAAATATGTTTGATACGAGTTGCAGCTGAAACCTGCAGGATTGTAGATCTCCAGGAACAGGGTTGAGCATCCCTGGTCTACCCAGTAAAAAGTGTAAACGTAACAACAAAGCAAGAATATATAAAATATAAAACAAATACGACAATACTACTAATTATGTAGATGATCAATATGACTTATGGTCACTACTGAATGTGTGACTGTTTTCTGTTGTGACAGATTCTCGGGTATCTGCCTGGTCAAGGCACTCCAGTAAATGTTACATGTGGATTAAAGGTAACAGTTAAGACTAACACTATTGGTTCATAACAAGTGGTAAAACAACAACACAGTATGATATTTAAGCATGCAGTCCATGCAGTGTTAAAATATAACAATTTTGTATCTTCTATAATGATTTTTCCAGAAAGGGTCAACTGAAGTCCTTGGAGAAGTCAAATTCTTTCCAAATCCTATCTTCGACTTGCGGTACTACCCTTACTATGGGAAACTGAGACATGTAAGTGATCCTGGTTCAGAATTCTCCTAACGTCTCCCAGTTCATTAGTATTTTAACTATGTTTTGTTTTTCTATTCAAACAGGTAAACTACTCCTCTCCACTGGTGGCGGTGCAATTTCTCAACGTCCAACACGACACCCCACTACACATTCAATGCAAGCTAAACGGCAAGGGCATCATCAACGATTCACCGACTGACCGTTTTCTGGGTAGCGTGTCTTTCACTTTAGAAGTGGGTGCATAGGATCGCAGTAGGCCTAGAGAAATTGATTTTAAAACTCTCAGAGTATGTTATAATAAATGAAATAGCACACTGGGTGCTGTCTTTACCCATTAGCCCACTGATTATGCCTCCGGCAGCCACTGTGCTATTCGTGTCAGAGAAAACAAGAAATTTCCCAGTACGCAAAAACTGAGATTCATAGATCACATTCAGTAACATTCAGTACCCAGACACTAGAACTGAACTGACACCTGTCTCAATTTCATTATAGGATAAAAACAAACGAACAAAGATGTCCAAATATGTAGAACCCATTTATAGATGAGGCATAATCACACAAAAACGTACAGCCTACAGCGTGACTTAGGCTAAACGATTCTCTAGATCTGTGTAGACTGTAGACATTAACATTTATTAATTGATCAGTTCTTTTGGTAAGTCAGATGTGTATATAACACACGTTAAAACTATTTTTTTTTTTAATGATTTTTCCCTGTTAAGGAAAATTCCCCCTCAGGCCGAGAATGACTTGTGATCTTTTTTTTTTGCTTGCTCATTTAATGGAATAACAATCAAATGTGGTTTAGGATTAATAATTGATTGTACATTTTTATTTTTGGACTAAATTTCCTTTATTATTTTTGGATATGCAACTAAATTTTGATTCCAGAGGAAAAGTATTTTACTGAAATGCACAGCAAATCCCATTTCATCATTTTGAAAATGAAACACAAGTTGATTTTCTTGTTTTGTTTTTGTCAATTATGCAATCAGCATTTCTTCAAAACTAAATGGCAAATTTCACGTACTTCATCTTTAAGTGAAAATATCTGTTCAGTTGCCTGTAAGAAGGATTTCAACAGTATTATTTATTATTGTATTTGAATATATTGACATGGTACGATCGGTTACAAAGTGTAATAGTGAGATGGAAATCGGTAACTGCACGTCTTTGTTATTCGGTAAATACAATGAAATATCCACTGGCTGACAAAGATTTGCCAGCTCATGTTTTTAAACACACTCCTGTTCTAGCATAAACAATAAAGACGGATGAAAATTAACGGAATCAAACCTTTCTGCTCTGTTTTCCTCTTTAAAAGGGACGAATCTGATATGAAATGTGTGCATCTTTGATGATTCCATGGAACCTTTCCATTTCACAAAGGCTCTTCATACTGGAAACTTTTATATAGTGATCAAAATGACAAAACACATGATAAAGATTATTTGGAAGTATTGCTTTGAATATATTTTACTTGCTGCAGAAAGAGCGACTGATAAACATTTGCTTTCACTCTGCCTTGTGGCTTCATTACAGGCGCCTGCTGCACAAATAAATAAATAAATATAAAATCCCCCAAACTACTTAATTGACCTTTCACTGAGATCTTCAAACAGTTATACTTTAGACATAAATAAATGGAACTTTCACTGAAATGAACTAGGTGTCAGGTTTTTTTTAACTATGGCTAAAAGGGTCATGGCTTAGGCCTTCACATGGACAACCTACTGTTGGTGGTTTTCAGTCACTTTAGCTAGGTCACAAGAAGAGTTAAATGCTCAGTAATAATTGCATTGTCAGATAATAAGGGATAATATCAACAAATTAACACCAGTAACAAAGTGTTTGATATAAAGGGTACCTATTTCACCCCTTTTTCAAGATAAGTCTTGTGTGTCCAGAATGTGTTTGGAAAGTTTAATCTCAATACACCATTCAGATTATTTATATCCCTTTCAGGGTATTGGATTTTCTGCTCTGAACACTATTTAGCTGTTTTTGTTGCCTGTGCCTTTAATGCTGGTTCTCCCCGCCCACTGTTCACACATGCCTGTCAGTGTGTGACTCAGGCCCCATATACACTAGTGCGTTTTAGATTTAAAATGGCGTTTTAGCATGAAAACGATCCGCATCCACACTAGCGTTTCTGAACATATATCTGTCCACACTACTCCACCAAAAACGTGTATCACGTGACCATTCACTTACTCTGGGCATGCACGTTCAAGTATAAACAGGAAGCATGTGTCTCGCTCGGCATTTGGTTATTGTTAGTCAACAAACTTTTTTCTTATGCCAATCCTCGGGAACAACTACTTCACTTACAAACATGTCCCACCAGGCACTGGTTCTTCCCGGTGTAACCCAAAACTGGCATTCTAAAGCCCCGTTTACACTAGTACGTTTTCGTTTTAAAACGCATAAGTTTTGCTACGGTTACGCCATCCGTCCACACTACGCCGGAGTTTTCGAGGTGCGAAAACGGAGCGTTTTAGAAACGCTGGAGAGGCCGTTTCCATTCTAAAACGCCGCCGCAGCGTCTCAGTGTGGACGGATATCTTTGAAAACAGAGGCGTGGCTGCTGAGATCCGCTACGTGATTGGGGCTTTGGGTCATTGCGTATCGTTTCCTTATTCGTTAAGCGCACATGGCTATAACATCACCGGCAGACCAGTCTTCACTGTAAAAGCTGTATTTTCGATAGCCATGGATGTTTTATATTCATTTGTTACTTTAAGTAACAACTCAACCGCGTTGTCTGTCCTCAAAAAGACCTCTCTTGCTTTCTTTGCCATCGCGTTCATCGTTCAACCAGCGTTTGTTGGCTAACAATAACCAAATGCCGAGCGAGACACATGCTTCCTGTTTATACTTGAACGCGCATGCCCAGAGTGCGCGAATGGTCAGGTGATATACGTTTCTGGTGGATTAGTGAAGACGGAGATCTGTTAAGACGCTGGGTGAAACGCTAGTGTGGACGCGGATCGTTTTCATGCTAAAACGCCGTTTTAAAACTAAAACGCACTAGTGTAAACGGGGCCTAAATAGGGCTTACGCAGCATGAAACGCAAGCGATTAGCGAGTGCTTGAACAGTAGCTTGCCTCTTGCGAATATATGCAGCTGTTGTAGTAAAAAAGGCAGAGTTTAACTGCACAATGGCACCTATAACAGACAATATTGCAAACAACACTTCCATTTCTGTGTCCATGTTGTTGTTTACAGTGAAGGCAGGTCTGCCGTCTTCCGGTGGCGTTATAGTCATGTGATAGGGGCTTGACGAATAAGGGAAGGATACGCAATGACCCAAAATCCCCATACAAGTTGCAAATCTCAGCAGCCACACCTCAGTTTTCAGATGTCTCCGTTTTCCCCCATCCACACTGAGACGGAGCAGCAGCGTTTTAGAATGAAACTGCCTCTCCAGCGTTTCCAAAACGCTCCGTTTTTGGGACTCGAAAACTCTGGCGTAGTGTGGACGGATGGCGTAATCGTGGCAAAACTTATTAACTTAACGCATTAGTGTAAACGGGGCCTCAATGTCCGCCTCAGCTGCCTCAGATAAACAGCACAGTGAGAGACATGAAAGAAGCAGATCTAATGTAAGTTTGTGATCAATACAACAGTAAGAACTTTTCCAATGATTATTTGATGTATTTGTTGTGGAGTTGCAACGATGAGTCACACACAATGTCGTTACAAAGATGCACACAGCACGTGTTTAACTTTGCACTGTTTTTACGAGAGGGGTCTGACTTGGTGCAGGGCAATCTGAGCTGCATCCAATGTTTTTCAATGGGCTCACCTAACCCTACCTCTCACAGTGACATCACTAGCTTCATTGAGTGCATTGTGTCTGACAATGCATCGTGAAAGATGCAGTCTCAGCTTGCATCATAAAGGCTGCATCCAGATACTATTGGTTTTTGCATAGCAAATGAGACAGGACACACATTCGCCGTATGTATATCTGTAATGTAAATGTACAAAATAAACCTGATTTAACATCCACAAACAGGATCGAAGCATCTTCTTTCATAATAGCTCTGACATGCGGCTGTGGTGAACAGAAAAAAACAAATTAATTAATTAAACTAAATAAAAAATAAATAAATAAAAATATAATCGCTGTATTTCATTACAAACATGCAGTTTTAAAACGTGTTAAACTTGTAAAACTTATTCTTGATCACATTTGATGACGATTGATGATCAGAGAGTGCAACAGATCTTTTAATCTTAGTTGCTTTTCACACATCCTGTCTTGTTGATATGATTATATGCTTTACTACAGAGAGATGATGTTAATATGTGGCTGTCAATCAAATGAGTTGGTGGGGAAACCGCACTACTACGTCATGGTGGGCCTCAAACTGAGAGGCATTTGGATCCTATTTTTAATGTCAGAACATCTATATATTAAAAAAAAAAAAAAAAAAAAAAGGGCTCCGATTGTCTATGTATCACCCCAATATGACTGTGGACACTATGCCTACACACAGTTCTGTCCACAGTTCTGTATTAAAGGTCAAGCATTCTCAAAGGTTGATATTGATAGCCACTAAAGACATGTTTCAGGAATTTGGCACTTATCAATTAAACAAATAAATAAAAGCTTTCAGATTTATGCAAATTATCTTTGTTATAAAGACAAATAGAGGCCTCAGGGGCTTGGAATGACATTAGTGTAACTGACCGTTTAACTTGAGTGAACTATCCCTTTACATTAAACAGGGCAGATGGCAAAATGGAACTCAAATCATTTGAACATGAAAGGTCAGTCTTCCATCCAAGTAAGAAGGTTGTCTTACTGTAATGCAGTTCAGACACTTCCAGTTAACAGCCATAAATGTATGACATCAGTAAGTTTATTGCAACACTAGAGCTCCAAGTCCAGTGGAAGCTGTGACCATAAAAGTCATGAGAATGTGTAAAATATTATGAACTCAAACAGCAAAGAACAAAAAGGCAAGACAAAGAAATGTACAAAAACAAAGCAATTTTATTGTAATCTTTTCCACTTTCAAATGGTGAACCAACATTCTTAATCGGACAGAAATCAATCCTATATAAAGAAGGAACAAAAGAAATGCAACTAAAAAGGCACACTATAGTACAATGATATTCTGTCTTTAGTAGTGTTTAACAACCGAATCCTTTGGGGGAGGAGAGGATGACTAGAGAAAGAAAAAAAAAAAAAAAAAAAAAAAAACCTGTATAATGAAGTGGATTGAATCAAGTCATTTCACAACGATGAATGACAATGGAAACTGTAGCTTTGGTCTTTAAACTAGTTTGTACATGTCCCCAACAGTAAGAATGGAAAACACTTCCAACATTCCCTGAGAGGGATCGAATGGAATCAACGAAAGTCAAATAAAATAAATGTTTCCCTTTATAATATAATGTGCTAAGTGCAAACGTGTAACTGATTAGTGCTGCTGATTCAGAAATGTGCCAGGATACTTGAGCCTTCATTTGGGGCCACGAATGTGCAGGATTACGATTACAGAACTGAGCAATTACATTCAAATGGTTCAACTCAAACCATATTTCTAAAATCTATAACTGCATCATTCATTAATTCATTATATAGTTCACAAATCACAGCATCCTCAGAACAAGAAAATAAACCAAATCGCCTATAAAAAGGAATCTTTTTTTCTCTCCATGCATTTAACACAGCGCAACACCAGTGGTTATTTCAGGCAGCCTGTGCTTGCACCAAATCATGCCTGCTGACATTACTTCTGGTGGAATTAAAGCAGAAATAAAAATATCACACCATTCATAAAACTATTAGATTGCACACAGGAAATGATTAGAGATGTAAATGGCAATCAAACAGGTTAGAAACTGTCATGTCTTCAGCAGTAAGCACTGATAGGGAGGAGGGTTGAATGGTTTGGAGGGGAAAAGGAGGAAGCCAACAGGACCAGAAGAGAAAGAGGTAAAATATGTGATAAAGGGCAAGCCAAGGTTAGGAGGTAAGGCGGCTGCAGGGCAGGTGGTTATACAGACTGGTAACCAGTACGACTCTTTCGCCGGCCAATCAGGTAAGAGATAAGCACTAGGATGATTAGGAAGCTGAGTGCCACACCCACAGCAATGGGCACAAGAAAACTCAAATCAGAATCCAGAAAGCACTCCTCCGCTGGGAGAAAGGAGAGACAGAGAGAAAGGGATGGTGAGTGATTATCCAGTGTTAGATCATAACAGAACTTCATTGCAGAATAGCGGTCATATGCCACACAGGGGAATTTTAGAAAAAAAATCACCACACCAACATATTGGTGATATCATTTTCTTTGGCTTAAACGGAATTGACATCTCTGAAATACTGAGAGAGTTTGCAGATTGCGATTAGGTATGATTACTAGGACTAATTGAATTGCTCATAGCCAGAGGTTTGACTTCTCTTTCGTCCAATCAGATAGGCCAGTAAAACAATAACAACGAGGACCGCCAGGGCAACTCCCACCGCTATAGGGACAATGAAGTTATCAGGCTCATCTGCTTCGCAATCCTCAGCTGAAAATAAAGAGAATTAGTGAGGCAAAGACAATGTCTGAAATAATTTACATTGTAAATTACACTGAAATAAATGGCCCACACCAGTTATGTATACACAATAGTCTCTTTTCATTTATTGCTGCTAAAAGCCCATTAAAAACAAAGCCATTTTCATTGCCAAAAACAACCCCCCACCCCCAATGTCAAATCACATCAAATATCAGGGCAGTCAGTTAATAATCCCTTTTCACAAGTCTGCAGGCAGAAAGGTACACTCAAAGAAAAAAGCAAAACAAATCAAATACAAATCCATATTTATTATTATTGATGCAACTGATTAGATGGAAAGCAAAAATTTACTTCATTAAAGCAAGGCACAAAATAGCCAGTGACCAGTTTTGAAGTTGTCAGTTGTCCTAACTTGAGTGAAAACAATTTACACATGATTGTGCGAGTGCTGCATAAATTTGAATAGTGCATAAGTGGCAAAGAAAAAATAATAAAAATACAACTGACAGCTACTATAGAGGGCTCAAACAGGTGCAAATAATTCATCTTGCAGAAAATACAAATTCACAGATGTATAAGCAAAAAGCAGCATGTATCATTCAAGCTGGAGTAGCAGTATTGACCAGACAGCCGATTTAGAAGTAATCCCTTTTTAACAAACGAAACCAAACAAATACAAAACTTTGCTTTAAAGCTTAAGTGTTGCTCAAAAAGCAAACACCTATTACAACAGTGTCTTTTTCGTTATTATTATTATTATTTTTTTTAAATGCTAGTCACGAAGTATCCTAGCACTTAATTTCCTGTTCTAGAATTGTAACAGGTTTGAAAAAGGGGTAGTCTAGAATGTTTACGTTCCCCCAAACTGATTAATACAAGACATGCAAAAAGCACCTGATCTCAATAAATGGGAGCAGTCCAGTCTCTATATGGACTCTTATTTAAACCAGATGCTGCAAGGAAGGTGCGTATTAAATTGGTTTAAAAATGACAGCTTTGATGAGCATAATTTAAATTTGCACAAAACTAGACAATGAACACAAAAGGAATGTCTAAGAGAAGTGCAGGGTCTGATATGGAGCAATTAAAGTTGAATTTGCCACAACCCATGACCAAGAAGCTACAGTTTTCACATAGAAAAATAGCAAGGGTGTAACACTAATTTGCTTGTGAAAAGATAAAAATGGGACCATGCACTTCAACTAAATTGTAAAGGTGGAAAGAAAAGGTGTACACAAATTAATAGGGAGCTCTGGTCCTGGAGAGCCGCTGTTTCTTTTGATTTTTAAAAGGCGTTGCAGTTTAGGGGCCTCTGGATTACATTTTTTTTTTTTTTTTTTTTTTGACTCCTGTGGTCATGAGTCAGTTGCCAATTGAGAGATTGCACAAAACCCCACAATATTTACAGTGGTCCAGGAACAGGCTTGTGTGTGTCCCTTAAAATACTCAGGATTTGATTCTGTGATTTGCATTACAGTGTTTGATATCCAACATAGGTTCTTCGTCGACCAATCACATATGCAATCACAACAATGAAAATCAAACCAGCCAGAGCGGCACCAACAATGATTGGGATTAAGAGGCTGGTGTCATCCAGTGAACATTCATGGGCTGCAGACAGAGAGAATATGAATGAACATGTGATGAAGCTGCAGTCTCGTCATTAAAACCACTGCAGATATTCTTAGATCACTGTACAGACATGAATTTAATCTGGTTACAGTGGGCCATTTGCTCTGAGAATTAAAAGGAGTTATTTTAAAAAAGTGCAAGTTTCACATTCAAATATACACTAAATTGTGGAGATTGTAAAAGGTTAGGTGTGATTTTACCATAATCTATAGAAGACAGTGTTTGAGACACTAATTATACCAAATTACATCTAACATTTAGTATAAATTTAGACAAACACCACTTACAGATTTTAAAAGAGTGCCTAAAAATCAAGTGTGATCCTTTGCCACCAACTTAATATAAAAACAAAGTTTAATCATGTGTGAGAGAGAGAAAAAAAATAAAATTGTATAAAGTTGATAGCAAATGTCTTTGGCCCAAACGCACTTGACGTTAATCTGTGAGCTTGCAAAGTACACAGGAAACACCATGAGTTTATCAGATGTAATGGTGCATGAGCAGTGTCGCGGTTTCACACTAAATGTGTTAGAAAAATTACCAAAAATCCATTTCCAATCACCTCACTCTGGGGTGCTCTACTTTATCTACAGTTTGACTCACTATGGCTCTTGATACAAGTTACACACTATAAATGTGATGGTCAATTAGCTCAGCATCACCTATACACAAACATACCTGTACTAAACGAGTTCTTCTTGACGTCGAAGGGCTGCACTTGTAGCTCAAATGTGTTGAGGGTAAGCTTGTCACTGATGTTGTAGCTTTGCTCTTTTCTGCACATGTAGGAGCTCCCGACCGAAGCCTCCCACAGAGACAGATTGGTATTGGAGTCATTGAAAATTTTACCTGTTGGGGAGGGGCAAATTCAGTGGACTGATAGATTATGAAATGCACAATCAAAAAAAGCAGTTCAAAAATGGCACCATATTGGTTATGGCTGATTTCACAGAATCACGTCAATATTAAAATGACTCACAGGCAGATTTAAACAGTGAAGTTATTTTTTTTTTAAAAGCAGAGTTAAAGTACTATAATTTACATTTAGCAATAAAAAGATTAAGTCTCTGCAACTGACTTGTATAAAGCAACATGTTAGCCTGGAAACAAGTTCAGATAACACAAACACAGGAATTAAAAAACAAGCAAAACCGAATTTCTACCATGCACAATGTTCTCTGCATTCCTTTTTTTGCACTATGTACACAAAAAGCTTCAATACATTAAACTGCCATTTCTCAAAAAAAAAAAAAAAAAAAAAGAGGCGGGACACCTAAATTAACTTGAAATCAGTGATTCTAGTTTAACTAAAGTCTAAAAATTTACAGTTCATTTATCCAAAGGTCTCGAACTATTTCTGGAGGGCCTAAGCTCAGCAGTTTTGCTCAAACCAAAAATCAACACAGCTGATCCAATAATCAAGGAACAGTCATAAACGGCTTCACTAGTTGAATTAGCTGTGTTTGATCAGGGCTGGCACAAACCTGTGCAGAGCTGCAGCTCTCCAGGAATGGAGTTTGAGAGCTCTGATTTATCAAACAGTCTTACCATTTCCAAGATCAACAGTCAACGTCAAAGCATGTAGATGGAACTTCTGAGAAACCTATCAAACAAAAATAAAAGCCTTTAGCATGACATTGCAAGCATTTTACACTCGTATGAATTGTAAATTTCTTTTTAGGGTAAACATTTAATAAAAGCCCACCACATAAAAAAAAACCATCCTTTAAGCCAAACTCAGTTCCTGGAGGGCCATAACCCACTTGGTTTAGTTGCAACCCTGCTTCAACACTTAACTGTAGGCTTTAAACCAGACTGAAGAACTTAGTTTGATCAGGATTGGAACTAAACAGAGCTGCTACCCTCTAGAAACTGAATTTGACACCTGTGCTGCAAGCAGATGGGGTGGCAAGTCCTGTTTTACATTTTAAAGACTTACATTTGTGAAGACAAAATGGACAGTGATGTCTTTTGACGTCAGCGAGAGGGAAGAGTCACTGCCACCACCTCCGCAGGTTCCATTCACTTTTGTCACATTAGGGTCAAGATTAACAGTCTGAAGGCTGGCATTCTACATAAGATATTTAAAATCATTAAAAAGACAGTAGAATAAGTTTAAATTGAAACCACAGAAATATTACAACTACACACCTCACTTATTTTGAAGCTGAACTGAAGGCCCATCTTTGCCAGCAGACAGTCTGAGACATTGTCGGTCTTGATGCTGTAGTTTCCAACAGTCGGGTTCGGGACAGGAGTCGGAGAAGGGGTCGGGGCTCCTGTAGCATTGGTGTGTGTGGTGGTTGGAGCATCTGTGGTAGAATTGGTTATGTTGTGTCCTGTGGTAGTTGGCGGCTCTGTAGTGGAATTGGTAGTGTTGTGTCCTGTGGTAGTTGGAGCTAATGTGGTAACTGCAGCCTCGGTGCTAGAACTACTAGTGCTTTGCGTGGAAGTTGGAGCTGAAGTGGTAACTGTGGTGGGAGCAGTAGTCGTTTTAGCGGCAGGTTCTGTAGTCAGAGTAGAATGAGTGGAAGTTGAAGTGGGCCTGGAGGTGGATGAAGTAGATCGAGTAGTCTGGGTGACTGGGGGGAGGCTGGCTGTTTTGAGCTCTGCTGTTGAGGGCAGTGGTGATGTCATCATATCATCAGCATGAACAATACCTGTACGTGGTGGAAGGAGAAGGTTATAAACAAACATTTCCTTGTATGCCACATTGCTGCAAGGTTCTCCCATTGGAAAGGCAAAAGGCAATAAAAAATAAAAACTTTTACCTGAAAATCTTTAGGTTATATTAATATTTGGAGCTGCACTGAAGCCAATGAGTATTGGATAAGGATATTTTTAAACAAGTTATTGACCAATCAGTCAGGCCTGACAAAGAGTTTAATTGGCCAAACACTGTTAAAAAAATAAAAATAAAAATAAACCCCACAGAAACACTACAACACACCCCATTTACTTAGAAGCTGAACTGAAAGCCTATCCCAAAACAATAAATGAATTATACTTGTACTGTGTAAAGTGTCTAAATGTAGAATTAATTTGAGATGGATAACAATGACTCAAACACTGCCAGTAATCTCTGCACTGCAAAATTTAACTAAAATGGAAATCTAATCCTGATTTTACACAAAATGAAAACATGGAAAGGATGACAGATATGTACTTTAAAATATCCCCACCCCATAGAAAAAAAAATGCATTTGATAATCATGTGCATTTAAAGCTTGCAGAGAACTTACTGCATTAAAAGCTTTACATTTAAATAAAATAAAAACCCACACTTCACTCGAATAGCCCTTCAACCACCTTCACAAAAAGGAAGACAGCAGCCCAAGCACATTCCAAAAGCTACAACATCCTGACTGAAAGGCAGCAAAAAAAAAAAAAACTAGACTGAACATTTGCTTAACACTTACATTTATGGAGGTTTATAAAAAAAGAAAAAAAAAAGCCTTTGGATGGGCATAGTTAAGGTTTTATAGAATCTCCTGTAGTATATTAAAATCACCAAGTGCCTCAAATCAAAAATAAGCATAAAAAATTACATTAAAAATATTTGTGCGTCTAAAAATGGAGCTGCATGTTGCGGTGTGGACCTTAATTCGGATTCTCATTTGTTTAGTGTATTATAAGCCATTTCGCATCAGCAGTGTGACCGTTTATGAGAGTTGTGTAATGTTTTTTAGCCGTTAGATCAGCACTGTGATCGTCGCTCATTTAGGTTGATGAAATCATTAACCTGTTGTTTCACACACACACGGCAATCACATGATGAAAGAGGGTGACAAGATAAACACACTGTACAAGCACTTCACAAATCACATGTCTCAGCCAGCAAGTGTCATTCAGAAGATTCAGGAGTTTTCTTCCGTTTTGTTTAAATCAAAATCATGATTACAAATATTTACTGTTAAAGTTAGTGATAAAACGCAACAAATTTTAATCGATTAATATAAATAGGGGAACAGAAATGGCTAAATCTTATCAGACACGTTATAACTCCCTTGAGTCATTATGCCAGCGCATGATTTACTGGCTTTATGACAGCTTGAGTCACAACGGTTGTGTCGGAAACCCTTGTAAACTTTCACATTAGACCGCATATCTGGCCATCAAAAAAAAAAAACTGCAGGCAGCAAAACGAGCTGAACTTATAAAACGAATAGCATAAGATTCAACAGTAGGTAAACACATCTTACTGTTTAATCAAAAATTGCTAACAATCCAACAGGCAAATATTAGTTGCGGTTTATGGCCGGAGTATCTACTAAAAAATAACGACCATATCGTTTTATGGGATAAATCCCTTAATGTGTTAATGTACACTAAACAACGCCAAAAAGACAAATGTGTTCCTTAGACTTGCTGACAGTGTCTCTGAATATCTAACGCGCATCTGTTGGCGTAGGTAATAATTCAGGCTAATGCTAACGCTAACAGGCTCCTGTGGGCCTGCGCAAACCAGACAAAAATAAACTTCAAAATCTGTTGTCGTAACGCATCATCGTCTGAAATGAAACACTAAACAACATGGTCGTACGTACCACTCAGCAGAATAAAGAGCAGAGCCAGAAAACCGCGGACAGCCATTGCGACGGGTGGATGGTTTCTCTGAGCAGACAGACTGTAAGAGACGCCCGGACCGAGTGTGACCCGGTGCAGCAGCGCTGTAAGCTCAGCCTCAAACCTGAGCTCATATAAGTCATATGACAGGCGGGATGGCCCTCTCCTCCTCCCCCCGCACACGTGCCTGACGTCGAGTTTACGGACAGTGCTCATTTGACAAACCTGTTGGTAATTAAATCAGACCGAGATGTTTTATTGAACGTGTTAACGTAATTAAAAAGTCCAAACGGTGTGATCACACAACTGTCATAAAACCACCGTGCGTATTGATGTTGTATTAGTTTTAGTTATTTATATTTTATTTATTATTATTATTATTTTTTTTTACAGACAAAACATTTATTTCATCCATCCATTCCCTGCTGTTAATACAGAGATGACAAATAGTTTTCATTTTAAGATGCCTCGGTTATTCTCATAATACAATTCTTACATTATTTCTATAAGTGTGATAATGTTATTGTAGATCTCAAGCTAACATCAAACATTATTTTGTAAAAGAATAAATCCATATTATTTTCAAAATAGGTTATTTTCATTAAAAATAATTAAAAGATTAATTTCTTGTTTCTTCAAAGATGGGATCTATTCCATCTGGTAGTGTAACTCTATTGAGAAGTACCCTTACTATTTGTCACAAATTTTGCTTAATTTGGTGCATGCTTTTGGTATTATTCTTTGCTTCTCCTTGTAAAACTATGCTATTAATAATAGCATGATTCATTATTTCAGCAGAATGTTATTAGCAAACCAGGTATGACTGCTTATTGAAACAATGCAGTGGATAACTTTTTTGTTTGGAAAAGGTATATATGCTTTCACATATTATTTTAAATTTTTAGTTATTATACAAATAAATCAAAAGAGATTTGTTACAAAGTAATTCATAATTCTATCCTGATATAAACGTGAAATCACCTTTAGTGGTCCTTTTTGTGATGACTGTTTTGAAACCGCTGTTCCTCTGTTTTGGAACTGTCCATTTACAACAACATTTCGAAAAATTTTCTTGGGTTTTATTAGAAAAATAATTATAAGAATGTACTTTAGAAAGTATTAGAAACTATTAGAAAGAGGTAATGTTGGGCTTTGTCAACTATGATCAATCTAAAAGAAAATAGTTTTATGTGGTGATCTCGGTTTTGCTGCTTTCAAAATTTCGCATTCATAAGTCCAATGCAGGCGCCACTGTGGCCTAGTGGTTAGCACGTTCGCCTCACAGCAAGAAGGTCGCTGGTTCGATCCCCGGCTGGGCCAGTTGGCATTTCTGTGTGGAGTTTGCATGTTCTCCCCGTGGTTGCGTGGGTTTCCTCCGGGTGCTCCGGTTTCCCCCACAGTCCAAAGACATGCGGTACAGGTGAATTGGGTAAGCTAAATTGTCCGTAGTGTATGTGTGTGAATGAGAATGTATGGATGTGTTTCCCAGAGATGGGTTGTGGCTGGAAGGGCATCCGCTGCGTAAAACAAATGCTGGATAAGTTGGCGGTTCATTCCGCTGTGGCGACCCCGGATTAATAAAGGGACTAAGCCGAAAAGAAAATGAATGAATGAATGAAGTCCAATGCAAATGATTTATTTGAATTTTAGGCTTAAAACATGACTTCTACACAGTCGTGTATATTTACATATTTAATTGTGCATATTTTAACTGAAGTTGCCATGCTATTGTACTCAATTATCCTAGAAGTTTAATGAATGTTTAAAATGTACAGTATTTCATGGAAACATTAATCCGAACTCCAGTAGTTAAACAAAATGACATCTTACTCCATATGTTAATTTGCTTTAGATAAAAGCATTTGCTGAATGAATAAATGTAAATACCTTCAGAGGTCATCTGACGAGGGTTTTTATCAAAAAGGTAATGAAATTTCTATCATTATATCCCATGAAAAATGTTACCTGTACACATTAAGCAGCTATTAAGCAGCATATCATGCAAAGTATAAAAAACAAAATTAAGACCTTTTTTTATTACAAAATAATAAAAAATAATAAGGCAACTAGGTCTTACAAATTTTAATTTTTCCACTTGTTTGATATCTTGTGACAAACTGGGAAGAAAATGACATTTGTGGACAATATGTTTGGACTATTTAATACTAATAAAACTTAAGTGATATACAAGATTAAAACAATAAAAGAAATATAGAAAATGAGTGCACCAAAATCATGTATGAAAAAATGCTCTCTAAGCTCTTTCCAGGTTTCCTCAAACCTTAACAAATGAGATTGAGAAATGTTGTCTGTGCAAACAGAGGTTTCAAAAAGCATTGAATAAAACAATGCCTGTAATTTTGACCCACATGTATTTGAGAAAAAGTTATTTCATGATGAGTTCTTACTTGTTTTCATTTTTTTCTCAAAAATGTTTGATTTTTTAATGAAAGATAAGCAATATAGATGTTTTTCCCAGTATTTGCACATACAGTATAGGGAAAAACTATACTTTGTGGCCTATAAAAAGGCATTGCCAAATGTGCATACTTTTCACAGATTATTTTACACAGAACGAAATGTCAAAAGAAATTATTGAGGGGAAAAAAATATATATATATTACCTATGAAGATAATTAGTATTTGTAGCTCAAAACTGTTTCAAGAATGTTTTCATCCACTCTTGGGTGATTTTGCGTCTTAATTTGACCACAACTTTCTCTGTTTCAGCAAATGTAATGATTTTTAATGACAAATCTTATATGTATATATATATATATATATATATATATATATATATATATATATATAT
>CAIGQQ010038942.1:10534949-10552120 GCA_903798035.1 Danio albolineatus
ATATATATATATATATATATATATATATATATATATATATATATATAATTATAGTTTCTGCAGACACAGAAAAACAAGGAAGAGACAGACAAACCGACCATGAAACAATAATGCATGCAAAATGTAAAATATATCATGAAACAAGGCAAAATGGCGACAAAGGACATATATGACCTACAAAAAGACAAAGCAATAGATAAAAAGAGAGAGAGAAAAAACTTACAAATCTTCAGAAATTCATCAACACTATTAGTCTTTATGGTGTTTTAGAAAAAAGACTGGATCCCAACTTTATGAGTTCCCATAAGTAATATATCTAATTCTTTCCAATGTAAAGTGGAGGTGAGTCCAAGAAGCCAGTCAGAAAAAAGAGGCCTAACGCTCTTCCAGAAACAAAGGTTAACTTTCTTAGCTATGATCATGCCATACTGAACAGCTAACCGTACATTTCGGTTGAGTCTCCAGAAAATCTGACTAGCCAAATATTGCTATCATTGGGTCAGGAAGTAAAACACAACCGTAAACCTTAGCAAAGAACTGAAATATTTCGAACCAAAAACTCTGCATTTAAAAACAGGACCAAAAAAGATGTGCCTCGGCAGCTTTACACTTGTCGCATGAGAGGGAAACCGAAGGATAGAATTTACTAAGCTTTGTTTTAGAGTAGTGAAGTCTGTGTAATATTTTGTACTGAATAAGTGTCTAGAATTCATAGAAGGCGAATCTTATTTTGACATATTTTAGTAAAATGCTTTGAAAATGTTCAAAAAGTCATGAAAATGTGTGGGGCAAATATTCCACCCTTTTGTTATGTTGTCTGTTTTTGCCCCATTGACATTTTTTGATTGCAAACGCATGACAACAAATAATCATGTATTCTTGATTGTTGGTGGTTTCCCTATTGAAAAGATGTACATTTTTATTGTTTATCATCAGTTGCAGTGCACAAAAAAACGTAGTTTCTGCCCTCCATTGAGTATTGTGTGTGTGTGTGTGTGTGTGTGTGTGTGTGTGTGTGTGTGTGTGTTTGTGTGTGTGTGTGTGTGTGTGCGCGTGCGTGCGTGCGTGTACTGTATGTGTGAGACCTTTGGGCCTTTATCTTGACATGTCTGACAAAAATAAAAATAAGCAGCTCAGCTCTCAGAAAATAGTATAGTAGTGTATTTATGCACACATATACTGTAATCTGCTGTTTTACTCCAGTGAACTCCACATCAAAGCTAGAAACATTTATTTGCACAAGCCTATCCAAACGGTTAATGATGCCACCTGACGATCAACAGTAAACATTACATTTTACCTTTTCTCAACAGGAATAACCACCAACAATTAAAAATGCATGAATATATGATGCCATGGCTTAACAATCAAAAAAGTCATTTTAATGGGAGTCAATGGGCGCAAAACATCTACGAACGGGTGGTAAATTTGAACAGGACACAAAAGTTAACAAAAAGGCAGTTCACTATCTATTTGTCAACCCAGTTCCAGGGTTTAATGAGGATTGCTTGTGGTGCTTTGGCGTCCTCTGGTGGCGCATCGGAACCGTCAGGCCTTGCGCTTATCCAACGTGCCTCAACAGCAGCTGCGCAGAACAACGGTCGAAAGTACTTCCGGCGGGTCAGCGTCGCCTCTTAGAAAAGTTACTATTTCCCCGCGGACTTTGACTAAAAACCTAAAATACCAACCGGTCTCGTGAGCGGACAGACGGCGTCCGGCAGAATGCTTTAACGCAAACAGCCCTCGGCGAAAAGCAGCTTGTAATCCAACGGACTTTGTGCCGCGCGCCGGAGTGTGCTCGAGCGAGAGGAAGCAGTATTCAACCATCTTTCCTCTGCTGGCAATAACAAGAACAGAGAAGGGTCCAAGTGGGGCTGCACTTCTCAATTTATCTTTTTTTCCTCCTTATTCATACACGGAGCCGCGAGCTTGCACTTTCCCCGACCCAGACCGAGGAATAGAAAGCGTCCGCACCCGGGATCGTAGCATTAGTAGATTAGCGATTTGATTTAGTATTTCTTTTTTCATGTTTCCAACAGGTTTACCTTCCCCTAATCCCCCACCGCCAGCCCAAGAGCCCAGACCGGCAGCTTCTGATGTTCACAACGACAGTAGCTTAACGTCTTCTAAGAAGAGGAAAATCAACAGTTCAGACAAGGAAGACATTGATTCAATATCTTCGTCTCCTAAAGCCATCTGTAATTCCTCCTCCACAACGTCCTGCTCTTCCACTTCACAACAACAACAACAGCAGCACATCCAGAAGAAGTTGAGGTTCGAGGACCCGTTGGATTTGATCGGACTGGATGTGAAGATGGCTGAGGAGTCCTGTAACCCAGCCGAATCCTGTTCAAAGGCGAGAAATGTGTTCCTGCCCGGCGGTGTTGGGCATCATGCTAACGGACTAACCAAGTCTGCGGGCTCCGCCACCTTCTCCAACAGTAAACCCGGAGCTGCGAAGAAACTTGTTATCAAGAACTTTAAAGGTAGGCCAAAAATCTGTGAAAATATAGGAAGAATGTCTTGGACTGTGTTTCAAAACTTAGCTAGCTGCCTGTCTAGACTGCGTTTATGGCCAAACGCAGTTGTGAAGTCATAAATGAGTGGTGGAGCCACGGCCTCATGTCAAGGTAAACAACAGCAAAACCTGTTTATAAAAGGAAATAATACTGTCACAAATGATAGCAAAGATCCTCATATCTTAACACACTTATAACAAGCTTTTATGGGGACAAGCCACTTTTACCAAAATAATCTCACAGCTTGAGTATTTGTTTATGGATATGAGCTGTTTCTGTTTCTTCTTTTCAATGTATGTATTATAATTTCAAAGAGATTTTTAAAGTAATTGTAAAACTATACAATAAGATCTCATTTGGTAACATTTGATAAATTAAACTAAAATGAAATAATAATGAAAACGTCAGTGCATTTATTGATCATATTTATTGTTTGTAAAATGTTCATAATACAATACCTAATGGTAACAAAGTTTTGTTTTGTTTTTGTTGTAGTACTAAGAGAAACTCATCATATAATAATAAATGTAGCAATATTTCTAGTTCTAGAAATATTACTGGTTCATGCCAACACATTTCTAATTAAAGGTAATCAATGCTAACAAATTAAACATTGTTGTACATTGTTACCAAAATGCTTTTTGTGCTTTTAGACTCTAAAAAAGTGTATTGGTGCAGTTTATCTCTATTCTGAGGCTCTTACTGTGACAGATTTCCTTTTTTTATGAGCAAAACATGTTTTATTTAGTTTCACGTGTTATGTGCATCTGTTGTTTCAGTAGCCATGATTTTGAAACTTTGCAATAGGTTTGTTCCATGAGCATTCATTGTAGGGCTGTGCAATATGGACAAAATAATCATATTGCAATTATTATAACGAATATTGCGAATTTTATTAGCTTTATTTATTTATTTATTAATATTTATTTTTGGCAACTGTTTTTGCTTTTTCAAACAAGCTACATGCATGCATTCTAAATGTATTCAGTGCACAAGAAGTGCATAACAAAACATTTCACAATGAAATAACATATTCAAATCATGTGCACAAGAACGTATTCTGTATAAAAATCCAAATAAATTGATAGATAAAAATTGCAGCCTTACGCAATTTAGAAATTGCATGTGCTTAAATCAAGATTTTTTTCACAGCCATATTGCACAGCCCTAATTCATGGTATAATTACTATTTTACATTTATATACTTTTTATTATTAATACAGCGGCAAACATTTTAACTATAAATAGCAAATGGTATGATACTGCAGTAACTGAAATCTGATTTACTTCACTTGAATCTGTTCTAAATATAATTTAAATGCACTTAAAGATTTGTTTTTATTCAAAATAAAAATCCTATAACTTCTGGGGGCTTATGATAAGGGTTATAAGACTCTGATAAGTGTTTATATTGGGGCTATTTTAGATCTGTGGGGTAAGTACCTGCTGCAGTGCTTGTATAACTTGTCATATCTCTGAACTGAGAGAAGCAGCAGTTTCATTTATTAACTGCTAGAGTGCTACAATGTACATACAAATAGCTTTGACTATATCAGGGTTCATACGGTCATGGAAAACTTGGAAAAGTCATGGAACTTTGACATGGCATTTTCCAGGCCTGGAAAAGTTTTAGAAAAACGGAAAAACCCACAAAGTTTTGGAAAAGTCATGGAAACAGATATACTTGAAAATAGGTTATTTACTTCTTTTCTGTCCTTGGCCAATCAAATACTTGCACATTATTAGTGTGGTGTAAGGATTTTCGAAATCAATTTTACATAGATATAAATAGAAATTTAAACTGAATAGATTGTTGCGTGTTTGACGATATGCTGTAATAAATTTGAACATGCATTGGTTTTCTTTTCCCACCTATAAGTAGACATTGCATAAAACATTAGGTCATGAAAATTTACTTGAAAGTCTTGGAAAATCTTGGACAAATGATGGAATTTTAGTAGTAAAAGTGTGTATGAACCCTGCTATATGCTCTTATATGGAAATTGTTTTCGTTAATTTGGGATCATCAAAACCTGACATTGAACCTGAACACTAATGATTTGTTTCTATTGTTCTTATGCTTCCTAACTGTTTTTACACATAATATTTTTTCTATAATGTTGTACATTTTCAGAAAAGCCCAAATTACCAGAGAATTACACGAATGAGACCTGGCAGAAACTGAAGGAGGCAGTAGAGGCCATACAGAACAGCACTTCTATAAAGTACAATCTAGAGGAGCTCTACCAGGTACGCTTTAAAATAAATGAGCTTTATTATTTTGTAGTATTATACATGGAATCTAATCCTTGCTTTTGTTCTTTCAGGCTGTTGAAAACTTGTGCTCTCATAAGATATCTGCCAAGCTGTATAAACAGCTCAGAGTGGTTTGTGAAGACCACATCAAGGCACAGATTGACCAGTTCAGAGAATATCCTTTTCCTTGCTACACTTTATACTTATTTATTCGTTGCATTGTTGGCTTTTGAGTTGAAGAAATGAGCACAAACCAGGGTTCAACATAAACATTTCTGCAAGCCAAAAGTTCTACTTTTCTTTTCAGTTAACATAGTGTTATTGTTCTCTTTCATTCGAGAGTTTGGGGTCTATAAAATTTTTGAAGAGTATTTTTACATTCACAAAATGTGGGTTTATTTCACATAATTTACATTTAAAAACAGTAATGTCAAATGCTACATTTAGCATTTAAGCATTAAAATTTAAAGCAAGTAATTTAAAATTACATTTTTATTTGAAAACTATTTATTTTAATAGATTTTAAAATATTTTTTATTAGTTCAAAGCATTACTATTTTATTCAGTATTCACATGATCCTTCTGAAATCATGTTGAATTATTATTATAATTATTAATAAGATTTTTTTATTTGTTGCATTTATTAAATATAATATCACCACCAGTGTGGACAGTAGTTGTGCTACTTCATTTTTTTTGCTGTTGTTTTCGATACATAAACCGTAATTTAATAGCTTTAACGTCACATTTTAGCAATTTTTATTCATCAGTGATGAAAAACTAGTATTTTTTTGTATTATATTTTGTGTGAAAGTTTTTCTTTTCTTTTTTTTATGTTCTTAAAAAGTATTCAGTTCTTGAAATCTTTACCTTACACACTTTTTGAAAACTGTGACACACTTTGATCTAAATATATATGGAAACATTTTTTTTTTTTTAAAGATTTATTTTTGGCCTTTTTGCCTTTATTAGATAGGACAGTGTTGAGACAGGAAGCGAAGTTGGAGAGAGAGAAGGGGTAGGGTAGGGAAATGTCCTCGAGCCGGGATTCGAACTCGCGACGCCCTGACGTGCTGCTGCACCATATGTCGGTGCGCTAACCGCTAGGCTATTGCACCGACATATATATGGAAACATTTAAGAGAAATTCAGAAAAGAATTTAAGGCAATGGTAATTTGTTAAGACTGTCTGATTACTACCAGCTTATTTTTGTCTGATTACTACCAGCTTATTTCAACCTTTGTGTAAAGAATTTCTTAACTCTTTGTTTTACGGATGCCCTAGACAGTGTTCTGTTTCTGAAGAAAATAGATAAATGTTGGCAAGATCACTGCAGACAAATGGTCAGTCGAGTATTTTACATGTTTAATTCTGCTTTTGGTTTGGTTGTCCTTTTTTAATGTTCTTTGTTATCTGTCTTCTAGATCATGATTAGGAGTATATTTTTGTTTTTGGATCGCACGTATGTTTTACAAAATTCTATGCTGCCATCAATCTGGTGAGTGTCCACTCTTGCAGAAGGATATCGAATTTGTAACACTTGCACTGTTGCCCTTGCTGCTGTCTTTATTTACTACCTGTGCTTTGCTGCTCCTGCCACTGGTGATTAAAGACACACTTGTGCTTCATCTTCAGGGACATGGGCTTGGAGTTGTTTCGTTTCTATATCATCAGCGATCTGAAGGTGCAGAGTAAGACAATCGATGGGATTCTGCTTCTTATTGAGAGGGAGCGAAGCGGCGAGGCTGTAGACCGCAGTCTGCTAAGGAGTCTTCTGAGCATGCTCTCTGACCTGCAGGTTTGGACACCTTGTTTAAAGTTTGGGCTCAATTAATGTTTCCAGGTTTATTTATATGTTTTTTGTTACAATTTTAAGCTTAAACAGTTTTGCTAAAACTTTTAAATAGAGGATCATTTATGTAAGTGTTTTAAATTCATGTTTGTCTTTTTGTGCTTTTAAAAAAAGTGCTTATGTGGATAAGCCAAGGTTTTTATGTAACAACTTTATTTCAATTGAGCCAAGGGACTATTATGTCATATACCGTTATGCTTAAAAAAACATGTTGCATATTTATAGCAATAATGAAAGTTATTATTTTATTAATAAAGTACACCATCCTGAAGTACTATAGTCTTAACAAGAGTGAGCATTGCAGCAGAAAACAAACTGCTAAACATGTTCTTGTGGAATGCCCTATTTTTAGTTATAAGTAGGGCCACACGGAATCTGCACGCGCAGAATTCTGCAGATTTCCTCAGATTTTAGCCCATCATTGATTCTGTCTATTTACTGGTGTAAATGTATATTTAATCAGTTTTTAAAGTTAAAGCGGATTTTTAACAAAATACTCCGCAGAAATAGCAAATAATGTCTGCAAATTCCGTCTGGCCTTAGTTATCAGAGAACGATTTTCTTCTGGAGAGACTTTAAATTAAATATCTTTAAATGTGAATCTTTCTAAAATTGTAAATTTACTTTTATCAAACGTTTTAGATTTTTACCTTCTTATTATTATTATTTATGTATTTTCTTAATGTATTATTTATTGCTGTTGATTAATTTTAATTTTAAAAATATTTTTATAATTATAGAAAAGTTATCTATAAAATCTGGTAAACTTGATCTGTTTTTTTTGCCATGACATAAGCAAAGAAGCTGATATGGCAATAAACTCAAAACTCTCTTTATCTCTTAAAAATAGGGACATTTTTAGTACAGTGGTTCAGAGATACTTTGATTTTCTGCAAGTGAATAAAAGTGTAGCAAATGTTGTGCTGGTCTTGTGAGCTTTTGTTTAGGTCTCTGATTTAATTCATCCTTGTGTTGTCACATCCATTAGTGTCAGTATTATTTGTTGTAATGTCACCTTTGCTCCTTGTCTGACAGATTTATCAGGATTCATTTGAGCAGCGCTTTTTGGAGGAGACAAATCGACTGTATGCTGCAGAGGGCCAGAGGCTCATGCAGGAAAGAGAGGTGAGGGAATATTGTGTTTATTGCGTTTTATTACTGTGGTCCTGTGGGCAGAAAATTATTGTTGTGTCTCTTTAATTGGTAGTTAATTATGGTGGCTTGAAAAGCCAACATACTGTTATCTCACTTAAACTTATTATTATTCTTCTTCTTCTTATTCTTCTGAGACTGTTTTTCTACCGGTATCTCCTCCTAGGCCTTTCAAGCTACATACTTCAAACTTTCGTCAAACCTTCAAACTGGTCTGACTCGGGTTGCTATATCTTTTCTAACTGATCCGACCTTGGGTTATCCCAAAAACGACCCAGAACTTTCCCAAAAGTCCCATTGACTTAACATTGGGTCAAACTTTGTGAGCTCATAACTCTGCATCAGACTGTCCGACAGACTAGAGTCTGACCTCATTCAACTCAGTCTAGCCAGCAGCCAATAACTGATGACCTTTAAACTTACTAGCCACTCCCTAGCAACCAATTTCAGCACCTAGCAACTGTCCCATAGACTTCCATTGTAAAAGACTGCCATTGACTTAACATTGAGTCAACCTCTGTGAGCTCATAACTCTGCATCAGCCTGTCCTACAGACTAGAGTCTGGCCTCATTCAACTCAGTCTAACCAGCAGCCAATCACTGATGACCTCTAAACTTACTAGCCACTCCCTAGCAACCAATTTCAGCACCCTAGCAACTGTCCCATAGACTGTGACTAGCTGTTCTAGCACATGCTAATAGTTTTAACATCCTACCAACATGCTAATCTTGCTAGTAACATGCTAGCATACGAGTACATACTAGTGACATGCTAGTCATGCTAGCACTTGCTAATTCATGCTAAAACATGCTAGTAACATGCTAATTCATGCTAGAATCATGCTAGTAACATGCTAATTCATGCTAGAATCATGCTAAGATCATGCTAATTCATGCTAGGATCATGCTAGTAACATGCTAATTCATGCTAGAATCATGCTAAGATCATGCTAATTCATGCTAGAATCTTGCTAGTAACATGCTAATTCATGCTAGAATCATGCTAATTCATGCTAGAATCATGCTAATTCATGCTAGAATCGTGCTAGTATTATGCTAATTCATGCTAGAATCATGCTAGTAACATGCTAATTCATGCTGGAATCATGCTAGTAACATGCTAATTCATGCTAGAATCATGCTAAGATCATGCTAATTCATGCTATAATCATGCTAGTAACATGCTAATTCATGCTAGAATCATGCTAAGATCATGCTAATTCATGCTAGAATCATGCTAGTAACATGCTAATTCATGCTAGAATCGTACTAGTATTATGCTAATACATGCTAGAATCATGCTAATAACATGCTAATTCATGCTAGAATCATGCTAGTAACATGCTAATTCATGCTAGAATCATGCTAAGATCATGCTAATTCATGCTACAATCATGCTAGTAACATGCTAATTCATGCTAGAATCATGCTAAGATCATGCTAATTCATGCTAGAATCATGCTAGTAACATGCTAATTCATGCTAGAATCATGCTAATTCATGCTAGAATCGTGCTAGTATTATGCTAATTCATGCTAGAATCATGCTAGTAACATGCTAATTCATGCTAGAATCATGCTAGTAACATGCCAATTCATGCTAGAATCACGCTAAGATCATGCTAATTCATGCTAGAATTATGCTAGTAACATGCTAATTTTTCAACTAAATAAACTATTTAAAACTGGCTTTTCAAGCCACCATAAAGTTTGTCCTCAAACTTTACTATCTAGTTTGAAATGATACTTTACGTTCTCTGTATGGACCCTTGCTTATAGCCTTTTTAAAATGTACTTAGTATAAACCCTTGGCTATTGTTTTAAAACGAAGGATTCTTTTCAAACAGGCACCATTCAAAGTGATCAAGGGATGTCACGTTTCTAAAAAAACTACAAATATTTTAATTGTGTTCAAAATTAGGATAGTAACATTTGAGTTACTTATTCATTTAATATTTTCTTTTCAGGTGCCAGAGTATCTCCATCATGTTAACAAACGTCTAGAAGAAGAGGCAGACAGAGTCATCACATACTTAGACCAGAGCACACAGTAAATATGCAAAGAAAATTGCTAACATTTACAAAACCAATACTTAAGTTTGCAAAATAGTAAGTACATGCACATTTTTGTATTTCTAGAAAACCCCTCATTGCCACAGTGGAAAAACAGCTGCTTGGAGAACACCTCACTGCAATACTACAGAAAGGTATCAGTCGCATTGAATGAAAACTGTCTACATTATGAACCTTTGCTCAAAGTGACAGTTGATGATACTGAAGTGATTGTTTTGTCATCAGGTTTGAATAACTTGCTGGATGAGAACCGTATTCAGGATCTGTCTCTGCTGTATCAGCTCTTCAGTCGCGTGAGAGGTGGCGTGCAGGTTCTTCTGCAGCACTGGATCGAGTACATCAAGGTCAGCATGGGACTAGATGATTGAGAAAACCATAACAACATCTTATATGTGATTTTAGGTTTAAATGTCTTTGTTTTTGTGTCTCAGGCCTTTGGAAGCACAATTGTCATCAACCCTGAGAAAGACAAGACGATGGTTCAGGAGCTTCTGGATTTCAAGGATAAAGTCGACCACATAATTGATGTATGTTTCATGAAGAATGAGAAGTTCGTAAATGGCATGAAGGAAGCCTTCGAGACGTTTATCAACAAAAGGCCGAACAAACCTGCAGAGCTCATAGGTGAGTGAATAAAACAATCTTCACTGCAGAAATGCATCTTTCACAAAGCTCTGCCTTATCTTCATTATTGTCACTATGTCCGACAAGAGTTCAGCATCAGCCATGGCATTCCCTGTGTCAGTTTGTGCACTCCTAGGGAAGTGGTGAATAATTTGTAGGAAAGTTAAATACTGGTTATAGAGAGTCGAAGTCTGCAATATGCAATCGGGAGATCAAGTCAGGATGTGAAAGGGTGTCCACAGGGTGTCAAAGACTTAAAATTAAGTCTTAAATTTCATGATAAAAGTTTTAGGCCTTAAAGTATTAAATTCATGGAGATATTGTGTTGTAGCTGTTAAATCCTTTTAAACAGGTCTTAATTTTCAGATATCCATGTAAAGCTACCCAGTTGGGCTAACATCTATACAATCACCATCAGTTCGCCTCAGTAAAACTTTTAACAAAACTTTTATTCATGAACCGTTTACCCAATTATATGGTTTCATTATCTTCCTTGTTGAGGACACTCACCTTTATTATAGTTTTTAAAACGTATCATTTTTTTAAGAAACATTGTTTTAAAAAAAGTGTATGTATACAACTAAACTTGGCTTGTTTTGACAAATTATTTTAAGATATCTAATGTTTTTTTTTTAAAGTAAAAATCTGTTCCATTGGCCTAATCGGGCCAGTAGAAAAAAAAACAGGGCCTGTAGAAGTCTGAAATTTAATTCATAATGGTCTTACATCTTAAATGGTCAACATCTTAAAAGGTCTTGTGCCCAATCCCAATTCTATTTTTGTACCCCTACACCTTCCCCTTGTCCATTGAAATAGAGTGTGAAGGGCAAGGACTTCAGAATTTACCCCTTAGAAATGGGACAGCACTACAACACCTGCACGTTATTATATGTCATCGCGATCTCTTGCTTCATATGGGATTGACAATGGCGACCTGTTGTAGTTATTCAGGTTGTGTTATTTTTTGGTATTTATCTTCAGGAGATCACAGAAGGCAACAATATCATGTTATCATAACGATATAACGTGGCAATAAGCTCGTTCTGTGTACTTAAACCGTGGCCATATTCATCTTCTTAAACGCAGGAAAACAACATTAACGTCATACCAGATATTTTTCTGAAAGTGGATTTGAGTGTCATCGAGTGTCACACGTGAAAGTATTTTTATTTATTTAAAGCATGACGGTGTAACACAAATACTGTTATGAATGTATTAAAACATGCTTCTTTGTTGTAAAAATTTGTAATAATGACAAAAATTAATATAGCTGGTGTTGTAGCTGGTGTATTATGGGAAATTTTTGTATCCCTTGGTTTTGAGTGTGGTCCTGAAAAATCTCGTTTCAAGGGCTATCTAGCCCTTCCCCTTGGTAAGGACTAAGTGGTAGAATTGGAATTGGGCCTTAAATGTGACTTGATGAAACCTTTAGTAACCCTGTGTGAATTGAAGCCATAGCCTACAAATCAGTATTAAATGGAAGTTACTAATTAAATGGAACTAACTCAGACCTTCTACCTCATTCAGCAAAATTGATCTTTTAGTTAATTTCACCAGAATATAGTTAATGTTTAATTAATTCCTCAACAGATCTAAAAAGACAAAATTCTTTGCTTTTAGAGTCATGTGACTGCATAATGAACCAAACATAAACTCAATTGATTGTGAAGCCATCCAAACAATCGGATCCTTTTCATACGCTTTCAGGATTTGGGCAGGTTTGGGGAATAGATAAGTTTGTTTTTTTGCCCACACTTTGTGTAGGTACCTGCTGTCTGTGTTGCAAATCCCATATGAGCACCTTTTCACCATTTTTCACGTAAATTGCTGATATTAATGTTTTACACCTGGAGTGGTTTGCTTGTTGAACAAATAGTAGACAGTCACAGGGGGACTGAATATCGGCATTATGATTTACCAAATCGCCTGTCAATCAAACTGCCAGCGACGAGTCAATTAAGGATTTTTATTTTTTGAGGTCTTACAGCTGCTTTGATCAATAGAATTACTGATATTATTTAATGTTGTGATTTTTTACATTTTTTTTTTTTTTTTTAATGTTCTGTAGCAAAATATGTGGATTCGAAGCTCCGAGCTGGGAACAAAGAGGCAACTGATGAGGAGCTGGAGAAAATGTTGGACAAGATAATGATCATATTCAGGTTCATTTACGGTAATGCTTTTAAAGTTAATGCTCTGTTCCTGAGGTCTTAGGAGAGTTTTAAATTTTTAAACATCTAAGCTTCATAGACTTTTCATTTCTCTCTTCTTTTTTTTCTTAAGGCAAAGATGTTTTTGAAGCCTTCTACAAGAAAGACTTAGCGAAGAGGTTACTGGTGGGGAAGAGTGCCTCTGTAGATGCAGAGAAATCAATGCTGTCAAAACTGAAGCATGGTAAATTACATTTCTCCTTTTATGTTGAATTCCAAAAACTCACAAATTTTTCTATAGACTGTCAACTAAAGGTTGTGAATTGCTTTTCTTTTTTTGTAGAATGTGGTGCTGCATTTACGAGTAAACTGGAGGGAATGTTCAAAGACATGGAGCTGTCGAAAGATATTATGGTGCAGTTCAAACAGGTAAAGGTAGCTTTTATTTTCTTTCTATTATTCATGTCCTTTTTTTGTATCTTGTTTTCCTCTAACAAATCTCTTTTCATTCTGTACTCCAGCACATGCAGTGCCAAAATATTCCCGGTAACATTGAGCTGACAGTGAACATCCTCACTATGGGTTATTGGCCAACATACGTCCCCATGGAAGTACATCTGCCAGCAGAGGTCAGTTCTGAGAAATAAGAGCTTTGATTTTTAATTGTTACTTAAACTTGACAGCAGTACCCTTTAATTCTAATTATGTCATTAATTGATTATTAATTATTTTCCTACCCTTTGCTTTCCAGATGGTGAGATTGCAAGAGATCTTCAAAACGTTTTACCTGGGTAAACACAGTGGACGGAAACTACAGTGGCAATCAACGTTAGGACATTGTGTTTTAAAGGCAGAGTTTAAAGAGGTAATGCCATTTTTATCTTGGAAATATCAAATGTGCTTGAATACAAGAGTATGTTGCTGAAAAAATACATAAAACATGTAATTACTGTGTTTTCTGACAAATAGTTTGCATCAAAGCATTATTTTTATGTAGGGCTGAAATGACATTACAGAAACTGATCAAAGCCGACTGATTAATTGCTGGAATAATCATCTATAAAAGTTAATTATGATTCCAATAATTGTTAGATCAGTTGATTTATCAAAATCAATCATTTATTTCAGCTCTAGTTGAGAGAACAAAACTCAGTTTGTCACATTTTATGATTCCCTTCAGAATGATTTGCTACCAGTAGCCCCAAGTTAAATATAATGTTTAAAAGCATTATGAATGTGTTTGTTCTCATTTTACAGCAATTCCTTGAGTTTTAACCGCATTTAGAACAGAAAAGGGGAGGACATCAAGTATAAACAAACAGAATTTATAGTTGCATTCACTTATAAAATGTAGGCTTGCCATTTTCTAAATTAATTTATTCAAAGTCAAATTGAAAGTTGTGAAATGTGGGTAATGCACTACACTAATAATCATGTGACTCATTTTGCACCAATCCAGATGAGTTTTGCTTTCTTAATGCTTTTTTATTACAACATATAGACCACTTTGTAATGTAATATACATGGGGGAAAAACAACGTAACCCAACATTTTTTCTTGTTTTTCACAGGGCAAAAAAGAGCTGCAGGTGTCTCTGTTTCAGACTTTAGTTCTGCTTATGTTTAATGAAGGGGAGGAATTCTCTCTGGAGGACATTAAACTGGCCACAGGCATTGGTATGGAAAATTGTGACAAACACATTTTTTTTTGTTGTCAGTTGTTTCGTAAAATTTGTAAATGTTTGGTTATATAAAAAAACATCTTGCAGAGGACAGTGAGCTGAGGCGGACTCTGCAGTCTCTGGCCTGCGGGAAGGCACGCGTCCTCACCAAAATCCCAAAGAGTAAAGATGTGGAGGATGGAGACAAGTTCTCATGCAACGATGATTTCAAACACAAACTCTTCAGGATTAAAATTAACCAGATCCAGATGAAAGAAACGGTACTGTCCTGTCTATTTCATTGCTGTTATGTAAATGTTTTTGCATCATGCTTTCTTTTTTTTATTTTTCAATTAATTTTCTTTATCTTGTACCTCACAGGTGGAGGAGCAAGCCAGCACTACAGAGAGAGTATTCCAGGACCGTCAGTACCAAATTGATGCTGCCATTGTTCGAATCATGAAGATGAGGAAAACTCTCAGCCATAATCTTCTGGTGTCTGAGGTGTACAACCAACTTAAGTTCCCAGTCAAGGTGAGCTCGCTATACTGTGTCTACAGTGGTCTTGATCAGCACAGCACCACTAAAAACATTAGAACTCATTATAAACAATGATTCTGTCTACAATTGAGGAGGCGTGATGTGAGCAACCAATCTATTGCAGTAAACATATTCTGTTAATGACATAAGAATAAAGCTTTTAAGTGATAATTCACCCAGAAATTAATACTTACTCACCCCAAAGTGGTTTCAGACATTTACGAGATATTTTGTTTTCTTCTTCTTCGGTTGAACACAAAAGAAAAATGCTAGTAACCACTGACCATTGACACCCATAGTAGGAAAAATACTTGCTATCAGAAGTCATTGCTTACAGGTTTCCAACATTTTCCAACTATTTAAGTGAACTACCCCTTTCAGAAAACAAATACAATAAATAGCGATTTAGATTAGGGCTGCACAATATATTGTTTAAACATCAATATTGCAATGTGTGTGTCAGCAGCAGTCACATCGCAATGTTGAATTGGAATTATAGATGACCAGGAAACACAGGTCAAAACACATGAGATCTGTGGAGACTCTGCTGAATTTAAGCATATTAGAGTGAAAGTTAATCAAGTGCATGTGTTTTTAAGGCCTGTGACTATGTAAGCATTTTAAAGAGCCCATATTATACATTGAAAAGGGTCATATATTGGTTTTGGGGGTCTCCAACAGCAGGCTGATCTGATTGCATGGTCAAAAAACACTTTCATTGTCTTATAATTTGCATTTATTTTTACCTCATTATCCCAGCGACTCCTATATGAATCGTTCAGCGATTCATTTGTTCCAAAACCCCTCCTTAGCGCGATGCTAAACTGCGCTGATTGGACCGATGAACCAGTCTGTTGCGATTGGTCGACAGCGCTCAGCGTGAGAGAATGCCCACCACGGCTTATCAACATTGAAGTCATAGTGTGTGCGTGAGCTAATCTGCTAACACTCGCTTTTAACGGGAGTCGCCCGTATTTCAGACACCTCACCCCGAAAACTAACCCCCGATCTCCCAGCATATCACTCTAATTCTAAACCAGAAGTAAAAACAGCGACATACATTCAGTATTAGTGCACACAGCTGCAAAAGCTGAACCATTATAAACAGCACGGCCGCACGTGTGTAGCAGAGCTCATGGTGGCCATGGCAACGACACACAGCAGAGGAACACGCTCAAACGCATTTTAATCCGTAAACACAGCGGCACGCGTCGCGTTTACAACGTGCTTTTAGACGCGATATGAGAATACAAGTTAACCAGAGACACTACAAGCGGTTACAAGTTACAAAACACAGTTAAATGCATCATTTACAAGCTAGAGAAAACAATGAGGCGACCGTTTTAATTGCACTTACTCACACTTGCTGGTTAGCAGACGAGGGAAATGTCCTGGTGCTCCTAATCCTCCGTTGTAAGCACTCCTCGGAGGGGGAACAGTTCATGGCTGGATTTAATGCTGTAGTATTTCTGCAGAAACTACTAACTCTTGAAAGTCTCATCTCTGGGTTCTCTGCACACTTGCAATATCCAGCCGAGCACAGTGCTCTTCACTGTGTTGCCAGATGTTGCTGACTTTTTTCAGCCCAAACCCTGTCCAAAAGGTTTTACCTGCACAATCAAGTTGAAAACCGCCCGATCTGGCAACTTTTTCGCACCGCTGTTGTTTGTGAGTGGGGTTCGGGATTTCGAATCTGCGCGCGCATAAACGGGCGGGGCTTATGTTTCGTTTTCACGTCATGCCGAAACGGCAAAAGACTCGTTAGCACGGCGACTCGTTTGAGGAACAATGAGTCGACTCTTTTATAGATGAATCAATAGTTTTAAACACTGTGCACTTTCAGATTTAAGCCTTAGCTGGACATTTCACTTCACTTAGAGCTGTGTGACACACTGCATACAAGCTCATTTTCAAAAACCCATAATAGGGGCTCTTTAAGAGAGTTCAAAGCATTTTAATAAAGCAATAAAGAAGTTTTTAAAAGATTAATTTTATTGAACAATGTGTATCATAAAGTCTATGCAATGTCAATTAACATTTGTTTATTACATTTCTGTGACTGAATATCGTTAGACTCTCCTTAGAAAACCGCAAATCAGTTTATTTCACTTTTATGACAGTATTTTGTTTATTATGTGTATTTAATAAATTGCATAAAATTACATTTCTATTTCCCCTATAAAATCAATCTAAAATCTTTGCTAAAAAGAGTTATTAAAGTCATCTGGTAAAATTATATCTCAATATATTATACATATATATCGCAGGGAGAAAGAAATATCGCAATGTCACATTTTTTCCAATATCGTGCAACCCTAATTTAGATTTTAAAATGAGAAAATGAG
>CAIGQQ010038942.1:10552520-10590020 GCA_903798035.1 Danio albolineatus
ATAGTATTTTAACATTTATATAGAATTATGTATGTACATCTTCAGAAATCATTTAACTTATTCTAAAATTCTAAAACTATTCTAAAACGTAATCTAAAATTTCAGCCTTGCCATCAAAGGAAAAAAGTACTTTAAATAAAATATAGTAAAGTAAGTCTTTTGTAAATTTAAATGGCAAATATAAACTGTATTATTATGGTGAAGGAAAATGAATAATAATTTTGGCTGTACTTCAATAACTGATAATCCATTTTTGTGCTCTAGTCTTTAGAAAAATTACACATTGTGGATTTTTTTTAATTCTGCAGTTTAATATATGGCAATATGAAAATAATTTCTCTAGAAGAGTTGAAAAACTGCTGAAAGAGTTTATAATTTTAGATTGATTAGGATGATTCATAGGGAGTTCATAACAAACAATCTACACTCATACACAAATTCAATCATGAAAAATATGCAAATAAAATAAACAGCATTATATTGTTTTCCAAAGAGTCGAAATGTATTCAAGTATACAGTAATTGAATAATCAAATGTAAAATATTACTGCATAGTCTTCTGTTATGAACAATTCAATAACACAAATAACACACATAAGACCTCAAAAACACAAATGATCAATTATAATCCAGACTCAACCTTGCGTATACTCTTGATGTGACTTGGGAAAGTATATTGCGACTATATACGATATCGACGCTGAAATGACTGTGCAGCCCTAGTATAAAAACATTATGGTATGAAATGTATCTGTGTCACTAAAACTGGATATTGCAGAACAAACACACACACACACACACACACACACACACACACACACGCATCACTGCCATTAAATGTTGTTTTTCCTTTTTACAGCCTGCTGATCTGAAGAAGAGGATAGAGTCACTTATTGACAGGGACTACATGGAAAGGGACAAGGAGAATCCCAATCAATACAACTATGTGGCTTAGAGAGAAAGAGAGTGAGAGAGAGAGAAAAGAAGAGTGGTAGATGAGGAGCGGTAGAAATGACAGGAGGAGGCTGTTCTCAGTGACGTTGTTTACTTCCCTTAGTACATGGAAGCCCTTGCTCCAGTTTTTGTTCACGTTACCATCTTCACCCCATGTGACCAACAACTCAATCGGTTTCTCTTCATGGCTTTGACAGGGTAGGGTGAGTTTTATGTCCAGTTACAAAAAAGAAAAATAAATATTTTGTTAAAAAAAAGCTTTTGAGAATTGGACGATCCCAAGCTTAAAATTTAATGTTATTTATTTTCAGACTTGGTTTCATGCTTTGATTTGTTGCCAGCATGTTTTTTTTTTTTCTCCCCCATTGTTTACCCATGCAAATATCTCACAATGTGATGTATTACCGGTGCAAAGAAAACCAAAACCAGAACCAGACTGATACAATTTGACTCTATGTTGTATACAATTTGAGTCTGTGTTGTATTGGGTAGCAGTGTATGAACATTGAAAACAGGTTTTCTCTTTGCCAACATTAGATTGATTTGTACGAAAGAAGATTCAGCTGATTGGTGACAAGCAATTTATGTTCTGTGAATGTGATTTATCGATAACTAGAACAACTGAGGCTGATGAGAAATTTCACAGTATGTGCCAAGATTAGATAAAACCAAGCACTTGTTTTGTTTGTAGGAATGTTAACGCTGCTAAACACTAACTTGTACATCGTCGTCCTTTTTTCCCCCCCTCCCTGCTTACACCTTCTCACATTTTCTCCTCTTGTTTATTTTGTATATACATTTTACACAACTTTGATGTTTGACACACTCGACTTCATTGCAACTTAATTCTTTCTTCAGAAAACTCCGAACAACAAGCACAGCAGCGCCATTTTATTATTCTAGTGTTTCCAAGTTTATATATGAATATATCTATATCTCCCTTAAGTTCTGAATTAGGCCCGTATACTGAGAAGCTCCTCTGTGTGGCATCACTGGATCTGTCTGTGGAATTTTTCGGCAATGGTGTTTTGAGAAATCATTCTTAAGTGGACAGTTGTCCAGTGTCTGGAAAAAAGTATGCTTGTTTTTATTGCCTCAGAATAAACAACTGTATGTGTTTCCATGATCTTGTCTTTCTCCTAATCTTTTATGAATAGGTATATAATAAAATCTTGACAAATCGGAACTTCATTTAAAAAATAATGAGGGTGAAAGCACCAGAGAAGCAACAGACATAAATGTGAAGTATTTCCTTATAATTAGGAAAAAAATATGGATGATGGATGATTTTTTTAATTAAAATTTGAATACAAAGACAGGCAGAACTAGTAGCACTTACTAAACTACACTTAATAGTTTTATCAATGATATTACATCATTTACAAACACTTAAGTATATTTAATCATTTTATCACCTTCATGTATTGATTACTTCGTTTTTGTACTGACTTAATCCATACCTGTCAACATTGGGATGTGAAAAAAAGATATAAGCCCACCATAATAAGGGATAACACCCCCACCCCACCAAAATAATAATAATAATAATAATCCCATATTAAATATGTTCTTCTGGAGTTGTTTCATTGTAAATACACAGTTAAACGGTCAGTAATATTTTTAAAATATTATTAAAAATATTTTAATATTATTTACATAAGAAAATGTAATAGTATACATTAGCAAACAGTTTAGCTTATTAAAATGAGCTATTATAAAGAAAGAGAATCAAGTTATCAAAAATTAATCTTTTTCTCACTGTATAACACATGATTAAAGAGCAATGAATGAATCTCATTAAGATTTTTTGTTTGATTACATTAAATAACAGAGGTGTCACTTTGCACACATCTAACGTTATAATAAAAGCATTTGATTGCTTTCCTAACGTTTTATGCTCATTTAGGACAAAATTAGTCGTGTTTAGGAAAAAAACCCATCAAGATCGACATCTTTAGATGTTATTATTATTAATTATGTGTATGTGTCTGTTCAAACACGCACCCAAAACCCAGTATCCACTTTCGATCTGCTTCTAATCGAGTGTACAGAATCCATCTGGGAAACAGCGTCTGTTCCTCACTATGGAGCGTGTCAGCTGACAGTCACGCACCGCTTTTATGACTGTTTAGAGGATTGCATAGGAGAAGCGATGGCGCCTGTGATGAAAAGGATAGGGAATCCAGCCGTTTTTATGTTTATTTCAAAGTGTTTCATGCCCAAATAAACCGAAAGCACAGAACAGATTCACATTTAAGACCAAGGGGCGGCCCCTGGTGGTTCGGCGGTATGGGTTGCGTATAGGGAGGATCTGCAAATGTTTACTGCCACCCTTCAGAGAAAGACTGAAAATACGGGAGAAATACGGGAAAACACCTTTACGAGATGATAGCAGGATACAACTGTAAAGTACGGGAGAATCCCGGGAAAAACAGGAGGGTTGACAGGTATGTTAATCATTAACGGTAATGTATTGTAAAATACATGTATTATAAAGTTTTTACTCTATTTTAATGCTTTTACAACGAATGCAAAAACAATCTGCAAAAGGTGTACATATACAAATACACTAAAATAAATTATATTTGTAAGTATAACTGTTAACCACAACTTAAGAGAACTTAAGAAAGCTAATAATACGTGGTCATATATTACAAAAACACTGCAAGGCATTTTTGCCGTTAATAACCGTACAAACCTCCAGCGTAAAAAATGGATTTTGGCGTGTATGCACCTCCATCTCCTGCCGTAAAATGTTCACCACTGCCGTAAATGCCGTAAATACCGTAAATACAAATCACTTGCGGTTGACGTGAAGCGTGGAGTTAGTTCAATAAACCATCTTCTGCTGAATATTTAGTTCATTTTTTGGCTTCTGTTACACAAAAAAGACAAGAGGAATACAGTGACCGATTACGACCCGCAAGGATGTTTAAAAAGTAAGCTTGTGCCGTTGTCAACCTTCTAAATAGTAGCTAACACAAGTTAGCATTGTTACAGTAATGGAGTGTTTCATTAGCTCAGTAGCTTTGCCTTCTCCGTAGAGGGAGAGAAATGTCGCATGCCATACGCTTATATACTTTATATGGTATTGTTATTTAATATGTGCCCTAATTCTGTCACCGAAACAGCAACATGTTTAGCTACACTGCTAACTACTGTCACAGTTCCCTTTCATGGTTCACCAGCAATGGACCATTCAGATTATGCTGTGTGCTTTTATAGTTCGCTTTTGGTGGTAATTGAACAGATGACAAAAAAGGGTGAACAAATGTAATTGTAACTTGAAAATGTTTTGTTTGAATGTGAGATTAATTATATTTAGGGAAATCATTTTGGTTTGAATATTAAACATGCACAGGAAACTGCTTTACATCATGTCTCTGTCTAATATTAGGTTAATGTCTTTATTCTGTCACACTTTGAATACATCTGCTTGTGTAAGGCTGGATATTAGATTTGCTGATTATTTGATTTCTTTCTGTCTTCATAGATTTGATGAAAAGGAGAATGTTTCGAACTGTATTCAACTGAAGACTTCAGTAATTAAGGGTATAAAGAATCAACTGTTAGATCAGTTTCCCAACATCGATGATTGGCTCAACCAGATTATGCCCAAGAAGGACCCTGTCAAAATTGTGAGATGGTAAGAGTAAACCCTCACTGTCCACTTTATTAGGTACACCCTGCAAGATCAACTGCTTTTTATTTATTTTTTATGGCATTGCCTCAACAAGCTGCTGGAAATCTCATTTTTGATCCTTACTTGTGTGTTAGCTTCATACAATGGCTAGCTGCAGAATGTTCAGCTACACACTCATGATGTCAGTCTCTATTTTCTGCAGATATTGGACTGAGATCTTGTTGGCCATTTAAAGATCCCATGAAATAAAAAATGTATATGTTAGTTTTAGTTGTATCTATTATCTAGTGTGCTCAAGAACAATGACAAGATTCACATTTAGAGATATAAAACTGATGTAATCATACAAAGTTTTGCTTAAATCAATCGTTTATTTTAATGTCATACTTTAGTTTCTCATCAAACCTTGACCAATCAAATGCTCTCTAGTGACATACCCCACCCCCTTCAAGACGCTTCTCATTTGCTTTTCATTTGATGCGCTTGAGCTCGACCACTCTCACTGGCAGAGCTGTAAGAAAACTGAAACGCTACTGGCTGTTTTTAAAAGGGGAGGAGCTACTCTCTCCCGCCTTATTTTTATTTTTCGGTTGAAATTATGAATAAAAAATGCACATTTCAAAGCACTTCACAGGACCTTTAAAGGTGTAATAAGTGACTCTTCAGAAACAATTTTTGCCATGCTGGGTAAAAAATCCCTTCCCATCCTGATAGAAATTTAAATGTGTACTCTAAATAAAATGTTCAAAATGTATTTATGTGTTTTAATATTCTGTGAAAGGTGTAGGACCAAGGAAAGCTTGTTCAATCAAATCTGTTGGTCCTAACATTACGATAGGCTGTCGTACCTGCTTGTAGAATTATGTAATTGCATATCTACTGTATCTCTGCATACTGTTTGTGCAGAATGGATTTTTTTTGGCACACTCAAATACAAGATTAGACAGAGAATGGCAGGCAAACATTAACAAACAAACTACCTTTCTTAAAGTTTGTTGAAAGTCACGGTAGATTATTGTTTTTTTTAAATACTCCAACCTGTCTGTCAACCATTTTGAGTTGCTGATTGATTGAAATATTTGATCCAAAAAGAAGATGGACAGATGTGCCTAATATAGTGGCTGAATAGTGTGTATAGTAGAAGACAAAAATCTTCCTGTGTTTTTTTTTTTTCCAAGTGATGTTTAACAGAGTAAGGATTCCTCCCCCCACAGTATGTCTTATCGTATTCTTTTGGAGAAAGTATTATTTCTTTTATTTAGCTGGAATAATTGTTTTAATAAAGACAAACAAACTTGTAAATCTGCTCAGGTCAATATTATTAGCCCCTATGGCTGCGTGTTGTATGGAAATAATGTTTTAACCAGGAAGTAATGTTTAACCCTACTACACTGAGCACATGTTTTTTAGGGCATGTGACTGTAAAATGTCAGGCTATTTTAAATCATTTGGGCACAAGAAATGACAAAATATGTAGCTTTAGCAAAAACTAATTGTATTTCTTTATTACAGTGAAGTGTTATTTTTCATTGAGCAGTCCTATTAGCCCCCTTAAGTAATACATATATTTTTTCAGATCACTGTTGTCCAGTGACTTACATAATGAACCTAACTTGCCCTTAAGCCTTTAAATTGCACTTTAAGCTGGATACTAGTATTGTGGACGATAACTAGTAAAATAATATGCACTGTCTTCATTGCAAAGACAAATGAAGTTATTAGTTATTAGAAATAAGCTATTAACACTATTATGTAAAAAATGTATTGGAAAAAAATATTTCCGTTAAACACCACTGGAGAAATATTTGAAAAATTATTATTATTATTTTCTAATATATTTTTATTTAACTGTATATGCTGCTGAATGATATAAAAAAAGATTAACATATTTCACATCAAAGCTGTCATATTTTATGCTTCCAGTCATGAGCATATTGAAATTCTTACTGTAAATGGAGAGCTGCTTTTCTTCAGACAGAGAGAAGGACCCTTCTATCCCACTCTCAGACTTCTACACAAATGTAAGACACTTTTATTTTAGCGCTAACATGATTTTCTACAAAAGGAAATGTTCTAGAAGACTTTAGAAAACCGCTTGTATTACCCAAATCTCACACAAAGCCTGTTATTCACATGTCTGATCTCCAGATCCATTCATCCTGCCACACCAACAAGTAGATAAAGGAGCCATCAAGTTTGTTCTGAGTGGAGCCAATATCATGTGTCCAGGCCTTACATCACCAGGAGCCAAACTCTACCCTGCTGAATCAGACACAGTAGTTGTATCCTTCCGGCTGTATTTTCTGAATGGTTTTCAGCACTAACAGAATAGTTCACTTAAAATTTTTTAATGAAAGTGCCTTTATTTTCTCACAATCACAGCAGTCTTTTCAATCACAAAAAGTACTCAAAGGCACCATAAACAGTGCTCAGCATATATAAGTACACCCCTCACTAATCTATCTTTTAAATTCAGATTTTAAATATGAAGCTATACTATATTATATTTGTGCACATACATAAGATTAGTCAGTAATAAAGCCAAATGTGCAGCTTATCTAACAAAATGACTTACGAGAACGGTCCAAAAACTAGTACACTTAAATTTATATGTTATATAAAAATATCAAATGCAAATAAAAAAAGGAAAAATCAAGAGAAGCAAAAAAGTTTTTTTTAAATTTAGTTGAAATTTTTTAGGCTGTGATTTAATTTTTTTTTTTTTTACAATATTTTGCTTGAATTTAAATGTATAATCTTTCAATTTCTAAATATATTTGGTGACAGAAATATTATTTTAATAAATATATCTGATTAATAAATCTGTTTTGTTTAAATGCACCAAAATACATTATCCTAAATGGATAAAAAAACTCATCTTCAAAATGGGATGTTACTCAATTATGCTGAGCACTGTAGAATATAGATCATATAGACCATGTTTTTGCCACAGGTAAACAATGTAGTTAAAAAATGATAATTATAACCTTTTTGCTTGATTCTGAATTTGTTATAAATTAAAAATTTGTCAGAATATTGAGAAACATTTTAGAATTTTTTTAATGTCTTGCAATTCTGACTTTCATTATGATTCTGGTGAGAGTCAAATAAAACAATAAAAACACATTTGCTCTGCTCTGTTCATCACAGAAAGGAATAAAAAATCTCTACCTTTTGAAATATTTGTCTTGCATATTATAATTTATTTATATTTAGCATTTAAAAAATGTTAAAAAAAAATTTTAGTTAGTCTTGGGGTGACATGGTGGCTCAGTGGTTAGTACTGTCTCCTCACAGCAAGAAGGTCGCTGGTTTGAGCACTGACTGGGTCAGTTGGCATTTCTGTGTGGAGTTTGCATGTTCTCCCCTTGTTCGCGTGGGTTTCCTCCGGGTGCTCCGGTTTCCCCCACAGTCCAAAGACATGGTATTGAATTGAAGAAACTAAATTGTCCGTAGTTTATAAGTGTTTGTGTGTGATTGAGCTTTTATGGGTGTTTCCCAGTACTGGGCTGCAGCTGGAAGGGCATCTGCTGCAAATAACATGTGCTGGAATAGTTGGCAGTTCATTCCACTGTGGCATCTCTGAAATAAAGACTAAACTGAAGGATAAATATTGAACTTTGATATTTGACTTTGACTTATTTTTTATTTCAGTTTTTTTTAGTGTAGAACTTCAGCTGAAGTTAGATCTCAAGTTATTTTTGGGTTTTCAAATGATATTTACATTTAATTTCATCTTTATTTTAGCTGTAAACAGTATTTTATCACTGTAAACACTGCTGTAAATCATACCTTTTTCGTGAACTGTTATTGTAATAGTGGCTGTGTTACAGAGCTCAGATTGTTGTCCTTAAGTATTGTGTTGTCAGGCCATAATGGCAGAAGGGAAGCAGCATGCACTCTGTGTGGGAGTCATGAAGATGTCCGCAGATGACATGTAAGTGTTTTAATGCATAAATAATTTTAAAGGGGACCTATTATGCCCCTTTTTGCAAGATGTAAAATAGATTTCTGGTGTCCCTAAACTGTGTATGTGAAGTTTAAACTCAAAATACCACACAAATATTTTTTATAACTCTTTAAAACTGCCCTTTTTAGACTTTGATCCAAATTGTGTCGTTTTGGTGACTGTCACTTTAAATTCAAATGAGATTGTGCTCTTTTCAAAAGAGAGCGGAGCTATAAGCACTTATGTGTCAGCATAGTGGCAGATTCAAAACTCTAATGGTGCATTCACACCAGACGCGGAAGACGCGTCAAGCGCAAGTGATTTACATGTTAAGTCAATGCAAAGGCGCGAATAGGCATCCTGGGGCGCGATACGCGCGAATGGCACGGCACGAAGGGCGCGATACTCGTTTAACGCGCCATTCGCACGAATCGCTTCTGTTTGAAAATCTGAACTTCAGCGGACTTTCGTGCCGCGTTGACCAATCAGGAGCTTGCTCTTGTGGGGGTGTGATTATGACGTAGTGCCTGTTAAGGGTGTCTCAGGGAAAATTCTCCTGCCAACACTGACAACAGTTCATCATACTCGGCTTAGCTCAGTCACAAGCACCGCTGAAAGCTTTCATCATCCAGGTTCAGTGTCTGGAGGAGTTTATGATCTCACAGAGCTCTGTGTACCTCTGAAATAATCTAGTGGATACAGCTCCAAACTAATCAACGCTGTTTTTTTGCCTTCATAAAGCACATTAACACAGTTATTCTCGCTATAAAACCCCTGTTAGCCATTTAGCAATAAAGCTACAGTCACCCATAGACAGAAGCCCTGCCTATCGCGAATCCGCGTCTTTTCTCAAGTCAATTTGATGCGCAAATGAAGCGGATTTGTACGCGCGAATGAGTCGAGTAAACTCAAATGTTCACGCGTCTATTTACGAGCAAATTTGCTGCGTGTGCTGCGTCTGGTGTGAATACAGCATAATGGTGGACAACTGCTTCTCACTCAGGGCTGTTCAATGCTAATGAGGCAGAGATCTCCACTAATGGTGGGGCTTTCCCCCTCGGATGTCATCTACAAAGGCAGAATGTCAATCAAAGTGTTTCTGCAGACTGTTTTTATCAGGTGTGATTATTAACAATACAATTAATACAATTTTACCATTAGAGGCCGGTTATATTCACTCACTGTTGTCACACAAATGTCTTTAAATCCCTTGTAAAAGTGATTTTTGCCTAATTGGACCCCTTTAAAACTGTATTTTGAGTGATCTGTACTGCCTTTTTCAAAATAATGAGTTGAATTTCAGATCGCCGTGTAAGTATAAAGGATAAAACCTATTTAATGAACAAAGAAAATGATTAATGAAATCAATGTAAATTCATAAGCATCAGTTTAAATCTGCGACTGTTTGTTTTTAGAAAACTAAACCATTCATTTAATTTGACAACTTTTTTTGTCTGAACAGAGAGAAAGTAAACAAGGGGATCGGAATCGAGAACGTTCACTATCTGAATGATGGACTGTGGCACATGAAGACGTATAAGTGATGACAGACTAGAGGATGTGGACCCCTTGTCACCAGGCTGCCCGTCTACTGTTTACATGAATGGACTCAACTGTGTACCATGCCCAAAGCTTTGAAAGCAACTTCATTTTAATGCACAAATAAAACCTGCATTCAAGTCATTCCAACCTGAAATGGTTTATTGCTACTGCGAGAGATGCGTTTGGTCAGGATAGCAGCTTCTGTTTATACGACAATACTGATATGTGTGTTTTTCAGATGGTGGGACAGATTAAGTTTTTTATTCATTTAAATGAAATTAATGACCAAAAAACACAACAAATCATCTAAAAGAATTCTAGACTAAATAGTTTCATAACCAACGGCACTAAACGGAGAAAATCCACATATATCATGTCACATACATATATTTTAGGTTGATTTTTTTTTTTTTGCTTTACATCCACAGATATAATGCTCACGTCCTACTAAATCAGAAATGAAAAGTGTTTTGCTGCTGTAAATGTGCAAACATTTGTACATACCATATTTGTACATTCCCATATTACTCCCAATGATACACTTTTGATTATTTAGTTTCAGGTATTTTGAGGTAACACTGGAAAAAGATTCAAACTGTAACTGAGGGAATGTCTTTGGGGTTGTGAAGGTGAGTAAATAAAGCATCACACTATAATAAAGCATTCATACATGTGCAAAGGCTTATAATGCAGAAGAAAAATGATTACATCACCCTGGAACTCTTATTACTTCAACTAATACTTAAGCATTTCCAACACTATTTAAATATATAATGAATGGGGTGACACGGTGACTTAGTGGTTAGCACTGATGCCTCACAACAAGAAGGTCACTGGTTCGAGTCCCGGCTGGGCATATCTGCATGGAGTTACATTGGAATGGTTTCTCTCTGGGTGTTCCGGTTTACCCCACTGTCCAAAGACATGCAGTTTAGGTGAATTGAATAAAGTAAATTGGCCGTAACACTATTTTGATGGTCCATTTGAGTATCAGTAGACTTTTACTTAATATCTGTTGATACTGACATTCAACAGACATTTAACTGATTATAAGAGACTTTGCAAGTACATGTCAACTTACACTAACCCTACCCCTAACCCCAACCTAACAGTTTAATTATAAACTAATGATAAATAGTTGCAATGTAACTTAAATTTAACAAACAGACCATCAAAATAAAATGTGACCAAACTGGCTGTAGTGTATGTGTGTGACTGTGTATGAACGTTTCCCAGAACTGAGTTGCAGCTGAAAGTTAGCCTGAAGGAATGAATGAATATAATGAATGTGTCATTATATAGTTTATTTAATAACATACTGTAAATAGCAATACCCAAAATGTATTTTGTGTCTGAAAAGGCCTATTTTCGTGATCTCCACATACAGGCAAACAGTGACAAAATCACACAGAAAAATACATAAGAATTGAAATAATATAAATAAATGTACATCTATTTTTTTTAATTTTGCATTGTGAACCAAAGTTAGATCATGCAGTATTAGTGTGTTCACACATTCTGTGGTTTAAGTCTGTTTTGTAATAAAAGCAAACATAAATCTGAAAGAATATTAATGATGATGGCTAACAGTGTGATTTTCTGGTCACGAAGATCCGCAGATATGCAGCCTGGAGGAGAAGAGGTTGGAGGAAGAGGAAAAAAGGTAAAGGATAAAAACTTTATATTATTTTTAAAACCTATTTTGATTGCTGCTGGTCAAAAACCGTTAAAAATAAATCTAATCAATGGATTATGATATTGTTGAAAGCCTAAACAAAACACAGCATTTAGCATGATTTCATTTCTATCATGATTACAAAGAATGACCCTTCAGCTTAAAGAGAAATGATCATTCACTGTGGTCAGGCAAAAGCTGTTTATTTAATGACTACAAAACTTAAATGACATGATATAACTCAGCTGTGAAATCAAATCTCCATATATATGAGGAGCTGCTGTTTTATGGATGTATTCTTCATTCACTGCAATGCACCGCTTTAATGTTAAATGAATGATTTAATGATTGAGGATTGTTTAAAGAATTACGGAGAACGAGCATCCTGATGATTACTAAATAGAATGTGAAAATCACAAACCAGTGTATAATACTTCTAGATTATAGAAACGATATTTAGATATGTAAATAAATAGACAGTTTATTCATTCAAAAGTAATTTCAAGCACATCTGGATCACACCTTTAACCCACATTCACTGTTCTTCAGATATTGTTAACGATGATACAGACAGAGAAAAGAAATTCCAGTTTTTCTGTTTGACAGTTTACAACCAAGAAAACTAAAACAATGTTAAAGATCATAAAAAGATTCTTCATTTTCAACCCTACCAGTCCCACATAAAAAAGAAAAAGGTGCCATATGTAGTCTTTTCAGCTCAAAATTAACAATACTTAATGAGCAACTCAACAATTCACCTTCCAAACCATATTTTACTCTGAAGTGCTGGATGTGCGTTTTAATAAGTGTTTACAACGACAATATTTTATGCTGTGGATTTACCCAGTAACTGTGTGAGCCAAAAGTTACATACCATACATTTAAAGAACATTGACAACACATCTGGATAAACATAAATATTATCAGATAGATAATATAAAGCAGGGGTGTCAGATTTAAAGTATGTTTACAAATGTAGTAAAAACGGGAATGTTGTCCTTTTGTGTTTTTCAGTTCAGATAACAATGAACAGTTCCAGCTAGCCCAGTAGATGGCAATGTACAGAATACACTGTATCTGGGCTCGTTTGACATGTTCACAATGAGTGTTGCAGTTATCCTGAACCATTTAGCTTTATTGTGTGGATTTATTGGGGGGCTACTTTTATAACCTGCCATTGCCACCAAAATACATAATGAAAACTGAATAGATTTTTATCCCGAAATGCATACCTGGCACGCCAAAAATCATTGTGAGGAAGTGAGTAAATCCATCTAATGGTATGTCAAATATTAAATGAATGAGCAGAACTTTTTAATGACAGGCGTGTTGTCAAAGGGCTGGATTTTTTTCTTGGATCTGGCAACCCTGTCCCCTTCTGTTATTTTGGTTGTGAAGTACTCAAACATGCCTATAGACTGAAGACATAATATGCAAAGTCCATGATGCCCATTTTCATAAACAAGTGTGTTTGTCATTTTCATACAGAGCATAAATACATAGTTTTCCAGAACTTGCACTTTAAAACACATTAAAATAATTAGCTTTTTTCATGCCCCCCAAAATAATTGTCATGTAAATGAAGAGTAAACACATAGTCCCTCTGAGCTTCTGGAGGGCCAAAGCCTGGCAGAGTTTAGTTTCAATCTTATTTAAATGTGCCAAATCCAGCTAATCAAGTCCTTCAGGATTATTTAACAACCACCAGTATGTGTGCAAGAGCAGGGCTTGGACTAAACTCTGATTTTAACACCCCTGATATAAAATATACATTCTCTTTTTCATTTAATTAACCATTTTCCAGTGGTAGAAGTAAATGCATTCATGCCAGGTACTAATTACTGTGACTTGTGAAATTGTAAAATTATCACAAGTCTAAAAACGTGAACAGCGTCATGCGTCATCTCACGTGAACATTATCTAGAAATGGCGGTTTTGACTTGGCGTGAACGCAGCTACTTCACGGAACAGCAGGAACTATAAATCTTGCCGCAGATTTATACACATCTGATCCATAAATGTGAATCTAGCATGTTTATTCAAAATACTATCAAGTGCACACTAATGATCCAGCACTGGACGTCAGTATTAAATCAGAAATCATTTTTACCTTCACCAACTTCACAAATAATTCATCCCTGCACCCAATTGTGATCAACATTTCAATGCTGCGAGTCACAGTAAGAGTTCCAGAATCTACAAACTCCCTCAGTCATTATCAGAGTCTTTAGGAGGCAGAAATGTCAAGGAGTCGTGAAAGTCGTGTCCGTACGGTCGAAGTCTATAGACGCCGTACATCAGGACCTGCATCTGGCTCGGTGACATCCCAGCGAATGTGATGGCCATGTCAGAGCAACACGCCTCCACCACGTCGCCCGGGTTTTGGCTGATGCTATCCGAAATCAAAGAGCTCACACTCTTCTTGTTAAAAAGCCCTTTGCCCTGCGCATCCTCTCCGTTTTCAGCAAAAACTCCGCTGTATTTCAGACAGGTGGCCAGTTGCTTTTCTTCAGACATCTTCCATAGAGCTCGTCCTCGCTCTGGACACTTATCTTCATCTTTAAATACCTCTATCAGCCTCCTCATCGCTTCGTAACTCAACACGATCCCGCTGTCGTACTCCACGTAATCCAGCTCTCCAGACTTTTCCGTGTGGCCGATGTAAAACGGCTGGCTCGGGTCTTTATCCAACACCAGGTACTTGAGATTCTCTATAATTGCAAAGGTGGTGGGTCGTGCTATGAAAAACCAGTGCAGGTCTCCGGCGTTCTCATAAGCATGTTGGATGGCTTTGCGAAGCCTTGTCCACTCGTCCTGCTCCTGGAGGTCAAACGCGTCTAGAGCTTTGGACGTTTCTGAGGTGTAAAACACAGATTTGTCGCAGTGTTTGCTCCAGGTGTCATTGGCCGTCGCCCAGTGGACTAAAAGCTTTGGAGTGACCATGATGAGACAGTAGACTCGAACCTGTAGGGCAAACTCCGACATTTGAGACTCGGATAACTTCTGTAGCTCATCTTTGCTGACAGGTTTCAGATGGTGGTGGAGGTGCTCGTGACCTTCTGAGTGGCTTCCTGGGTTAAAGGTGTCAAAGAAAGACATGATCAGGCAGAATATTCCTCCTAGGATCATGCCTTTCATAAATGAACTGCCCTCAGACATCATGCTGAAATGGAGTCGTCCTGTGATAGATTAAAACAAGAATCAGAACTGTAATGACTGCTCATGCATTAATGACATATTATAAGCAGCAACATAACTCTTTAATATTTCAGTTCTTTTTTTTTAGAGAACTCTTGGCTTTGGTATCTAGGTAAAGTTGGTTTTATATTCACACATTAGTTCAGTGACAACTTATGACAGGGACGTTGTAATGCTCAACAAGAAAAAAGCTTACTGTGGCCTATTCTACCTAAACATCAACCAGAGAAACGCCAATTTCTACCTAAACATTAACCAGAGAAACGCCAATTTCTGTCAAACTGTACTTGTAATTAACCCTAACTACTGTAAAAAGAACGAGTCCTAATTCCATAGATTCTTCCCCATTGAAGTCTATAAGGAAAAAGCTTAACGTAGCTTGATGTACCTTAACAACAATGGGGAAAACCAAATGTCTTATCAAATTTTACTCGTGACAAACACTTTGTCAAAACAATAAGCTCTCATTTTATTCAGTGACAATTTTTACGTTATGCGTTTCTCCCCATTGAGTCTATTATAAAAGGAAAACGCTTAACATGGTTTAACATCCGTCAACAAGTGGGTCACACCAAAAATCAATCAAATTTTACTTGTTATTAACACTAACTACTCTCAAAAGATCAAGCCGATTCTGTAGATGAAGTGAACAATGTCACGTTAAGCATTTTATCCGCATTTAAGTCTATTATAACAGCTTAATGTGGTTTACCTTAACAATATCTTGAGACAATCAAATTTCTGTAAAATATACTCATGATAAACACTTTCTGCTGTTAAAAAAACAAGCTTTTATTTTAGATCGAGGTAAAGTTAATTTTATGTTCACACATTTGCCAAGTGCCAACTTGTAACATGGTCCCTATATTGTTTACCATGGTACTTTGAATATACGGTGTAAAATTGTATGTAAATTTGACTTCAAAACAACATTAGCACTATTCATTTGACTGTGAACAGTGTTGTACTTTGATAGTCATTGGCTGATAATATAATTTCCCTATTTAGAATTTGCAAATAATACTTTTCTGAAATTATATTAGGGAAAAAGTCTGAATGTGTAAATATAAAACCAACTTTACATCAATCTATTTTAGTATATCAAGTGAACAATATCACTTTGAGCATTCTCCCCATAGAAGTCCATTATAAGGATACAGCTTAATGTGGTTTAATTTGGGAAACCCAAATTTCTGTGAAATAAGTGAACAATATCACATTAAGTGTTCTTTCCCCCATTGAAATCCATAATAAGGAAAGGCTTAAAGAAACAACCGGTGAAAACCAAATTTTAAAAAGGCTGTTCGAGAAATCTAATTTAATTTATGATAGATTAACTCTTGCTGTCAAAAGAATGCTTTGTGCATCTCATTGATATCCCCACAAGCGCATAAGGGAAATGCTTAACATTGTTCATTTAAGCTGTAGAAACAGGGCTCATTCTTTTGCTAAGTTAGTGCTAATTACAAGTAAAATTTGACAGACGTTTGGTTTTCCCCATTGTTGATAAGGTACATCAAGCCACTTCAATGGGGAGAAAATGCATAACGTGTTTTTTTTTTTTTTTTTTTTACAGTAGTTAGAGTTAATTACAAGTACAGTTTAACAGAAATTAGGATTTTCATGGTTGATGTCAAGGTAAGGTACATTAAGCCACGTTCAGCTTTTTTTCATGTTAAGCGTTATAGAATGTCCCCATATGACATACTCCCCATATTTACCATGGTACTTTGAATATTCGGTCTGAAATCACATGCAAGTATGAGTTCAAAGCAACATTAGCACTGACTTTGACTTTGACTGTGAACAATGTTGTACTTTGATGGTCGCTGGCGGCTAATATGATTTAACTTTTCCAAATTTTCAAAGAATACTTACCTAAAATTATATTATTAAGGAGAAAGTCTTAATTGTATGAATATAAAAGCAACTTTACCTCAACGGCTTTGTGACCTGCTAAGGCAGCTGGTCAAGTTTATTGTACTACTAAGTAAATCTATCTTTGTCAACTACCAAGTTCATTTACCTGCTGTGTAACACATCAAACAGTTGACTAAAAGTATATATTCAACCATTCAGTTTGTTAAATTCGTTACCTTTTAACGACGAAGAACAGTGATCGCATTTAGACGCTGCACCGTCACACTCAGTTCCGTACACACAACCGGAAAACAACGAACAAATGTAGTGTCTGTTCTGGAGTCAGCTCAACCTGTTTTGCTTCACATTTATTTGCATGATATGTTGTAAGAAAACTGGTTGCAGTCCAGTGTTGCTGTATCTTAGAACACGGATGTTTAAGCGGATGTTTAATTCCCCGCGAATGGCACTCTGGGAAATGTGTTTTTGGGTGTAGTTTCGTTGTGATGAAAACGATGATAAAAACTACAAACGTCGCTTTCCTGTAGGCGAGGACGGACATGATTTAAGTGCTATAAAGGTTTTACAGATTATACAACCAAGTTAATATTTCATTAAGTCACAATATTTTTAGGAACTGAAATAAATAAGGTATAATAAAATAAATCAAATAAAGTAGATAAAACTACACATACTTTGTCACAAGGTTAAATGAGTTAACTATTTCTGATTTTGAAAAAGGAAAAATATGTATTAAGATCTCAGGGGATTTAAAAAAAAATCTGTCAGACATTTTGTTTGTTTGTTTGTATATTTAATTGCATTTATTTTTATTGGTCTCCTATGTTTAGTGGCTCGTATGATTAGGTTCAGTAATTTCACTTTAATGGCAATGAAAAAGGTTTAGTCAGATATTGACATGCCTCATTTTTATCCATTACAAAGGAGACTGATAACAAAATGCTAATTTCAATAAAATTCAGACAGAATTTGTTTGCAGCTATAAATATGGATATATAATGTATAATATATAATGATATATAGTATATAATGAAAGAAATCATTTAAATAATTTATAATGGAAATAACATTTAATTAATATTTAAAAATTATTTAAATGAAAATTGCCAATTTCTATTTTAATCTTTTTTTCCGTATTTTTATATTTTTGGCAAAGTACTTTAGCATTAATTTATTGTTTGTAAAATAAGTCATTCTTAATAAAAATGTAAATAAATAAAGCATAATAAAACCAACACTTATTTATATAGGCTACAATAAATGTTGGCCTGTGTGTATATTTTGATTTTCATAGCATGTATGTATATATAATGTAGAATGTGGATATCTCCAAATCACATGAATATCTTTGTTCTCATGAGCCAAAACAACATTTTACATCATCAATGTAGAAAGATGCTTAGAGAAAACAGATGGTGCAGTTACACAAGCCACCAGCAGAGGCCAGGCCGAGGGGTCAAAAAGATTTGGCCGGTTAGCATGACTCTGTTTTAGCCCTTGATAGCAGATGTCACTACTACCTACACCATCTGTTTCCAAAATTCATCTTCCTTCATTTACATTCACTGAAAATGAGCCATGTTTTCTGACTAAATACTTTGTATTCATTCAATCTTTAAGGTAATGTTGGTCTGTTTTCATTTATTCATGTATGTATTTATTTTTTTAATCCAGTCTGTTCATTCAGTCACTTGCTGTTTAAATTTGAGGCCCTAAAAAGTCTTAAATCTACTAAAATGTTGTGTTGTAGGTCTTAAATCTTTTTAACAGGTCTTATTTTTCCTTAGTTTATGTATAGCTACCTATTCTGCCCATACAATCACCAACAATCCATCTCAATAAAACTTTTATTTACAAACAGAATTTAATCACTTTCCTTACAGTAACATTTGCTTAAAGGTTCTCAATTTATTTACTGCTGAGGATGCTGACCTCATCAATATTTTTTATTATTAAATTATTATTATATATTATTATTATTATTATATAGTATATTTGCATTTAACACTTACTTCGATTTTTTAATTCTGTAATTCTGTTGCACTGTAGAAGCTCTGTCACGAAAACAAATTCCTCGTATGTGTGAACATACCTGGCATAAAGCTCTTTCTGATTCTGATTCTGATTATTATAGACTGAAGCTATTGACAGCTGTTTTGTTCTATTTAAGGGTTATAGGGTTTGTGAGTGGATGTATCTGAAAATTAACAAAAAAAATACAAACAAAAATGATTATTATTATTTAATTAAATTTTTATAAAATTTTAATCATTGTTTTTTTTAAGGCAAGTGAAAATCTTTTCGTACTGTTTTAGCCCTGTATAAGTCTAAAATTCCATTCATAATGGTCTTAAAAATGTCTTAAAAAGTCTTAAATTTAACTTGATGAAACCTGCAGAAACCATGAAAGAGACGGATTGAAAGACTTCATGCTAATTAATATCTTTCTCTGCTATAGAAATGATCGTTGCTATAGCTCATCTTTCCTGCCCAGCATCTCTAATGAACTCCTACTCATAAACTTGCTGAACTCCATCTCTCAAGATCTAAGCCTTAACTGCATTTGCTTACAGCATGTATGCGCTTAGACCATTTTACATATTGAAGAGATTACACAGGCTTTCTTTTTCATGCAAAATCACAAGAGATAAATTACTCATGCAATCATCACCGGTGCATAAACAACTCAAAAAAGCACTTTTTGTTTCTCGGCTGCCTTCATTTCCTGAATACCTCAAAAAAGATGTGAGGGACAAAAAACATTAAAGGAAAAAAAAAAAAAAGAATCTGCCAGTGCTATGAGTTAGTCAAAATAGGTTTTGTTTTGTTTTTCGCAGGGCACGGCGAACATGAAATGCAGTTTCAAGGGAAAGCCTTTGGAAAAACAATATTTGCATTAACATCAACATGATATAATTTTATGCACAATAAATAGGGCAACACAGTGGCTCAGTGGATAGCACTGTCACCTCACAGCAAGAAGGTTCCTGGTTCGAGTCCTCGCTGGACCAGTTGGCATTTCTGTGTGTAGTTTGTATCCCCGTGTTCCAGAGTTTCTCGTGTTTGTGTGGGTTTCCTCCAGGTGCTCCGGTTTTCCCCACAGTCCAAAGACGTGTGTTACAATGAACTGAATAAACTAAATTGGCTGTAGTGTATGAGTGTGTGTGTGAACGAGTGTGTATGGATGTTTCCCAGTACTGGGTTGCAGGTGGAAGAGCATCCGCGGAGTCAAACATGTGCTGGATAAGTTTGCAGTTCATTCTGCTGTGTTGGCGGTTCATTCCCTGATGAATAAAGGGACTAAGCCAAAGAAAAATTAATGAATGAATAAATAGACACAAGGTATAATATATACATTAGTAAAAGACTACATAAAATATGTATTTAATTATTTTTTTGTTTTATTATTATTATTATTATTATTATTATTATTATTATTATTATTATTATTATTATTGAGTAACTAGTAGAAATAATTACTTTTTATTTTATTATTATTCATTTTAGTTAGCGTTTTGTGTGTTTGTGTTATTTTTATTTGTGTTATTTGTGTTACTTTTGCTCTTTTTAATATTAGTTTTTAATTTTATTATTTTTAATTGCGTAGTGTAGCTGTAACCAAAGTTTGTTTTGTAAGTTAACCAAAACAATAATTATTTTTATATTTAAATTTTTTTCTAAAGTTAAATAGCTTTATGTTATTTAAATATACAAAGACTGTGATTATTTATTTTAGTTGTAGTTTGCATTAGCTATAATAAAATTGCACAAGACTAACAGCAACATAAAACAAGGAATAGTAAAGGTGTAGCAAACGGCTAAAATCAAATAAATTTAATAAGCAAGTTTTCTTTGAATTTGAATATCGTCATCCCTTAATGGTCTCATAAGTAACTATATTTCACACAGTCTTTCTGAATGATTACCTTGATGGTGGGTTTGATATAAGCATTAGGAGACCAAATTCCTTTGTTCCCCGTGCAGTGAAGCGCTGGCCCTTTAAGAAGAGACATTTCAATCTAGGCGTGTTTCCTGCTCCCGAACAGAATCCAGTCTTGCCTGCATCCTACGACGCGAAACTGGAGGAACGAATATTTCGCACAATACCCGAATAATGTCTTAATTATCGACACGGGTCACAACAGGGTTAGTGAAATTAATTTTCGGTCGTTTCAAGAGAAAAGGGACGGAGAATCCTCTCGGGAAAGACGCTTTTAACCAAGCAAACCAATGACATAAATGCCAGTCGGTCAAGGTCCACTCACGCTCCAGATGTGTTCAGCATTTACACGTTTATTTCACATCAGCCTCGCTTTTTGACCCAAAATCTCTTCAATTTTAAGTCGGGAACACTTTTTTCTGTGCCAGTATGGGATATCTTCGTTTTTGGAGGAGGATTTTGCTTTTTGGCATTTGATTGGGACTTCAAATAACCATGGATTTAAGTACAGATGATGTGCAGATATGTAGATCGACGGACTAGTGATTTAAAAACAGACTAACATTGTAGATTAATCAGGAACATCTTGCACAGGAAGAAGAATTGCATTCCTGCAAAAAGCTCCAGTGTTTCTTGATTGCTGATAACTCTTAATCTCAGGTTAATCATTCAGTGGACGCGGTTGTGCTTTATTTCAGGTTGTGTTGAACGAAGATAGTTTTGATTGTACATTCGCTACCATGTCGGCGGTGATGATAACGCGGAAAATTACTCGAAAATGGGAGAAATTACCTGGGAAAAACACCTTCTGCTGCGATGGACGGGTGATGATGGCTCGGCAGAAAGGAGTATTTTACCTGACCCTGTTTCTCATCGTCGGAACCTGCTCTCTGTTCTTCGCCTTTGAGTAAGTGCATGTCATTGGTCATTATTAGGATTATTAGACCTCATTTACACTGCTGACCACCGGGGCTGTCAGTCTCGAGTCAGCTTTTCATTCATTACAAGGGAGCTTTTGCAGTGTAGATGGCCTTTGTTCAGTGCCATTGCACGGATGATGTATTGAGCAGTATGGTATATATTATAATATATCATCATTGTTATATCAATATATGATGATAATAATAATATATTACAAAGAAAAAAAATAAATGTGTAAAATGATGAAGGGTGCTATCCTGACGTTTTAAAGACCAAAATAAGCCTTCTCTCAGATGTGACAGATTGAGGCTACTCTATAATATAAATGTGTTAGTCTAAATGTTTGATGTCATTAGTTAATTACTTTTTTTTTAAAGCAGACCTTCTCAATTAATAGTTTATACTGTTCACAGAATGTGAATAAATGGGATTTTCCCTTATTTATTCGTTGTTTGTGTGCTGTGGTTAGGTTTATTTCATGTTATAATGTGTTGACAAATACAAATTAAAGTGGTAGAGCCTATTTTTAGGTGGTATGTATTCAGACTACTTTTGGATTTTATATATATATATATACATATATATTGTTTGGATTACATTTAGATTTTTCACCTGTCTCAGTTTGTCCTCAAGTTCAGAAGCATGAATCGCAAATAATTTTTTTTTATAAAAATAATTTAGAAAATGGAGAAAAGAAAAAAAAAAAAGAAATCTCTTCTGAATAATTTACACCAGTTGAGTGGGTGATTTTTAATAATGTAATCCATAAAGAAGGAACTATAATCCCATTATGGACATTTAAATGTGGGACTATTTTTGTATAATTTGCACTGGAACTATATTTACAATTTCATGATGATAGTTATGTCAACCCATACATACTGGAAGTTTGCTTTGATAAGTAGCATATAGATTTTTTTGTGATACTGTAAAACCCTGTTCTGAAATGACAAAACGTGGTAAGCATTATGTTCAAACTTATGTCTTTACGTTAGATCACATAATGACACCGTGATGTCAGGAACCATGTAATTATGCCATGGTGGGAAATTGCTGAATTATTTTCCTAAAATCAGCAAATGAACTCAGTCATGTTAATGATTCGGACTTTGCATTGCTATATGACAGTCATAATAATCTGTAAATGATTTATGTTCATTCTTAACCTCTAAAATGACCAGTAAGTTCAATAAGCGGGTACTTTTTTTGTGACAAAAATATGGTTTATTAACGTTACCACCTTTAAAAGTCAATCTTGTTTTACGATCTATGAATAATTTTTGAGCTTTTCAATAAGTCTGACATCATACATCACATTTCCGGGTTTAGGTGCTTTATTGCATGGCAAAGCAAACAAAACACAGTGCTAATATACACTCACAGACAGTAGTGTACAATGTGTGGGTTTTTTTTAAAATGAGTTTTAATGTGCCGTATGTCTATGCTGTAATCATTGATAGCTGTTGAGACTAGGCATGGGCCGGTATAAGATTCTGATGGTATAATAACCTTGGATAAAATTTCACAGTTTGACGGTATTGTGATTAGTGCTCTAAAATATATTCTTTTTAAATGTCTGGGTGAAAAACATTTTTTTTTTATATTGTACTGTATTCTGTTAACAGTTCTAGGGTTAAAGGGATAGTTCACTCAAAAATTAAAGTTGGCATCATTTGCTTGTTCATGAGTTTATTCTGTTGAACACAAAATAATATGTTTTGAAGAACGCTAAAAAACCTGTCACCATTGACTTCCATAGTGTTTTTTTTTACTATGGAAGTCAATGGTGACAGGTTTTTAACATTCTTCTGAATATATTCTTTAGTGTTCAACAGAATTAAGAAACTCACAAATGTTTGGAACCACGTGAGTGTGAGTGAATGGAGTTAATGTAATTTTTTGAGTGAAATATCCTTTTAAACTTACAGTATTCATTAAGTCATGTCTCATTACCAGTTTACCAGTTAGATTTACATGCAATCATTTGGCAGAAGCTTTTATCCAAAGTGACTTACAAAACAAAATCAATAGAATAAAAACAGCAAAAGTAACAAAAATTTGTAAATATTGTGATGATTCCTGGATATGGTATTGTAATTTGCAAAAACCATTTATATAAAATGTTGTTATTATTACATGCAACATACCATACATATAATGTTTCAAACGTAATATCTGTGATTACTAAACTGTTAATGGAAGATTTTTTTATTATGTAAGATTTTAAAAGACCATTTGCTTGTTGCTGGTTAGGAAACAATGAAGAGCTGTGTCATCTTTGTTGCCAAAACACATTTTCACAACAGCAGATTTCCGTCCATGTTGATGAAGCTGGATCATGTGCTTCATATTGGATGTGATCTCTGTTGGATGCATATAAAGTCCCATGTGCAGACTATGACGTCTGTGGTTGGCGTTTCCTGAGACCCGAGTGTTGTGTCCTGCCTATATCTAGGATCCTCCATTAGGCCTGTTCATCAGCGAAGAGGAAACGATTCCCTGTCCCTAGTCAGAAACTCTCAGTCATGCGCGCAGCGACTGGCTCTCACTGCACGCCATGTTCATATCACTGTTACTGATAATTAGTCCTCATGGGGGCAGACATATTAGTGGAGAGACTTGGCTGAGTGCAAAAGTGGGTTTACAAATTGTTTATTACATGACAGGCTTATCGAAGGACTGGGACATTTTTTGGGCTCTTGCCATTTTGATTTCAGCTTGTATTCATTTTTTAATATGTGCACTGCAGCTTGCAGGAATGCATAAATGTTTGCAGATATCATCTTTATGTGCTGAAGTTCACATTGGGTTTGAATGTGATGCTGTGCTTGGAATATTTTGTCAGTGAGTAGATTTTATTTATCAGCTCTAAATATCACAAAAGATCTACAGTTATTCCTATGTTCTTCATGACGTCTATAGTGTCTTAAGTTTCGAGAGGGGTCTGGTGCAGATGCAATCTGAGCAGCATGCAATGCTTTTTAACTGGCTCAATGAACCCCACCCCTAACCCTACCCCTCACAGTGACATCACTGGCTTTACATTGTGTTGGACATTGTATCTCTGAGACATACAATCTCAGCTTGCATGATAAAGGCTGCATGCAGATACTATTGGAAGTTTCAGTATTACATTTTTATTTTATGTGCACTTTATCTTTTATTTACACAGTGTGTGTTCTTATTGTGCATCCTTATCTTTACATTTTAGTAATCATTTTGGAAACACATTGAAACTGAAATATAAAAAAAAATCTTTTGTCCCTATGCAAGTTAGGCTAATCTTTATAATTTCTTGTTACCAGGTTTACAATTTGTTTGCAAGCCTTCAAAATGTAAATGTTTTTAAACATTTTTAAATAGTATTTTAGCACATTTGAAAAAGAGAATAAGTTAGGTCTGTGGAGCAGATAATTATTTTCTGCATTCCAAATTAATTATTTTTTGTAATTATGAGTGCTGGTGTGGATATTTTATTTGTATGCATCCAGTGAGGCTTTTGCATCTTTGTAAGTAGAAGCATTTTTTTGTGAGACACAACAAATAAATAAATAAATAAATCAAATCAATGTATAAAAGTTAATGTTATTCCTGATCATTTAATTATCCACTGTAATAATAATAATAATAATAATAATAATAATAATAATAATAATAATAAAAAGAAAAAGAAAAAGAAAAAGAAAAAGAAGAAATCTTCTTAGCCATTAGAAAATAATAGATTTAATATCATTCAATACAACAGTGCATTATCTAAACAAACTGAAACTGAACTGAAAATTATAGTAGTTAAAATAAGGACTGCTGAAGTACACTAAAGTAATTTGTCATTGAAAGTGAAAATATGTTTAGATATGATACTTTTATAAAGTTTTTTTTTTCTTTTTCTTTATTTTTTAAACAGACATTTTTGTCTCCTGTTGTCCTATTGGCCTATGTGTAGCTTTTTTTTTTAATTCAAGCTTGCGGGTTAATACAGAGTATGAGGTTCCAGACGAGATAGATGGTGTTTATGGAAATGCATTGCTTCCAGCTGTTTTGAATTCACAGGGAATTATTTATTGAGTATTGCTGAATGATCACACTGTTGTGTTCTTGTACGCCTCTGTGTCTGTGGGGCCTGTGTCTGGACATTTCGTACAAGCACAGGACCGATAGCAGGGTTGATCTTTGCACTTTTCCTTCTGTAGTTCATTGTCTTTTACTCTCTGCTTGTAACGAATAATGTATTTACCCTCGCCTTCCACTGGGTTCCTATGTTATTTTTTTCCTCTTTTCCTTTAAGCTCTTTGTGCAAGTTGCAGTGCAGTCTTCTGTTTGGATATCAAATGTAGAGGAGTGAGATGAAATTGATTGTGTTGGCTAGAAAATGGTAAAGAAATATTCTATGTGTGTGTGTGTGTATGACAGACATATTGCTGATACTGCATCTACTATAGCTAAAGGTTGGTCTATCCACTGTTGACTGAAAAAGGATGAGCCACTGTTATAGTGTTTATGAATATTTTGATTTTGAACTGATATGAATCAGATATTTAATTTTAAATTTCATCTTTTGTTTAGTTTTTATTTCAATTTTAACCAAAACTACTTATGAAATGTTTTAAATTACTTTGCAATAAAAGCACTAGTGTACAACACTGTGACACTATTAAACCGTAAGTGTTATTTTCATGAGTGTAGGGCTAGTAATGCACAAAACATTGATGTGTTGTTATCTTAAAGTCCCAATGAACCGGAAGCTGCAGTCGTTATTCTTTTCATATTGTGACGCAGTACCTAGAGAAATGGAATTTGGGCGTGGCTTGTTTTTTTTTTTTTTCTACGGTGGGCTGAATGGACCTAGTAAAGTAAGCATTTCATTCAGAAAGATCAGGAAAGTGGTTTTAGAAGAGTTATTACAACCCAGCAGAATCCTCCTGCTCACCATTTCTGTTTGTTGTCAAAACTGACAGTTGAACCAGCGTACTTAAGTATGCTAGCCTTGCCCATTACCTCAAAATCACCTAATCTGAGAATAAAACTGAAAACAAACAGGAAGTGCATTTTCAGATTTAAATTAAAGACTATAAGGGCAAACTATTTTTTTTTATTCTTAATGACATACACAAAGGAATTGTTCACTACAAAACTAGCAATGTGAGCTAACGAAATCATATGGTTCGATTTGGTTTCTTGGGTACTTTAAAAGGGACCTTCTGCCCCATTTTCATTCATTCATTTTCTTGTCAGCCTAGTCCCCCCATCAATCCGGGGTTGCCACAGTGGAATGAACCGCCAACTTATCCAGCATGTTTTTTTACGCAGCGGATGCCCTTCCAGCTGCAACCTATCCCTGGGAAACTGCCCCATTTTACAAGATCTAAAAAAACAGGGGTGTCCAAACTCAGTCTTGGAGGGCCGGTGTCCTAGAGAGATTAGCTCCAACCCTAATCAAACACACCTGAAGCAGCTAATCAAGCTCTTACTAGATATACTAGAAACTTCCTGGCAGGTGCGTTGAAGCAAGTTGGAGCTAAACTCAGCAGGACACCGGCCCTCCAGGACTGAGTTTGGACACCTCTGATCTAAAATAGGTCTGATGTTTTTAGGGATAGTATGTAAAGTATTAGCTCAAAAAACGACTCAAATAATGTTTTGTCACTTTTTGGAACTCCCCATTTAGCCTTTGCTTCGCATTGTGCTGTTTTGGTGACTGTCACTTTAAATTCAAATGAGATTGTGCTCTTTTAAAAAGAGGGCGGAGCTACAAATGCATATGCCTCAGCATAGCAGCAGATTCAAAAGCAGGACTAATGTTCTCTCTGTGTCTGTTTGATGGCAGATGAAGTGTGTTCAGGTAAACTGTTTGAAAACATAATGTACATTAAGCATGTTTACATTTACGACAATTTTCTGACTATAGAGTATAATAAAATCAGCTTAATGAAATTATCGCTGTATAGGCAAAAAATTAGCAGTACCGATTAAGGTTTATGCCTTAGCAATTTATGAACTTTCACAGATAAAGGAAAACGATTAAACAATTGAAGGAATTAACATCTACACTTGACCACATGCACTGTTATTGAGTTAAAAATAAATCTAAAAATAAATGAATGAAACACAATCCTTTTTTTGCAGTTCATTTGGGTAATGATAATTACCTACAAAACTTTATCTTCAACCCTTCTCGCTGAAATGGTTCTACACCAGTGAAGTTGTTAACGTTACATAATAGCCCTAGGTGTTGTAATCAGATTCTGTTAAATGTGTTCACCCACTCATTGTTTCGTGTTAAAAGTACCTAATTCAAGTTTCACTTTGCCTTTGTCTTGTATGGTTGATTTGTTGCTCAGCAGTTAAATGTCTACATTTCATGTTTATCATTGAATGTGGATAGTTACGTTGTCAAGTGTATGATAATGCTTATGGTCATTTTCACTGTCTGTGTGAGACTAAACGGCGCTGCTGTGTGTGTGTCGTGATTAAGCAGAGAAGCCTGTTTGTCCATTTGGATTTTTGTGCTCTTGTTTTATATGAGTGCAAAACTGGCTCTTTGGCAAATACGTCTCCATGAGGGATTAGGATACTTCTTTTTTTGGCAGTAATGTATTATTCATTTAGTTTGTGAATCACTTGCTTTCAAATTGGCAAACTCTTTATAAGGAATTAACAGAGGCTGTGCATGAAATTTACAGCACGTTACAGCAGTTTTATATCTGCGCAGCACGACTGAATTGTCCTTTTGCACTTTATACACCTGTTTTGTACTTTAAGCTTTCCTGCTGTGCCTTTACACAGGGAATGGCCACTGATGTCACATGTGGAAGTAAGATTGCAGTTTATTTGTTGACTTGCAAACCATTACCCATTTTGTTACTGTGCTATCATCACATTTTGCAAAGCAAAACTCGAATGGATGAGGTGATTATTTGCATGTTGAATGCTTTTCACTAGAGGCCTGTTGCACAAAACAGGTTAAACAGGGTTGCAGAGGAAGTTTTGGGTTGACAAAACCAAACAAATCCAACCTGGTTAAGTGGTTTCACAATGCTTGATATAGACTTTTTCTATTAACTCAGGGTTTAACCCAGAGATTGTCATTTGTTATAAACTCTGGACTGCACCTGAAAGTTATGCAGTAAACAGCCAAGACCCACAAGAGCATCAGTTTGATTCATTTCTTGCAACTGATTGAGCAATTCACTTTCCTGTCGAAGATTGAGAGATCTTATCTTTAGAAATGTAATTAATTGCAATACGTTCACAAGGCAGAAATAAACACTTTTAATGCAGCAAAAGTTCATATTATTAATATCATTATTATTATTATTATTATTATTATTATTATTATTATTATTATATCAGTGCAAATCAGTCAACTCATTTTAATTTGAAGCAAAAAAGATGCACTGGGACTAGTGGCTTTATTGCATTAGATGTATATATGTCACTGCTGACACTTTCACCGCTGATTGTTCCTGTTTGGTTTTGTTGACAAAATCCAATCAATTTCAACCCAGCAGCTTGAGCCCTAAAGTTTGCTCAAACTAAAACACAAACTTTCCTTGGTAAAAACCCAAAGTAGCTTTGTGCAAGGGACTGCTTCCATTCTTTGAAGAACAAAAAATTATAGCATTTTTAAATTTTTGGTGTCATCCATTTGGTTGTGGAAAAAACTTGATTCAAAATGCAATAAAGCAGTCAAAATAAGTGCGAGAATGTTTAAAATAAGAATTATTGTTGCATTGTCTGCCATGAAGGGCACTATTATGGTTATAGTAAGGCTTGTATTGTCGTATTCTTACTTTGCATAGGGATAGGCAACCTGGTTTCTTGAGCGCCATTGTTCCATTTTGATCCAACCCTAATCAAACACACCTGAATAAGGTAATAAATTTCTTTAAGATCTCTAGAAAGCCTCAGGCAGGTGTGTCCAAGGTTGCAGCTAAATATAGAGATAAATAGACTGGTTTTAGCAGATGCTTTGTTCTAAAGTGATTTGCATTGGATGGGCTAAAGATCTTTTCAGGAACTGTACTTCTGCAACCCAATGATCTATTATTAACCCCAGAGCTCAAACATGACATCTCCGTTATTGGCAATTTTCAGTTTTTGAGTGGAGCTTTTACTGCTCCTCTCTACTTCAGATGTTTTGATGGGAAATGTGAAACTTGAAATGTGAAATTCTGAGGCCCAACCCAAGACCCAAGCAAGATTGTGTTCAAGACTTTGTCGTGTGCCTCAGACATGGTTTGGGTTTGGTATTAATTACCTCAGCTCTCAGGTTATTTGAAAAGAATATGCTTGTCTAAATTGACCCAATGAGACACAATCCTTTTAATGCAGTGTCTAGTGACTGATTTAAAAAAAAAATCAACATCGTGGTGTTAAGTGCACATAGAAAAATAATACATACATTTGTAAAATGACACACAGAAATCCATCTTAGAGATATGATATCCACTCACTTCATTAAATTCCAAATTCATGCAGTAAAGGGCTTTTCCTTCTTAGTGTGTGCTGAGTATTTTCACCGGAGATGAGGTAAACAACATTGTAGATTTAAATCAATTAAATTGTTATCAAGCTATCATGTTTGTATTTAAACAACTCCAAAAACTAATGAAGGAAGATCCCAGAGATAACTTCTATATGTGAAAAGAAATACAGTTGGGTCTGACTCTGCTCTAGCTTCATCCTGTCCGTTTCAGGTCAGGTTTATTCATTGATTGATTGATTTATTTTCTTTTCGACTTAGTCCCGTCATTAATCTGGGGTCGCCACAGCGAAATGAACTGCCAACTTATCCAGCATGTGTTTTACACAGCGGATGCCCTTCCAGCTGCAACCCATCACTGAGAAACATCCACACACACTCATTCACTCACACATATAGGGCCAATTTAGTTTATTCAATTCACCTATAGTGCATGTCTTTAGACTTGTGGGGGAAACTGGAGCACCAAGAGGAAACCCATGGCAACACGGGGAGAACATGCAAACTCCACACAGAAATTCCAACTGACCCAGCTGAGGCTTTAACCAGCGACCTTCTTGTTGTTAGGTGATTGTGCTACCCACCGCGCCTCTGTGAGGCCCAGGTCAGGTTTATATAAATTAAAAAACATTACATTGCATTGCATTATATTGTACAATATAAATTTGTCTTCACATTTGTTTGTGACTAAACCAAATTTATGCAATTAATCTGCGTGTTGTTTTTTTAAACGTCATCCGTCATTTCATTTTTCTCCCCTCATTATGCTCTCCGGCAGCGTAGCGGATGTTTGTGCTGAGCAGTATCAGTAATGGTAATTGTCAGGCCTCCCTACCCCCACCGATCTCCACCTAGAGACCAGCCAGACCAATGAAGCAGCTCTATCGATTTAACAACACACAGCTAAGCCTTTCCATTGCCAGCCATAAACACTGCAGTCGTGCTCCATGTTGCCTTAACTGTGGAAAACACTTCTTTTCACCTTGTTCTCTGTGGAGCAGCGTAGAGATAATACACTAAGGACAGGCTGTGAAGGCAAACAGAAGGGCGGAGATGCTGTAATACAGAAACAGGAGTGGCTTTGAACTCCAAAGGGTTTGGTTGTTTTAATACCCCAGTTCATAAAACAAGAAAAATGACTTTGTAAAGCATTTACTTAGTCTTCTGCTGAACTCTCCTAATTTTGTTTGGAGAACATTTGTTTGGTTCATTAATGAGATGGGATTTAGAGTGATTCTTTTGGTGTGATGTTTCTTTTTATCCTTAAATCAGAATAATTGACGATTCTCTTCTGATCACTTCACTTTTAAAGGGATATTTCACCCTAAAAATATTTTGTTCACTTGTTCAAAACCTTATTGAGTTTGTTTCTTCTGATCAACACAAAAGAAGATATTTTGAAAAATGCTTGTTGTTGTGCTCCATTGACTTCAATTGTAATATTTTTCAAGTAGGGAAGTCGATGGGTCCCGTGAACCAGCATTCTTCAAAATATCTTCTTTTGTGTTCATCAGAAGAAAGAAACTCATGAAGGTTTAAAACTACACGAGGAAGTGAGTGAAAATGGTGAAGCAATCTTTATTTTGGGGTGAACTATCGCTTTATTGACTCAGACAGTTGGCCACCAGTATTTCTCAGTTGAAAAGCATTGGCATATTGGTTATAGCATGAAAAGGCTGATAAATCAGACCGAATTGAATAATGTCTGTTACATTAACTTTTGTTCTAAGTAAAATAATTAACAACTATGATGATACACAAACTATGGTTTACCAAACAACAACAAAAAAATAATAATATTTAGTCTGTTATATTTTAATTGGATACAATCCGAATTCTGGTAAATCTATTTTATTATGAAAGCTAATAATATTAGATTCATCTCCTCTTAAGTTTTGGCTGATCCAGTAAACACTCATATCCATTATTCATAAACTTCAATGTGATAAAAAGCATGAATTTTGTGAACCATTAAACTACCAACAACAATACTGATTTCAAATTTACCCCAGAAATCAGAGCATCCTAGACATTAACCAATTAGCTATTTATAATAGTTTAGTTTAGTTTCAAAACTCTTGCTCCATCTTGTTCAGTTGTTGTACGTAATGCCCGCTTTACAGTGATCCAACTGCTTCCCGCCCTGCGTTTTTTGGCACATGAAAATCCTGTTCCAAAACTGTCACATTACGGAAGTCAGAAGCTTCGCAAATGGGACTTTGTCTTGATTTTCAACAATAAAAAGCTGATTGTGTATGCCTAGGCACAGTACTATGTGTTTAGCTTTTTTTCATGGAAGAAGCTGGTAAGTATGGTGGTTAAATAGCCTTGTGCGTCATTAGGGATGAAAACAGAATCTGCTCTAATAGGGCAGCTGCTTATCTCTGATATTGATTATGAGGAGAGGGAGAGAGAGGTCACATTCAGCACTGCATCATAGGTAATGTCCGGGAATCTCAGGGATGTGATAGGAACTGATGATGGAGTAGGTCCTGAATGCTTCAAGTAATCCACATACACGCTTCCCAGTTTTGCTCTACCCCAACACAGCTTTCACAATAATAAATGGATTTCCCTGCAGCATTCTGGACAGGATCTAGGCAGTGGAAAATTTTATCGACTGGCTCAGCTTTGCTTTTTCACTCCTCTTTATGCTTTCTGGTCTCGCAGTTTAAACAGATGAAACTAACCTGACCCGTCCCACAGGTAGAATTCCAGTGTATGTATGGCTGTGGTTGGTATGCTGACACACCAGCGTGTGACACAGCTAAACCTTCACCTTGTAGTCTGACTGGAAAATTGTCTTTCTGATGCTAATATCATTTACAGCTTCATTGTGCTGTAGTGTGTTGTGTGCGGATCATTATTACATGTTTGGAGGCAAACCCTCAAGGCTAGTGTGGACCGGTTAAACTGGTGTTCTAATGTGCATTGTAGGAGGATTAGTTTAACACATTAACTTGTATAAAACTTTATATCCAATATTGTTGCGAGTAGTTTTTAAGTGGAATTTTCCCAAAGTATTGAAAGTGAAGTAATGCAACAAAATCTGCAGTTTTAGAAGAAATTGTGCAAGGAAACTAATTATGCAAATGAGATGAGTAATTAAGGAAATATACACTGAATGTTTCTACCATTAGAGTATTTGTGCTTGTATTTACATTTTGTTATTTATGAGAAGCACAGAATCAGGACATCCATTCATTTCAACTGAATGTACAGGAGTGCTCAATCAAATCATCTAATGCAGTGGTTCTCAAACTGTGGTACGTGTACCAGTATTGGTACGCAGGCTTACTTCTAGTGGTACGCGGAGGAATCGCTGAATAATTAAAGTTAAAAAATGAACACACTTTTAACCCTTTGATGCATACGATAACACAGATGTGATCAGTGATTTTATTAAGCTTAACCTTTTTTTTATTTTCAATTTTCTAATGTTTGTTATGTTTTCTTTCAATTGAAGCTATTTTCCTCCCTATGTTTGTAACGGTTGTTGGGGCGTATCCAGTATTTTTATATCCCAGTGTTGTTGGTATAGTTTAATCACTTGCTTTTCTGACACACAAAGCCTACTTTAATGCACAGTAAGCCGATCTAATTTCTAATTTCTCTGTTCAAACAATTTAAAATGTTTAAAATAGTGAATAAATAATAATAATTAATATTAATAATAATAAGAATCCCCAACGTTTTTGAACTGCGCAGGGCTGTAGCTGCAAAATTACGCCTGCAATGCTACTGTATTTCAGTACTGGTTGTTATGGTGGTACTTGGAGAAACCATTTTTTTCTGAGGTGGTACTTGGGTGAAAAAAGTTTGAGGACCACTGATCTAAAGTATTAGTGTCTGTGAATATTAAAACACAAAATAAAGTCTCTGAAGGTGAATTAAAGGCACATGGGTTCATTTACTGCCACATATCTGCATGTATCAGTGCATGCCATTTCACTATAACTGATCTGGCAGCATTTTCTCAAGCATATAATGTACTGTACACACCAAATCTCAAGCATCTTCATGACATTGAAAATCATTCTCCACTGTACTAAATAGACATGATGTATTTTAAGTGTTATATATAACGGTTTGTCTCAAAGTTATGCTTAATTACAGTTGAGCTTAAATGGTTAAAAATATGTAGTAAGTAAATGCAGAGTTTTTCTATAAACTTTGCACCTCTACAGTATATCTCTATAAAGTGATGGAGTTTCCTAAAGCGCAGGAAAAGCTACATAAGGGTTTTGATGCAGTGGGATTTTTAAATCTTTACAACCTGTTTATATCAAAATTTGCATGGAGAATAAGTTTTTTTATTGAATTGTTACTTAAACATTCGATTTGCCCAATTGTTTGTTACCAAAAATTCCCGTCCCTATTTATTAAAGTGTGTTTTTGCTATGTTCCACAATGCCTTCAGTCACAGATATTTCTGTTGACTTTCTGAAGTGGCCAATCAGAGTTGTTTAATTTAGCTAATCCACTCAGCGGGGTTTTCATTCAATGCAGTTCTGCTTACTTGTGAATCCTCCCACTATAACAAACAAAGTGTAGTGACATTATAAAAATAACATTCGTTGTAGCAAGAGCTTCTTTGAAGTTTTCTTTATAACTATGAGTGACCACCATTCCGTGATTATAAGGGGGAACACTCTTAGACATTCTAAGCTATACTATTCACAATTAAATACAATTTATTCTTAAAATTCACTGACAAACTTTATATAATAACATAAATAACATATTTGCCATCTGTCTACCATTTGCCACCTAATAAACTTCTATTAACAGTGTGAAAATGGGCTAATGCAAGAATATTTGAATATTCATCAATGTGCATATTCAAAACGATATTAATTTGTGACGATTTGATTTAGTGGCTGATTGGTAGGTATCACGGTGGCATAGTGGGTAGTACAATTGCCTTACAGCAAGGAGGTCGCTGGTTTGAGCCCCAGCGGGGTCAGGTGGAATTTCTGTGTGGAGTTTGCATGTTCTCCCTGTGTTGCCGTGGGTTTTCTCCAGGTGCTTGGGTTTCCCCCACAGTCCAAAGTCATGCGCTATAGGTGAATTCAATAAGCTGAATTGAATTGGCGGAAGTGTACGTGTACGGGTGTTTCCCAGTGTTGGGTTGCGGCTGGAAGGGCATCCGCTGCATTAAACACATGCTGTATAAGTTGGCAGTTTATTCTGCTGTGGCGACCCCTGATTAATAAAGAGACTAAGCCGAAAAGAAAATGAATGAATGGCTGATTCGTACGAGTTTGTATGATCACATTTGTATAATTTAGTATGATTTGCTCATCCCCCAAACCGTGTTGGGTTTAGGGGTGGGGTTGTGTGCCACGCCTCCTTTTTAAAATCGTACATTTTTGTACAACTGAACTGAAATTTGTACGAATTAGCCACTAAACTGACAAAACGTAAAATACGTGTCCTCGTGAGATCAGGCTGACATATTCAGAAATGAATAGTGTAGAGTTTAGGTTTTGGCGGTTATACGGTAATATGGTATACTGCGGTATCTAAAAATAGCAACGGTATCAGTTTCAATACGTTATACCGTCATTAAGAAACAATGAGCTCATCTAGGAGACAAGGATTGATATTGCATATAATTTATTTAAGGCCTAAAAATACATATGCGTGGTTTTCATCACGGGACAGCATAGAGGAGAAAGAGAGAGGTGGGGAAAGATGGTGAGTTGTGCACCAAGTGACCTGGTCTTGAAATAGGACACAACTTCTGAACTTTGGCAGTATTTCAGGTTTCGACGAACGAGAAGGGAGAGGCGGTAAATACGGACGAGGCAATTTGCAAATTGTGCAACAAAAAGGTATAAAAGGGGCCGTGTCCACTGGAAAACCTCTACTGATGCAGTGACAAATGACTTGGCGAAGGAAATATATTATATTAAATAAAAATTGTAATTTTAAAAGTTGTTAATATTGTTGTGTTTGTTATTTTATTATGGTCTCAGTATTAGTGTTTGGCATTCAGCTTCTAAACGGTTTGGGCACAAACCAACAGTTTGGTGACGCTGTCTGAGCCTTACGTCATTATTTATTTATTATTCACGGTAATACTGTATATCGGGGTAAATTGGGAGGAGGTTTGACGAGATCAAAATTTGGATACCGCCCAAGAGCCATTGTAAGACACTTGGAAATATACATAGTTTTAATAATCAAAGATGAGCTTTAATGGAAGGGCGCCACGGTGGCCTAGTGGGTAGCACGTTCGCCTCACAGCAAGAAGGTCGCTGGTTCAATCCCCGGCTGGGCCAGTTGGCATTTCTGTGTGGAGTTTGCATGTTCTCCCCGTGGTTGCGTGGGTTTCCTCCGGGTGCTCCGGTTTCCCCCACAGTCCAAAGACATGCGGTACAGGTGAATTGGGTAAGCTAAATTGTCCGTAGTGCATGAGAGTGTATGGATGTGTTTCCCAGAGATGGGTTGTGGCTGGAAGGGCATCCGCTGCGTAAAACAAATGCTGGATAAGTTGGCGGTTCATTCCACTGTGGCGACCCCGGATTAATAAAGGGACTAAGCCGAAAAGAAAATGAATGAATGAATGAGCTTTAATGGATACAATTAGTGACTGCCGGGGGACTTTAAAATCTAGCTCTTCGCATTGTGTAGTCATGAGTACTCATATCTTCTTTCTCTCAATGTGTGTGATGTCCTTTTCACATGCGGAATGCAAAGTGTTGCAATTTTCCCCCTGAGAGTGAATGTACTGTGCACCATTACAGTGATGTATTAGCCATACATTATGTTGGTATAGCCGGTCTACATTGCAGGAGAGAGTGGTGGAGGAGAGCCAGGGTGACCCTATTAATAGCTCAATGCAGTGGCCTGTGGAGTCGACCAATCTGCTGCAGGGTGAGCGGAGGGAGGCACTTTTACAGGGCCCGAGATTTCTGCAATTTATGGGAGCTACCAAATTCATCACCGTGTGGCTGTCTGCCTGCAGGAGCGGAGAAAGCACAGTCGGTCTTAGTAAACATCCGTCCTGACTGCTTCATTGTCAGGTCTGAAAAGACTGTCTTTAGGGAAGAGTGGAGGGCTAAATTGGGCACATGATATTATAAATCATCTTCATAAATGATTTTTGTTGTTTTAGGAGGAACAGCTTACTGATGCTTCATTAGAAAGACAACTCAAATGTTTTTGTGTTGAATTTAGGAAAATTATATGTAACTGACCCAATTTAAACAATCTTTCCCTTTTTTTGCTTTTGGTATACCTTTTGAGAGTAAGAAAAATCTTGTTTAGGTCTTAGAAGGTGTTGGGGAAAGCTACTTTTAAATATAATG
>CAIGQQ010038942.1:10600275-10623934 GCA_903798035.1 Danio albolineatus
CACACACACACACACACACACACACACACACACACACACACACACACACACGCACACACTCAAACACTCACTGACACATATTGCAAGGTTAGTGAGATGCATATGCTGATATTAGAGAGTTCACTGAGGGCTCAGTTTTGCCCTCTTTGCACAGTCATCGTTAACACAGGGCCATTTGTTTGGGCATTGCGCACCTGCTACACACACACATACACACATACACAAAATATCTCCCTCTCAGTTCAAAGTGACCTATTATGCTATTTTAAAGATTGTGACTTTTTTGTTTTGTAGCTTTCCAATTCACAGAGTCTGAAATGGTTTATTTCCCTCTATGTGAAATGGTTTACGTTCCCTCTAAACCCCTCGTTTTTCAGAGAGCCTGCTCTGCTCTCTGATTGGTCAAATGGATAAATCTATTGTGATTGGTCAACTGCTTTCAATGCACTTCGCAAATCAAATGTTCCTTACCGTAATCTGAATTTCAGTTATGGAGGATACTTCAAACACTGTGAAACAAACATTGATAATGCATTGCTTTTTATCATATTGGTTCAAGTCCTCATCTTTTGGAAGTGCTCGCAGAGTGGCTCAGTTGTCCATCAGATGCATGCAATCTTATATTGTTGGGAATTACAAACCAAACTCTTTAAGTCCTCAGCCACAACTACAATGTTTGAGGGGCGAAGTATATATTATTGATGGGTAGCAAGTGAACAAAACATAGGGTGCCATTATGCAAATTTGTTGTAAATCTAATTGAGTTTAGGTAAGAAGACTGAAAGGCTGATGACTTGTTTCAGACTTGTTTTCAGAATGTATTCTTTCTTGACAGCCAATAACTCCATTAATCTTGCACTTTAATCTTTGAATGTTAAATGTGATTTCCAAAATATATATATGGGCATGTACATCATATGGTATGGTCTATTACTACTACTACTATTAATAATAATCATTAATTAAGTCTCAATATAGTCTCTGTGTCTTTCCCTTAGACCGCTTTGACCATCATTGTCCCTGGGTTGGAAACTGCGTAGGAAAGAGGAATTACCGATATTTCTACTTGTTTACACTCTCGCTGTCTCTACTCACAATCTACATCTTCGCCTTCGACATTGTCCATGTGGTTCTACGTGAGTATTTTTAACAAGAAAACATGCATGTGCATCTACAAAAACTCATCATTTGATAGAGCACTTTAGGTTTTCAAGTCATCAATAGCCATTTAAAATGCTCGGAAGGTCCACCGGTTTAATGACTGTGGTTTCTGGGAAAACAAGCACCTTTAAGCGACACTCAATATGTATGCGAAAGCTTTTCTCTCAGGCGTGGTTCGGTCAGGGAGCGGTCAGGATAAGAGCCACTACGCTCTTGTTAATGTCTGCTATTTGTCCTTCTTTGATCTTCCTCTTCTGAAAGTGCTCTATAGATGGCAAGGACAAGAAAGAAGTAAATGCCTAGATGATTTGCTGTGATCTCAGGACCAAGCATGCAACATTCTGACATTCATTTTGAGGATTTATTTGGTTTTTGTGTCACTGTTTACAAGCACAGATTGTACACAGTCAGAATAAAAATGTATGATAGTGTACAAGTAACAAACTACCCATGTCTTTATGCAAACAGAATGATTTACACGTTTTAAGATATCACTTTAAAAACATCTAACATGTGCATAAAAATATATTTATACATTTGGAGTCAGATAATTTGACATACATTTATTGATATTGTGGAATTTTAGTTTTGCCTAAACAGATAATGTGATTTGGATAACTATTGAGTGCACTAATCACAGCATCTCAAATTCTGGTTTAATAATTAAATATCTATGCGCAAGTTCATAGTCTTACCTCACAGAATTTACTCTTAACACTTTTAACATTAAAATATCACTTTAGTTTCCTAGAAAGGGGCAATTTTATTATTTTGATCAGATGAGATTGAAGCTTTATTCTGTCTAGCAAAGATTGTATGTGATATCCCAGCCCGATCTTACGAGGACACAGCACCATTGTATGTATTTTCAGAAAGTGTCTAATTTTTACGAATCCATACAATTTTATTTTTTATTTTTTAAACAAGACATACTACAAACTAGGCATGGGACGATAACCGTTTTCAAGGTATACCGCGGTTTGGAAAAGTCAAGGTTTTCATACCGCCAAAATTTTCTGTAATACCGTTCCTAAGGTATGCGTACAATTATTTTATTTACATGTTTTTAGGTGTAAATTGTAAAGACATCTGTGTTTTTGAAACAAATGAAGACCACAGAAGTCAATGATTCGCTTGCATTATTTAGCCTGACATGTTTACTGCCCCAAAACATTTTAAATGTTTCTCAAAATAAAATATATTGTGTTCAAAGGGGGAATAGATTTAGTTTTTTAGCCAGATATTTAAAAAGAATATATTTTAGACCAGTAAACACAATACTGTCATATCGTGAAACCGTGATATTTTTATCCAAGGTTATCATACCATCTGAATCTTATACCGGCCCATGCCTACTCCAGACGCGACTGCTAAAACCAACAGTCATTGGTCGATGCCGATGAGCAAATCATACTTAAATGTACAAATGAGATCATACAAATTAATGCGAATGCAGTATATGGACACAGACTTTTCATTTTCAGTCAGCCAGCTATTACAAATTCACTGTTTAAGATCTGATTTCTTTAAAAAAATCAGTGAACTTCACTGCCTGAGTGATATACAATATAAAGTGGGTCTCAGACAAGCACTGAATTAAATTCCATTTTCCCACCATGTGTTTAAAATATGACAATTTATTATACCCCAGTATTTTCAATGGAGTTTCTGTGCTCACCTGCTGCTCCTGACGGCACTTGCATTTTACGCTTAAACAACTAAATGAATGCTATATTATATTAAATAAATTATAAATTATATTATACTATATCTATTAATCTATTACTATATTATACTATATTATATAATTATAAATTAAAATTATATTAAAAGTCTATTTAACTGATTGTATTTTAATTACATTACAACATTGGTGCTGTAAAAGGAACCTTACGAAGTTGAAAATAGTCACATAAACCTTTCACCGGAAGTTTATCGTTGGCTGAAAAACACTAGTGCTATTTTTTTGTATCTTTCTATTTTGCTGTCTATATTAGCCACTAAATAAAAGCATTATAAATTGCATTGAGCTATTCTAAATTTGAACATACATTTATTTGGACGAACAAATTTCTTATAATACTTTTGAATAGTGCTTTTTATGCCCTTTTCGAGTGTGGAAATCACTAAAAATAATGACAAGTTCTGGGTGAGCTATTCCTTCAGCAGATAATTAGGCTGAATGCAAATGTAGCTACTGTGGATACAAAAAAGTGCATGTAAAGGAACAACACAAACTTCTCAGCTCTGGCAGAGGCGTAGGTGGATGTGTGAAAATCTTCTGAACATGTGACGATGGCAGGGAGAAAGTGAGACAAATGGACATCTGATGCTAGCATGCATGGATAAATGATGTAAATAAAAACAATCTTGTGTGTTCTGTAGGTTCTGTGGACTCGGGATTTGTGAACACCCTTAAAGAAACTCCTGGAACATATCCTTTCATATGGGCTTCAGAGCCACTCGCTGAAGATCTGCAAAACAGGAGCTCCTCATAAACCTGTCATGCTGTGAATGAACTGTCATAGTAGTGCTAGTTTTCTAACATTTGAACACACAATTACCACATATTCTCTGTTTAGCTGAAGAGTGAAATATTAAAGTTCAATCATGTTTTAGATAAGAGCATGTTGTTTCCTTGACTCGTCTATGCACTGTGTTGGAGGTTTTGGTGTGTTTCTTCACCTTGTGGTCTGTGGTGGGACTGACTGGCTTTCACACCTACTTGATCTCCCTCAATCAGACCACCAATGAGGACGTAAGTGTGTTTCTTACCTGTCGTTTTTACAGTTTACTGTTTTTACATGGCTGAACAGATAAACACATGCCCTCAAGCATTGCAGCACACACTAGATCCAGCAGTCACCTTGGCAACAGTGCCGTCTCTGCGATTAAAGCAAGCACAGAGAACATCTCAACATGAGTTTTATGTATCTACAGTACATACAGTGGTTATGGCTTTGTTTACAGACAAGGGACACATTGCTGTCACGTTGCATTTTAAGATGAGCACAAATCCCATGTTTTTATAGTAAATGTCTGCTACGTTAGATAAGATCTTACATAATGCAAGATTAACCTTGCATGAAAAGCAGCTTTAAATGCCTCTGATTTTAATGCACATCATGCAATTGCATACTGAGGTCTTTTTATTTTATTTTAATCAAGTTCATTTTTTATAACAATGTTTTATTAAGTTTGTAATATTTTATTTGAGTTTATTTCATTTTGCTGTTTATTTAATGATTGTTTGCTTGGAAATGAAACTCAGGTTTATTGTTTTTTGCACATTAAATTGCAAAAGTTTATTGCAAATTTGTTTAACACCACAGCTTATAAAACTGACATATGAAAAAAAACTTTTCACGTCCTGTTATGTACTTTTAGAAAATGCCTTATGGATGTTTTATAGTAAATGTTTGTTATGTTAGATGAGATCTTATGTAATACAAGATTAACCTTGCATAAAAAGCAGCTTTAAATGCATCAGATGAGAGTTTATTTTTTTCTAAATTATTGAAACCAACAAAAACGGCAACATACACACATTATTTGACCATGTCATACTGTGTGTGTATGTTGTTGAACACCTACAAAAACATGACAATTGAGTGCCAATTCTGGATAATTTTGCACATTTGATTTCAGTAAGTCAAGCTCCTCGTGTTACGATCTTTTTAGGTCTAGGGATATGACCGCAACAGAAAATAAATGGCTGGAGATAGGTGATGTGCAACGGCTGGAAAGAGAGAGAGAAAGAACTCATCTTCTCAAACAGAATGGCTAGAAACTTGACACAACAAGATCAATTCAAGAAAAAAAAAAGAGAAGTTTCTTTACATATCAAAATATAACAAAGAAAACAGGGTATTTATTCAGAAGGAATTTAATTTAAAAAAATATAATAATAATAATAATAAAGCTAACTCCTAATATAATAGCTTACTAAGCTGAAAAAAGAGAAACAAAAATACAATCAACAAACAAACTCCCTCTACTAACATAAACAGGAGAAAACTGATTCCTCCTGACTTCCTCCTCAACCCTCAAAAGAAACATAAACAAACAATTCAACCAGACTCGCTTCTCTTTGCGTGAATTATTAGATGTTAACAAGAAGTTCACTAAAAATAGAAGTCTGACTTCAATAGCTTTAGCACACAATAGCTAAATCAAGTCTTTAAAGATCTAGCAAACAACAGATCTGTATGGGGAGACGAGCTTAGCCGCTGCACAGTCCAGCCACCACCAACACTGGTTTGCAGTGCAGCTCAGATTAAATACTCGCTCTACTCTCCCAACAGCCAATCACTGGAAAGATCCAATGATCACTGCCAGGTGGACACAGTAACCTGCAGGGAGAGAGAGAAAAACACACACAGAGAGAGGAAAAACACAAAGCACTTTGTGCACACCAAAAGATGCGTCTCAGGACGTAACACCTCGTTACTGAAGTTATAATCGTATTTAAAATATTAATTCTTTTGTCTCATTATAAAAAAGTAAATTCTAGTTACATTGGATTAGTTTACATGGTATTTAATTATGTGGAAATTTTATTGAATTTAATTTGTTATTAAAATATATGGCTTATAAAGTATATTTAATTTCCAAAGCCACAAATTAGTCACTCATTTTTTAACACACACAAAAAAGCATTTTGACCCCTAACATTTTAAACATATTATACACTTTATTAGACCCATATAGTCAAAACCAATCATATGGATGTAGTAACTAACATGTACTGTATGTATGTGTATATATAATGTATACACAGGCATAAGTGACGCGTATAGTGATTTTCCTCGCAGCAGTTTGAATGCTCTCATTTTTGCAGAATCTGTACTTCTGTGGCACTTTCACACTTAGCCCTAATGATTAATTTAAAATGTTTTCTCACCACGTTTGCCCTCTGGCTCTTCTTTTCCTGTTAATGAGGAGAGAAATATAGTGAGAAACTGTGATAGAAGGAATGCATTTGCTGCAAGTAATGATGTTTGTTCACCTTTGATTTAGCATAAATTGGATTCCGCTTATAATAAATTGATCAATACCTGCAGACACGGTCAAAGCCAGTGCCAAGTAAACCTCTCACTGAAATCTAAAGCTGGTGTAGCATGTTTTGTAAGAAATACAACACATGAATCTTGAGTTATCTTTTTTATTCAGATTTTCCTGTGATAAATTCATACTTTTCTATCTAGGAGCAGATGAAACAGTAACATGTCTTTTTAAGATAAAGTTCCTTGAAGTTGTTGCCTGGATAAAATGAAATCCATTGGGAAGGAATGTCTAGAGCTGAAATGACGCATTTTTAAATAAACCATAACAATTTTTTTTTTTTTTTTTTTAGCGAGCTCCCTTGCACAGATTTTCACATATGGTGATCGTCAGTGGCAGTTCTGACATTGTACTGTTTGGTTTTCGACCCTCTAAGTTCTTTGTCTCTTCTGCACAGATCAAAGGCTCGTGGTCGGGGAAGAACCGTGTGCAGAACCCGTACAGTCACAAGAACATCATTAAAAACTGCTGTGAGGTTCTGTGTGGCCCAACCTACCCCAGGTAAGCACGCTACTGCAGTTTAGCTTGAATAGAACATATTTTAACATATTTTGAGCTAGATTTTAGGGGATAGCATTTTTATTTAAAATAACTTTTTATTAATAATTTATTTTAGAATGTAATTTATGTAAATACTGAATTGTCAGCACGATTACTGCAGTCTTCAGTGTCGCATGATCTTTCACAAATTAATCTAATATGCTGATTTGCTGCTTAAAAAACTTTTTTTTTCTTTTATCTAGGGCTGAAACTAACAATTATTTTGTTAATCGATTAGTTGGGTGTTTTTTTTTTGACTAATCAGAATAAAACATTTGTAGGTGTTTTGCTTATTAACTATAAAAAATCTTAAATCAGGGTAATATTTACTTTTAAAAGTATGCTTAAAAATACAAACGCCACATATAGAGTTTATTGATTTTTAATTTAATTTTAATTTTAAATGAAAAGTTTGTTCTTGAACAGTAAATGTTCTCGAAGTATCATAAATATAAATAAACAAAAAGCAAAGCAAGTAGGTCTGTGTTACGTTGCGTTTATGGGATTTTTGATTTTAAATGAGGAAACGGCCACTTTTTGGCTTGATTTTTCAAATGGAAAATGGACAAACGTCTTTAAAATTCATTATCCAAATGTAGGTGGTGCTGAAACACCCATTTTCCTCTAATTGGTCAACCAAATCTGAGCTTGTGAAGTTGCCCTTAAAATAATGGTCCTCTGTGGATAAGCACTCAGGCCTAACCATGACGTTATTTTAATGACAAATGACTAACAATACTGTTAATTTACAGTTTTATTTAATTTAAGCATACTCAATAAATGTTTGCCTGCTAACTGTGTTTGGTTCAAAGTATTAAATACTTAAAAAATACTTAAATACTTTTATTTTTTTTGTGACCAAATAAAAAAAAAATAGCAGTTTCCTCAAAAATCAAGTGAACGAAGCAAACATGGACCCAAGTCTTGTACTCCAATCATATTCACATTATGAAATCAGTGCATAAACACCATGACAGTAAGATATTAAGCAGCAGAATTTGTTGAAATATAAAATTAAAAAATACTAAATAAACAACAAATCTTTCTGGTAGAAGAACAGATGAACTTCCACCGCTCAGTGCACAAATGTAACGTTATTAGCCTTTGCTGAAAACCACAAAAGTGACTAATTGAAATATTCTACTGCTGCTGTTGTTGTTTATTCTACTGCTGCACTGATTCATTTCAGCTAATCTAAAGTGGCTTTGTCAACGGAGTTCATTATCAGTAATTATTGATTCAGTTATCGATATGGTTATTGATTTAATATCAATTAATTGTTGAATTTCTACTTTAATCCGTGTTGAATACAGTTGTGCCCCTTTAAATATAATTATATTATTGTGAAAACTGGCATTGAATTTTGGCAGAAAGAGCTAGTTAAAAAAGATGAATCAACACAATGATTCAACATTAAATCATACATTAAATTGACAAAAAACAGTCCCTCTAAAAATAGATACAATTTCCACATAAATGTATTTAATATTGAAAATAATTTAAAGTGATAACAGTGGCAAATTGATATTTTACAAAGTGTGTCTTGGAGTTTATTAAAATGTTGAAAAAGAAATTGTTAAATAAAAATGGTACTAAAACAAGAAAACAGATCTTAAATATACAAAGCTTGATGAAAAAGCCACATCTGAACAAAGGATAATCTCAATGTTTTTTTAAATGTTTTATAGTGTGCTGGACAGAAGAGGACTGATGCTGGAAGACTCGTGTAGCCCCGCCCCCTCTAATGATGCGACTGCTGTTCCTGTCAATAAGAGCAGCAATCCTGCTTCACAGACCACAGTAAGCGTGAGCGAGTGAGCGTGTGTTCGGCAGAAATACTGCTGGATGACTTACTGTGCGTAGAGTAGTGAGTCTGCAAAATCCTAAATCAATTACCCTAAGAGCTGGGAGGGTTAGAAGGCAAGGGAAAAGAAGCGTATGGAGTAAATGAATGCAATAAGTGGTTTTAGCTTGATGTGACTTTCATAAGGAAAATGATAATAGAGAAAGTCTCTGTGTATTATAACTTAGGTGTTTATTTTTAGTTCGTTGTACTTTATTAAAGCCTTCATTTTACCAGGAAAATTAATATTTATTCATAATAATATGTTTATGCAAAAAGCTTGAAAATAAAAGCAAGAAGCAAGAATAATACAATTAACATGATTTTTTTTTAAATGTCGTTTTTTTTTTCCCTCGAAGGTCTTAAAATTCTAATTTTCCTTGCTAATTTTAGCCATTTATATTCTCTTGTTTTGAGTAAATTTTTTATTTATTTATTTTTTAATTTAATATATATATATTTTTTAACTAGTGCAGAGCCGGAGAGAGGCTGGATCGGCCTCCCCCATATCTTAATTAACATATTTTTTTTAATAGTATATAATAATAAATTATACAAACTATAAAAGAATTAACTATAATTATATTTATTATAACTACTGATGATTATTATTAACATTTAAATTAATATTCATGTTTTTAAACTGGGCAAAGTAATGCTTTAATAATCTATTAATAATTACAACAACAATATTATTCTAAATACTAATTGATATAACCGCTATTGTAATTAAATATAATAAATCTGATTATAATTATGTTTTAATCCACAGTTTTAATCCAATTTTAACTAAACTGTTTCCACAATCTTACCACAAAAATGTACTTAGAATGGATATTTATGGATTTTAGCTTGTGTGTGTGTGTGTGTATGTATGTGTATGTTTATAAAAATTATATTTGTAATTAGAATATTTAATTGAGGGTGTCACACCATTTACAAAAATGTAGATGCTGCACAAGACTCACAGTAACTGTTCTGTTCTCCAACAAAACTCTATTTTCTACCAAAAATATAATTTGAAGTCTCATTAATCATAATCATCATCATCACGAAGCCTCTTCTCACACCTGAGCGTGTTATTCCTACAAGGCTCCCTCTGCAACTTGTTTAAGTACCAACTGGTGTACACTCAGCCCAGTTTATGAATGACTGCATGCATGTGAATACCACTACTCGATTGCTAACTGTGCATTAATTATTCCTGCAGAAATCCTCCGCTCCCCTGATCCCCAATGAACACACTCCTGATGAAGCCAAGCCCAGCATCGGTTCTGGCACGCAGAAGAGCTCCAGCTCCCCAAAAGGAGAGAAACCCTCCTCGCCAATATCTCCCAATGCCGTCGCCCCTGCGGTCATCAAGGAGTCCACCCACTAGCGTCACAGACTTCTGAATATGAAGGACCTCGCAGAACAGCTGATTGACTCTGACGCTCAGAGACGTCCGAATTTTCTTTTTTTTGGCCTGAATCCTCCGCTTGAACTCAAGATGAGATACGGAGGTCATGGGACTCTGAATCACAGCATGAAGAAACTCACGGTTAGGGAAATGGGGAACCACACACTGAATCGGATGAGAATGGGCCGCCCTGAGGCGTAAAGTGGACATTATTTCCCTCGGAAGAGCTTGTGAAATGTTGGGTTGTTTTTTCTGTATAGCCTGCCTCCATTATTCCTAACCATTTGTGTGCCCTGTAAAACCCATCATTAGCTTCTGTAGTCATTTGTGCTGAATGCCCTTTGGATTAGACTTTTCTTTTGAACTAAATGTGATAAGGAAAAGTGCTTTAGCCGTAAACTGAGGCCTAAGGAAACTGCTTGGTTCTGAGGATGGAGCCATTTGGATCATCTTAGTAAATGGGTCATAAACGTGATTTAACTCCGTGTCAACACAACAGATTGCTAAAACTCCAAACTTGATTTTTACAATCAGCATGGATGGTGGAAAGCGCGATGCGTGTCATTAAGTACAGGCCGATCTGCATCAGTAAGAGTGCCTTATCTATGCTCTACCATCTACACAAGCCTCCGTAATGCCCTAATAATACTCATGTAAGTTAACACCATCATTTTTATACAGTGCTTAATGATCTGCTAAAAAAAGCCATGGAGTTAATGTACATAATGTAAAAATGATCGAAAAGCTGTAAGTTCCTTTGAAGAAGTGGGAAAACATGCCTGATTTGTTGTTAGAGCTACTGTTTTGATTTCGAAGTTAGGTTCTTCCTTCAGATCAAGGTCTTTCCTTTGTTGTGTGCCATCATTTAGCATCATCTGTATGTAATTTCTACCCCTACTCAAGGCCAAATTGTGTGTCTGTGCACCAGTTTAAAGGGATAGTTCACCTAAACATGATCTCACCATTTACTCACACTCAAGTGGTTCTAAATGTTTGTTGAATGTTGAAAAAAAGCCACCCATAGTATTAATTGTTCCTACTATAGAAGTCAATGGAATTTTTTTCCAACTTGCTCTAGTATATTTTCCTTTGTTCAAGAGAAGAAAGTTTTAGAATAAATGAAGGATGAGTTTTACCATTTTTAGGTGAACTATCCCTTTAAATTGGTGCACAAAGGAAAATATACTGAAGCAAGTTGGAAAAAATTCCATTGACTTCTATAGTAGGAACAAAAAAATAATATGGAGGTCAATGGCTATTTTTTTCAACATTCAACAAACATTTAGAACTACTTAAGTGTGAGTAAATGGTGAGAACATTTTGGGTGAACTAGCCCTTTAAGGAAACTGGTGTTTGTGCACTTAATCAAAGATAAAAGCATTGGTTTCCATCTGAAAACGATTGTTCCAGGCAGGGGAAAACCTTCATTTAAGCATGCTTTGGCATTCAGTTGAGAACTCTTTCAATTGTGCTTGTTTTTCTTTTTGCACACATTCTTTTCACCACGTTTACACTAGCAGAACTTGCCCCCAGTGTATAAGCGAATGCGTATTTGTAGTCACCTTTACTAATTTCACTGTAGTATGTTGATGGCCACTTGTAAGGGACCGATTACAGACATCAGGGACTCTTCCATTTTAACATGGATTTCTCATAACCAGCTTCATTTGTTTCAGAGACACAAACACGGGCAGTATTGTTATGTGGTTGATTCTTTCAGAACGGCCAGCTTTAAAAACCAGTGCCATCATACAGAAGCGTATAAGCTGGAATGGTAGTGAGATGGATTTAGTTTGATTGATTGCTAGTAGCTCTGCTGATGAAGAATGTGTTGAGGGTAAAACTCCATTATTGCAGGACATGTAGTCCGAATGTGCTTCTATCAGATCATGTTTAATTTATTGCAAATGGGATTTGTGTGTGTGTGTGTGTGTGTGTGTGAGAGAGAGAGAGTATGGGACGAAGTTGAGGTGATTGATTGCACTGTGATTGGAAGATGTTCATATTCATTTGTAGATTGAAGGTATTACTGAGTATATGGAAATGTGCTTCAGATCAGTCAATGAATCCCTTTTTTCCATCATGAAATTTGTGTCTTTATGCAAATTCCTAAATGAGGCGCAAGAAAATTAAAAATCTGTAATGCCAAGTCAGTGTAAAGTGTAAATCAGAATGTTAGCAAGCGACGGTCTGCTCTAGATATTTGGAAACGATGCACCATTAAGACTTCTGTTCACTTTGCTTGGTAATAACACTGTGATCATGTATATCCTCATACTCCTCACTTTCTACTTCATCAATTTGTGTGTATATGTATGTTCATTAAATTATAAGGTATTATTACAATTGTTTTGTGGTGACATTTATAAAGAAAAGACTACATTTGTGTTTTTGTTAAGAATATTTAACAGAAATCATACAAACAAACACAGAAACGGAAGGGTAAAAACGAAACAAGTATTAAACCATCATTTCGAAAACCAAAGTAACCGCATAACAAGGAACATTACCATAAACAGGAACCAAATCCTTTGACAATAGAAGGAAAACAGTATAATATGAAAGTACACACGCATAAACTGAACGACATATACTTTTCCTCTTTCATACCTCATAATAAAAAAACATCTGGAGCGCACCGGCTGCGTCTTACTTTGTACATTCAACATGACAGAAACAGTAGAATAGTAGTAGATAAAATGCTACTTAGTTGAAAGTTTGAAGATTGATAAAGCTTCTCAGATATTAGAGAATAACACAGTTAGGTCACACATATAGTACATGACTTATTTAACAGAAAGGGTGGCTTGATTAACCTCGCAAGTAAATCTGATTTTAGGAGCACCACCCTGCTTTGTATTTTATGATGTAGAGAAACAACAGAGCAAACACTACATGCTTCCTTTTCCCGCCCTAATCATAAAAGCAAAGCCTAGTTTTTTTTTGTTTGTTTGTTTTTACACAGTGGTGTCACTTTCTGAACAATGTCAAAGAGAGCTATTTCCATTGATGATGACCTTTATCTAAGAGACGTTTTTGGCCTCAGTATGGGCTGAGCATGTCAAATGTTTTTCTTCACATTATTGAATCCAGCGTATGGATAAAGACATGCTCTTGACCCATCGTCACAGAGAGTTTAAAAGAAGCTGATCTAATGACAGAACCTACACTGGTGGCTTCACTCTGTCTGAGTCTCAGGGCTTTCCTCCACCTTCATCACCTCTAGTTGTTCCTGTACAGCATTGAGCTTTATCTCCGTGTCTGGATCTGTCTCTGGCTCTGCTTGGGATTCCACCTGGGGCTCCTCGCGTTCGTTTGCCAGGTTCTCTGTGCTCTCATAACAACCCGAGTCCCGTGGCATTTCAGTCTTTTGCTCCTCTGCATCGGATTCATCCTCCGCTGGAGAACAGAAAGGAAGTTAGTACATCAAACAGACTTCTGCGGCTTGCATAATGCACAAACACAAACTTTGGAGGGTGAAATTAGCAGTCTAGACACGAGGACTTTCACATCTTTTCAAAAGGACTCTAGGACTTTTCAAAACATGGCGTTTGGTTCCATCACATCTCCGGCTACTCATAATTAACCCTGGGTTAACAGTTTGTCCTGGTTAAAGATCTTAGCTACATGGTTGCTCTTTATACATTTTTGACAGGACAAACAATGTGTTCAGTGGATCGTACTAGAGTTTAAAATATATATCGTTAAACTAACGGTCTTTTTTTGTTTTTTTGTTTTTAAAATGGTTTTGAAAATGAGGTGATTTAGCCTCATGAACAATAATATAGCAATTCGTGTTTTTGAGCCATACTATAGTACAGTACTTCAATTAATGTGTTGTGGTAATTCTATAGTTGCTGTGTTAATACAACAACTATTGTAATAGTTATAGTAATAGTAAAAATGGTCACACTTTATTTTGATGGTCCGTTTGTTGAATTTAAGTTACATCACAACTAATTCTCATTAGATTATATCTGTTAGGTTGGGGTTAGGGGTAGGGTTAGTGTTAGTTGACATGTACTTGCTAAGTTTCTTACAGTTAAATGTCTCTTGAATGTCTGTATCAACAGATATGAAACAGGCAGTCTACTAATAATCAAATGGACCATCGAAATAAAGTGTTACCAAACAAATGACTCATTACACTAGTTCATTACACCACAGTAAAAACTAAAGTATACTTCAGTATTTATTACAGTTGATCAGTTCACTGTAGTTAGCTAATGTTCCAGTATGTTAGTTCATTAACAGTTGTAAATGTGCTGTAGATACTATTATACTGTATAACTTTACTACAGTGTGGTTCACAAATACTATATTCAGCTATAAATACTAAAATACTTTATACTAATATACTAATACTTTATACTTTAATTACTTTAACAGAGCGTGTGCCACCTCATCATTTCAAGTTCATCCAAGTAGTCCAATCATAAAATGAGGCTTAATGTCCTCAGTTAAATTGAGTTTTGCATATTTGCAGTGTCGCTGTCACTGATTGGTCGAACGATTTTGCGCATCCTGATGTTAATATATTGTATTTTACCTGGTTGTTTTCCTGAATGGACTTGTTGACTTTTGGGGCTATAAAGGTAGGAATGAAATGATTTCTTTACACCAGTTTACAAGTTTTCACTCAGTTTGACTTTCCGGCTATTTAACACTGAAAGGGAAAGTAAGTAAACATTGAAAGAACTTTGTGTATAACGTGTTTCCCTTACTTTCCTAGCACAAGAAAATCCTGTCATTAGCCTATTTACACATTAACGAGTCTGAAGCAGTGTTCTAAAAGACACTCGTATACACTATGTAGCCTACTCACTCGTCAAATTTCCAAAACACTGCTTTGTCCACTACGTAGGAAGTTTACTGTTGAGTGTGTAGAAAAACCAGTGAGATCATTAACAGTGAGATTTATAAAACTGAAAAGTTCTTGGTTTTTTTTTTGTGTGTGTTTTTTTATTTTATTTTTATTTAATTTTTATTTAAAACTATAACAGGCCAAGTGTTGGAGACAGTTTATCCTATTGTCTTTATGCACTTCCTGACTACCGGGCAGCGTCTCAATGACTGACTTTATTGTGTTTCTTTAAAGAAACTCTTTTGTTGATAAACTTGTGTGGTCAGCAGCTGGGCAAGTTTCTAACACCTACATATCTGAATAGGCACTGTTACAGTATGTTGTTTATGTTATGACTCTAATACTTCATTTAAATGCTTCGTTCAGCCATCTCCATCTGGCCACTCACCTCGTCCAAAAAACATGTCATAGACAGAACATCTTTCTCTCAAATGCCACGATTTCAGACAGTACACACTTGGAAGAGCTTCCAGACTTGTGGACTTCTTGAAGGCCCAACACGTCTCAATAAAGAAATTGTGCTTGTTCGAGTCTCCTGGATTGGGTTTTCATCTTCATTATTATTATTATTATTTTTTTTCAACAAGTGCTTAAGGTGTCTAACATTTCACACTTCATTTTTTTTTCCTTTGGTTTTTTTCCCCAGTATGTGTCTCATCGAAGTATTAAAGTGAGATAATTTTAATTGTGAAACTACTTGCACTACTAAAAAAAAAAAAAAACACTGAATAGTGCACAAGTATGTGTATCAGGAGGTGTCTTTGTCTCAACACTGACATTTCAAAACATTTACAAAGGGATCAAATCAAGCAATTTCAGTTGGAATCGAGCATGCTTTGCTAACCCTGTCTTAAAAAAATAAAAATAATAAATAAATAAATAAATAAATAAATAAATAAATAAATAAATAAATAAAAAAACAGAATGACCATAACGCGAGGTCAAGTGCAGTGTAAAAAAAAAAAAAAAAAAAACTCTCTTGGTGATTCTGCATGGACTTACAGTCTTGAATCAGTTCTGTCGCTTTCAGTATCTTTACGCGCTGCTCCGGGTCTGTGATGTTCAACTCGTTCAGGTGGGACTCCTTTAGGCCGGTAAAGTCCTCCAAACTTTGGAAGCCGTGCATGGACAGGAGAGATCCTAGCTCCTAAGGGAGTCAATCATAAGAAGATCGTACTGGGATCTAATGGCACATACTGTATTATTGAGTGAAAGTAACAAAAGTAACTTGAGGCTTACAGTCAGGCCTATTCTCTCCAGAACTTCCTCCAAGGTTTTTGGTTTGGCTTTCTGGCGCCCCTGACTGTGGCATCGCTTCCTTTTTGGTGGCGTTTCCTCGTCTGGTAGTATTGAGACGTAGATAAATTTGAAAGAGCCCACTTTGTTGTTGAGTTTGCCAGTCCAGGTGCCCGCTGGTGGTTTCTCAATAATCTGGATGATGTCTCCTTTCTGTGCATTTAGAAAAATGTCAGGGCAGAACATGCTTTCTGCATATTACACATTTCATAAACCGTCTAAATATTAAAAACTTTAAAGGATTGAAAGTGCTGATTAATACTGAAATGTATCACCACCGTCTTGTGAAAGGGGTCTATTGTGTCAGCTATTATATGTGTGTTTTTTTTTTTTGTATTGATGCAGGTCTGATTATTTTTTGGTGAATGAATTATTATAAACTGTTTTGCACTTATGACTGATTATTTGAATTATAGCGCTGTTCAAAATGTTTCATTTTATGAATGTTATGTTTTTTTCTACAATATTCATGCATAGTTCCATATTAAATATTATAAGCTCAAGAAAATACTGTAAAATTACAGCAAAAAAAAAAGAAAGTATTTTTGAGTTACAGGAAATTTCTGTATTTAACATCCATTATTTTGTGTTTTTTTCCCAGCAACTTGGGTGCCGAAAAAAAACCGTGAAATAACGAACGTTTAATTAAAGAAATTTTGTGCAATTTATTTTAATGACGGGAAATCTCTGTGATTTAACGTCCGTTATTTGACATTTTTAGAGAAATTAGCTGTCCATAAAATTCTACCATTATTTACTTGAAATTATATTTTTGCTTTTATTACACAAGTGGAGAAAAATGTTCTGATGATCTCTGGATTTGACAATTTCTAAATACGTATTGGAGTAAAGTGTTTTTTTTTTTTTTGAAAATACTGATAATGTTGCTTACAAACATTGAAAGCCTTTTTTTGCATAAAATAAAAAAAGATGACATGTTTAGTCATTTTGGTCAACACAACACCAGTGTTTAAACAGAAGATTTCAAAAATAAATAATCCTGATTTTCAATCATGTTTTCTTTTTTTAATTATAAATGACACAAGTTTTATTTCAATTTTGAAGAAACCGTATCAGATTAAACAAACAATAATATTTTACTCAAACTCATACCTAACAGATCCAGTAAATCCAGAGAAACTAACAATTTCCAAATGGCCTCTTATTGTTTTTTTCACTCAAAACGTATTTTAATTAAACTTATTATGCGTATTTAATTGTATTTACCTTTCAAATTTACCGCTAATTTCTTTTTTATTGAAATTCAATTAAAAAAAAAACCTGAAATGGATTACCAAGCTTTTTTCTTTACATAAAACAATGCCAAAACTTTTAAAACTTTTTAAAAACAATTTACATAAGTAATGCAATTAAAAAAAAAACTGCTGCAAATTAAGAAAAGATCTTCATCTATAGATTTATCTCGTGGCCAAATTGCTCAGTGAAGTTGTTGGTGATCTTTGAAAGGTGAGATTTTAGTTTGTTTATTCAAACATCCTGATTCTCTTGTCTTTTGTATTTTATTAGCCTCAATAACCATAACTTAAACAGCCAGGCCTGTCATGTTTTAGGGTCCCCTTGAAACATTTCCGTTGAGTTCTGAGCTATTGGAAAGTGCTGTGAGAAAATGCAGCACGTTTTCATCATTTGTTTGTGTTGTGAGAAAATGCAGCGTGTTTTTAAAAATGTGTTAGTGTTGTGATGATTTGCAACGGATGAAGATCTTTTCTCAGTTTGCTGACGTTTTTTGTAATTGCATGTGTAACAGCATGTTAGGCTCTCTCGGCAGCACACCATACAAAACAAAACTATTACTTATAAAAAATAGAATTTTAAAAAGTCAGAAATAAAAAATGGACTGGAAATTGATTGCTTTACACAAAAACAATGCCACAATAATTTTATAACAATACATAACACTATGTAAAACAACAAATATACTGTTTACAAACAAATAAAAACAAGAAAAGTGAAGAATCCATAAACAGAAGATTGAATAATAACAATTGACATTTTGGCGTCCCGATCCAAACAAATTTGGGGAAGGCTGACCTGTAGTTTGAGGGAGTCTATGTCATACGGGCTGGGGGTGAAGTCAGTGTGGACGAGGGCTCTGCCGCAGAAGGGCCCCATATAGGTGCTGTCCTCCAGTCTCATACTGTCTCGCTGGCTGAAGCCGCTGTCCAGACTCTGCCTGTCTGCACCTGCTCAGCAACAAAACATTCAGCCTCACAATGTCTGCTCAGCTTCATACAGTAATGTGGCGTATACTGTAGATGGCTTACATCCAGATAGCTGGCGAGAGAGCGGGCTGTGGATTGTGTCCTCTGAGCTGTTGGAGCACACTGAAGTCCTGTTTCCAGCGGTCAGATCAGGTGTCCAGTCAGTGGGAGACATAGGAGACATAGAGCCGTCCTCGCCACTCTCGTTCTGAAACACACACGCCACGATGTTTATTTGAGGTCATGTTATTATCGAGAATGTCAGAGAATGAAGACTGTGTAAAACATCCTGGTATCATCCACACGGGGGAGACAGATTCAAGTTATATAAGGTGTGCTTTTTACATGGGTGATGTGGGTGTTTTTCTGCAGGTCAAGTTTATGCAAAATGAATAATAAAATAAAATGTCATTATAATGTTATTTTCCTTTCTATTTCCAATAAAACATTTTTAAACATGGTAACATTTTACAATACAGTTATAAAATGCATTTATTCATCTAGCTTTTTATTGTTATTTCTGCATGTATGTGAGCGCAATTAATATGTATTTTGACAAACGTTACACAGGTTAAGACATGTATAGTAGTCTATAGATCAAAACAGGAGAAGCAGATCAAAAAAGTTTATGAAAATTGTCGAAGACTATTGAAACAACCATTCTTGTCTTTAGACAGTTTTGAAAATATTATTTGATCTGCTTCAAATGTTAAAAGTTTTTTTTATAAATATATATATATATACAGAACTGTACATATTTAACTCAAAAATCTCAATACACTTAAGAACAAAAAAACAAAAAAACAACAACAATGATAAAACAAATAATAACAATAATAATAATAATAATAATAATAATAATGGGGCGACACAGTGGCGCAGTAGGTAGTGCTGTCGCCTCACAGCAAGAAGGTCGCTGGTTCGATGTCCGTTGGCATTTCTGTGTGGAGTTTGCATGTTCTCCCCATGTTTGCGTGGGTTTCCTCCGGGTGCTCCGGTTTTCCACACAGTCTAAAGATATGCGGTACAGGTGAATTGGGTAAGGCTAAATTGTCTGTAGTGTATGTGTGTGTATGAGAATGTATGGATGTTTCCCAGAGGGAAACATGGGTTGATGGGTTGTGGCTGGAAGGGCAACCGCTGCGTAAAACAAATGCTGCATAAGTTGGCGGTTCATTCCGCTGTGGCGACCCCGGATTAATAAAGCCGAAAAGAAAATGAATGAATAATAATAATAATAATAACAACAACAACAATAATAATAATAATAATAATAATAATAATAATAATAATAATAATAATAATAATAATAATAATAATTATTATTATTATTATATTACAACAAGAACATACTTGCCTATATACCTTCAATACACATCAACTCAACAAGTCATCATCTAGACTCTCCAAAATGTTATAAAACACTTTCCACAGGGACCAAAATATATGAATAATAAAAAAGGTCATCTTTTCTACACCATGACAAGAAGACTTTTTACTGTTTCATTTTTAAATATAAATGTGATGTAATTGTATCAGTATATACACCAAAGGCAACAAACATGTTTTGAAAGTTTCAATTTGGTCCCTTATTCATTCATTTTCTTTTTTCGGCTTAGTCCCTTTATTAATCCGGGGTCGCCACAGCGGAATGAACCGCCAACTTATCCGGCATTTTGTTTTACGCAGCGGATGCCCTTCCAGCCACAACCCATCTCTGGGAAACACATCCATACCTGGGAAACACATCCATACCTTCTCATTCACACACATACACTATGGACAATTTAGCTTACCCAATTCACCTGTACCGCATGTCTTTGGACTGTGGGGGAAACCGGAGCACCCGGAGGAAACCCACGCAACCACGGGGAGAACATGCAAACTCCACACAGAAATGCCAACTGGCCCAACCGGGACCTGCCCCAACCGGGGATCGAACCAGCGACCTTCTTGCTGTGAGGCGAACGTGCTACTCACGCGCCACCGTGGCGCCCTTGGTCCCTTATATATAATTCTATTCTATTCTATTCTATTCTATTCTATTCTATTCTATTCTATTCTATTATTTGACAATTATTTGGAAAAAATAATACCCAAGATGAATAAATACTGTTTCCGTTTATCATTTCATGGTACTATAAATTACATCTGAAAGTTTCCACTCACCCCCTCCTCCGCAAGGGCTTTCTGTACCATCTTGGATGTTTTACGGGTCATTGTGCGAGTTATAACGTTTCTCCATTTCTTGCCCAGTTTCCCGTTGCTTTTCCCTGAATCCTCTGGTGGCACTGCTTCCAACAGCTGAAAGACATTTTCACAAAACAATTAGGCTTTAAGTTTTATTTCTTCCCACCACTTCGTCAGTACCTACTATATTTGTCTTCTGGACTCATCAAACTTCCTCTTGTCTAAAACAGTCTATGAAGAATAGGTCTATGTGAATAAGCATTGCTATTTGCATTGCTTGTCCTCATATCTTGTTGTTTGGTACACTTAAGACTTTTACTTTGCTTTACAATGAACTGATTTACCTCAAGTATCCTCACTGTGGGCTTTTTAAAAAAAGTACAGATTTTATTGATGTGCCTTTTATTTTCATGTTTTAGATCTAAAGATCTTTTAGATGTGCCCTTGTCCTGTAAGCTGAATCAGCATTCTTTGTGAGCGCTGTAACCACAGTATATGCAGTGTTAGTCTTACAGCGCTGGGCCGCTGTTCTCAGGAGGATTTCCAGTAAAGTCTGTGGCAGTGGTTTCTGCATCACTATCACAGTGAGTCAACGCGGCTCCTCCTTTCTGAGGCCTAAAAGAGCACGTCAGAGGCTCTTCCTTTTTACTGCGAGGACAACATGTGCTGCTATCAAAGGCATAGACGAAAAACTAAAATACCTGTCAGTGTTCAGGGGATTTCACAGCAGTCTCTAATACATGCATTGTGCTTTTATTACAGCTTGGCACTTAACGCCTACTGAAGGCTGTTCCACAGAGTTTTTATTATCAAAGAGGAAGCTGTTTTAATACGTAAATATTATTGATCATTTAGATTTATAGATGCATGTGTTATGCATGTGGATCAAAGACAAAACTGCAATTTCGTGTACAATATTATTAGTCATGCTTATTTTGTATTTTAATACATTACGAAAAATAAAGACACTTTAAAAAAAGTTTAAAGAGAAACTTTAAAATACACTTTAAAATTTTAAAATAATAACTTTTAAAATAATATACAGTACACTGCTGTTCAAAGTAAGTTTTTTGAAAGAGGCTGTTCTCAACAAGGCTGCTTGTATATCTTGAACGTGATTAAAACAGTAATTTTGTTCAAAATGTTGTTAAATATTCTTATGATTTCTTACAACCATTTTTTCTTTGTAATTTTTTATTACAATGTAATAACATGTCATTTATTCCTGTGATGCAAAGCTGGATTTTCAGCTACTATCAATCAGATATTAAACAGAACTGAACTGAACTCAAACATTAATAACTGGACTGACATTTTCAATTTACTATAACCTTCTATGTAAAGCTGCTTTGACACAATCTACATTGTAAAAGCGCTATACAAATAAAGGTGAATTGAGTTAAAATAGATTGGTACTCAAGAAATATGTATTATCATTAATAATGATTGTGAGTCAAATGCACTCACCTTCTGCTTAATAATTGCTAAAAGGCTTTTAACATTAAACTGGAAAATGTGAAAAATGTGACATCATTTGGCAACAAAAATATAAATAAAATATATATAGCTGACCTACTTTCCCTACCCCTGGCTTAGCTATGAATAATGTTTTTTTTCTTTCCTTTTTTAATGAATTAATTTAAAATGAACCTTTTGCATAATTGTACTCAGATATTTTTTTCTGTATTGCTGTAAGGCCTAATATGTGTTACTTTTATCTATGATATTGTTTGATCTAACTTATTATATATGTATCTTTTTTTTACTTATGTTTTTTATATTGTTCTTAATGCAAGAATATATTATTGTATTGCTTAATTCAGAGAGAAAGAAAATGTGAGCTAATTGTTTATATACAATAAAACACTTAAACCAGTAATGATTGTGAAAACAGTTTGTACTAGTCAAGTTAATGAATCTGTGCTTAAAAAGAAAAAACCTACTAACTCCAAACCTTTGAATATATTATTGTTTCATAAATAAAAAATAATTTAAAAGTATCACATATAAGATGTGCACAAACTACCGCACTTTTCCTCTTCTCTTAAAATAAGACAGAGGCAGGCTCTCTGCTCCAATGCTTCATGAAAGGATGACATCTGTCTAGATATTTTTAAAACAGTGTGGCTTAAGTATCATTTCAGCAGTTTGGTTTTGTAACTGAAAGCTTGCAAAATATAGATTTTTTTCTTCACAGATGCTACTGTTGTTTTTCTTCTCTAAGACTACAGATATTGGTCAGTAATGTGGACAGCAACTCATGGATAGCAACTCATGAATGTAACTTCTGCACTTACTGATTCATCCAATGGAGGCTCAGGGTTGGCTACAGGTGACGAGGGCTTTGACTTCATAAAGTCTTTAAAGCTGCTGGACCTTTGCAGAGAGAGCTGTGAACACAGACATATTACCAGTTAAAGTAGACTGACAGAGAAAGCACAATACAAAGGATGTACAGATGTATTTTTTTTATCTCTCATGACTCAGTGGCCTTTTGGTTGAATGCAGAATCATCCAACATCAAGCTTACCAAATTGTATCTCTGTGCATCATGAACAAATCCACTTTAGCTTAACGGAGAGATCATATTATGACCATTAAATGTTATCGTAATTCCACAAGCAAATATCCTGATCAATATTTTGAAGCATTATCAGGTCCCCAGAGCAACATCTGAGCAGAACAAAAAGACACATTATCCTTTTCAGATCCATCGACCAGAGGACATTACAAGAACAAATTATACTTGCTTTCAGCTTGTGTTTGAAGGACAGATGAAAAAAACGAACTGTTCATGAAAGTAGAGTTTCACAGAGAGGAGAATGTATTCATTGACACCTTACATTATAAAGTTGACATAATACATTGGTAATAATAATGTGTTAGACTATAGCACAGGTGTCAAACTCAGTTCCTGGAGGGCCGCAGCTCTGCAGTTTAGTTCCATCCAACCAACCAACCAACCATCCAACCAACCAACCAACCAACCATCCATCCATCCATCCATCCATCCATCCATCCATCCATCCATCCATCCATCCATCCATCCATCCATCCATCCATCCATCCATCCATCCATC
>CAIGQQ010038942.1:10640101-10672601 GCA_903798035.1 Danio albolineatus
TCTATCTATCTATCTATCTATCTATCTATCTATCTATCTATCTATCTGCCTGTCTCTCCCCCGTTCTTTCCATCCATCTATTCTGTCATCCATTCTTCAGTTTATCTGTGCATTTATCCATCCATCCATCCATCCATCCATCCATCCATCCATCCATCCATCCATCCATCCATCCATCCATCCATCCATCCACTGCTTTTCAAACTTGGAAGGGCAAAATAAAGTGGCTGATCAGCTGTGCAGTGCGAGTCAAAAATAGATACGGCTTCACTTATATCTAATTTTATCCCACTGTAGATGGCATAGCTAAACTTTATCGACAGATGTGAGTGCACAGGCTTGTGTGCCTTTAGAAAGCCATATGGGGAACATATACAGTCTACAGTTTATTATTTCTGAACACTGAGTATTACACCAGAGAACCTCTGTGTAACCATCTCTAACATATATTCAACCCACAGATGACTTCCAAGCTTATATGCGCATACCAGTCATCAGTATTTTGGATCCAAGTCTTACCTCAGGAGTGATGAGCTCATACAGGGCCTGGTTGGTGTACTCTGTCCCAACCCAAACCCTCACGTTGGGTCTCTGTAGATAGGACTGCAGATACATGCGCACAGAGCTGTACTCGAGCAGCTGAACACAGAGCGACTGGTAGCACGAAGCATTCAAATACACCTTCAGCTCTTCTGTTATCCGTTCTGTGTGCACAAAGAGCCTAATGAAAGAGGTCGGTTAGTGAGAAATTCTACACCGGCTAAGTATAGTGCTGTTTATATGAAACAGAGAAACTTGCCATATCTCATCCATCGACATCAGAGTGTAAGAATAGAAGAACGGATTATAAGGGATGTCGTTGCCTCGTAGATTAAACAGCCCTGAAAATAGAGAGCGATTTACCAAGGGATTGAGAGAAAATCTCCAGCTTGAGTTTGTGGGTTTTTGTTGTGCTTACATGCGGTCTCGTCCAGAGCTGAAAGTAGCACCGCAGTGGGCTTGTATGGATTGTCAATTATTTGGGCTCGTATTTGCTCCACTTTCATCGGCCAGGTCCTTTCTGATCAACAGAACAAACACACACACATTCACAATGTCAATTACTTCACATTACAAAAAAGAGCTTACGACAAAATCAGGATTCTGTCATTATTTACTAACCTAGTAACTTTTCTATGTGCAACCATAGTTTATAGAATATATTTTGATGCATGATGGATATTGGTAGCCACTGAAATCCATAGTTGGAAAAAAACTAGACCATAGAAACAGGTTTCCAATATTCTTTCATATATGGTATTTTGTGTTCAACAGAATAAAGAAAGTCAAATCGTTTTGAAACAAATGAAGTAAATTCATTTATTCATTAATTTTCCTTTGGCTTAGTCCCTTATTTACAGGGGTGGCCATAGCGGAATGAACTGCCAACTATTCCAGCATATGTTTTAAGCAGCGGATGCCCTTCTAGACGCAAACCCAGTACTGGGAAACACCCATACACATTACTAATCACTGAGCCACCATACCGCCTGGAGTAAATTATGACAGAAATTTTTATTCATGAATCATTATCCAAACCTTTTCTTTGAATCAGCTTAACCTTAACACAATTATGATTCAGAGATTTTTTAATTGATTCATGGATCAGACGGATTCATTCAGAAGTGTACCACATTAGCTACAAATTTTTATCAGTTCCTCACAGTTATACACATTCTGAAAGGTTGGTGTTCTTCTGCTGAACACAGATCATAATATTCTAAAGAACGTACAGCTGAAGTCAGAATTATAAGCCCTCCTGAATTATTAGCCCCCCTGTATATTTTATTGCCAATTTATATTGAAGGGAAAGAAGATCTTTTTGACACATTTCTGAACATAATAGTTTAAAAAATTATTTTCTAATAACTGATTTCTTTTATCTTTGCTGATGACATGATGACAGTGCATAATATTTTACTAAGTGCAATTTAAAGGCTAATGCCGCAGTCACACTAGAGTTTGTGCATATGAAATTCTGTTGTGCGATGTTACGAAAAGGGGCGGGATTAAACAAGATGATTAGATTTTAAAAAAGCGAGTGATTGGTCCATTTTTTTAAAAATTCTGTCCAGAGAGGTCATGTTTTGATGTTTGATTAGTCTCACGCAATCACATAATGTGATTTCGCAGGTCAGAGTTCACTTTGCTTGAACTTCCCAACGCATCGAACTGCGAAACTTGTCGCACGAGCTTGCGTTTCCGGTCTGCCGCATTCGCATCCGTATGCGAATGGAAGTCTATGGGGACAAAAGTCCAGTGTGACTGTGGCTTTAAAACAGTTTAATTAGGCAAGTTAGGGTAATTGGGCAAATCATTGTATAACAGTGGTTTGTTCAATAGACAATCAAAAAAAATATATATTGGGCTAATAATATTGACCATAAAATGTTTTTTTTTAATATTTTTTCTAGGTGAAATAAAAACAAATATGACTTTCTTCAGAAGAAAAAATATTATAGGAAATACTGTGAAAACTCCTTGCTCTGTTAAACATCATTTGAGATTATTTGAAAAAGAAAAAAAATGTATAATTTTGACTGTAGGTAACCAGATAGTTTTATAGTTCCCACTGACAACCATAGTATATGTAAGTCAGTCCAAATCAGAAACTATTTGTTTACTGTGTTGTTTCTTTATAATTATCTTCCTTTATGTTCAGCAGAAGAAATAAATGTAAATTGCTTAAAAAAATACAAGTAGAATATGAAGAAATTATTATACATGTTTGGACCAACAACCGAACTATCCCTTTAACTGTGCCTCATTGACTTTCTCCTCACAGCAGAAATGCCCTCTGTCTACTGTAAGTTATATCACTGGTCATTAAAGAAGAGATTTAGTGCTCTGTTTGTCATGATCTTATGGTCCTCTGCCCTGTTCGCTTGCTACTTATCAGTCAAGTGATGCTGATAAAACATGCACACACCGATGACACTGTCAGGTAAGCGCGTGGGGTTGTCAGGAGGCAGAGGAGGTCGATCTGTCCATATTTTATCCACCAGGTTATCAGAAATAGACTTCAGGATCAGGTCTGCTGGAGCCAGGTTGGTGTTGTAGATGTCAAATGTGTCTGTAGCAACAGAGAAAAGTGCTTTTGTTATATTTGTACTGCTGGACTTATCTCACATACTATCATCATACCATGTATATATATTATCGGAAGATAAGTAGTATGGTGACAATAAATATATGGTTCTGAAAAATCCAAATAGGATACAATAAAATGATAGCAGCTCACTGATGTCATGGGAATAACCTACAAAACAGTTTTTTCAACCCAGCTGAAGTAAAATATGAAAGTCAATCAAAATCCATTTATCTTTAAGGAGTGAATGTATTTAAGTGGCAGATGGCAAACTGCATCAAGTGCTTGGAATAAACAGACTAATCATATAGTTTTTACTGTTTTAAGTTCTTCATGTTTAATTTGAATAAACATTCAATGTGTGACGACGAAAATGACAAACTAATCTAGAAAAAAAGAGGGTTTAAACTGGTCTGTCTCTCTTACCACACGTTTTTCTTGCCTTATTTTTTTAACCTGTAAATATGAACATACATTTATGTCTCTGTCTGATTTTACATCATAATTTTGGTTTGTAAAATAATGTACATGTACAGTATTTCATGTACAGTATATACTGTACTGTACATTAAAATTTCCAGTTTAACATCTTATAATTCAGAGACATGTATTAGTTGCATGGAATGAACAATAAGATAACGTATATATTTAAAATGGGGGTGGCACGGTGGCGCAGTGGGTAGCACTGTCGCCTCACAGCAAGAAGGTTGCTGGTTCGAGTCCAAAGATATGCTCTATATGTGAATTGGGTAAGCTAAATTGTCCGTAGTGTGTGTGTATGTGTGTATGGTCTGGTCCTCCAGGTTGAGCTAACGACCCACCTCGTAATAAAAATTAGATGTTACGAAACACCAACATGGTACAGCTAAATATCAACTTCGATATGAACGGGAGGGAGTAAGAATATATTTAAAATGCATAATCTAATATAATAAGAGGCAAATGACTATAATAGTTATATTTATATATAAATTTATTCATTCATTATCTTTTTTAGCTTAGTGCCTTTATTAATCTGGGGTTGCCACAGTGGAAAGAACCGCCAATTTATCCAGCATATGTTTTATGCAGCGGATGCCCCTTTCAGCTGCAACCCATCTCTGGGAAACATCCATACACATTCATACACTACAGACATTTTTAGCCTACACAATTCACCTATACCACATGTCTTTGGACAGCCACGCGACCACGGGGAGAACATGCAAACTCCACACAGAAATGCCAACTGACCCAGCCGAGGCTCGAGGCTCTTGGTGTGAGGCGAACGTGCTACCCACTACGCCACCGTGGCGCCCTTTATATATAAATAGTAATTATTAAACAAAAAATAAATGAGAAGATGAGCATATTTATCATTGCATTTATTATAAAAAACAATCACAATAAAAAATAATAGCAATGTCTCTCTTTTTCTATACTAATTCGATAATAATTCAAAACCTCTTTGTGAATGTTTTGCTTGCTAGTGTTTGCTTACCAACAGAGAAGAGGAATGGGTCAAAGCCCACCTGATCCCCTTCTGGGACCTCCAGGATTAGCCAGTTGGTGATGCTGCGGATAGAGCCTGTGGAAAAATGGAAAACATAAGCATATACAAGACAAAAGAGCAGAAAAAATGTGCAGGGACATAAAACAAAGCAACACACTTGTTGATGCAATAACATAATAAAATGTGTTCATACATCCAAGTGTTGAAATTAATTTAAACAAGTTTAAAATATCAGTTTCCTCACTATCTTGCTGCAGCTCCCAGTTACAGTCCATTTGCCTCTGTGCCTGAATCCAGTAGCGGCTATCGGTCCACAAAACAGCCTTGTTTTGAGTAATCACTGCTGTGCCTATTAGAAACAGACTTGTGTTAGTTATAATGCAAGACAGGAACGGGCCGTTTGTCGAGGCCCAAAGAAGTGACAAGCGTAATGTGTGTGAGGATGATGAATAGTGATGCAGCAATATAATGATTGGCTGGCTGCGAAACCCACCTGCAGAGCCAGTGAAGCCAGAAATCCAGGCCAACCGCGCATCTCTAGGGGCGATGTACTCACTCTGACAATAAAGAAACCACACTCACTTACTGTCACACTCTTAATGTCTACATGTTTAGAAAAGCAGTTAGAAACTTTTGGGGTATGCATTGTGGTCATTGTGGCAGTCTGTCTGATCAATGTAAAGTAGCCAACCCACACTCATTCTGAAAACGTACTACTATATACATTTCTGGAGAGCGCCAAATACATTCCAGGAGGTATGTTTTTTTTTGCTGATTTTGTTTTCACGAATCCACCAGAGGCCGCTGGGTGCGCTTTTTGAGATCTCAATTTCTCTTGCGAGTGTCATTCATTTCTGCTGTTCTTGAGTAAAAAGACACCAGAGGCTGCTGTCGACTGACTGACCGACCGACCGACCGACCGACCGACTGACTGACTGACCGATCGACTGACCCACCATCCTCCTTCCCTAAACCCAACCAATAGTGTTTTCAAAAGCACAGATTAATGTGCCCACCCACTTCCCTAAATCCAACCGACAGTTTTAAGAAGCAATCCAGAAAAAGAAATGTCCTCGCCTGATTTTTACCACGTTTTCAGATTTTACCACACTCTCACCCTGTTATTAAATGGTTTATTTTGGCTTCTGTTTTTGACTTTCTCTTTCTCACACTTACTGAAACTGTTCTTTACTAGACTCTAACCCCGTTGTCTTGGCCGATGTACATGGTGAGCTACTGGACAAACTGGTAACAGTGAAAAAGCCACCATATGGAGGTAAGCAGTCAGCTGGTAAGTGTGAAAGGAACGGCGTCATACCACCCCGTAGTGTTCGTTTAAAAGATGATCTTGATGTATTTGCGATCTCCAGTAATGTAGGGCTACGTTTTCAGAAAGAGCCTATGTAAAAGTAACTAAATACAATTTACATTATAGGCAGATCAAAATTAGTCAAATTACTTGTTTAAATTATTTTCTTGAGGCTCATTAAATTTTCTTAGTCACCTGGGCCAAAATGCTTAAAAATATGAAAACTAAACTAAACTTGAATACAGTTAAAGATAAAATGATTCCCCTCCTGTCCATTCCTTTTCAAATATTTCCCAGGTGCTGTATAACAGAGAGAAGGGAAAGTTTACAGTTTAACAGTATTGTTTTAGTTAGTAATTTAACAGTATATCATATTAGATTTTTCTTCAGCAGAAGGTCTTATTTCTTTGAGTTTGGCTGAAATAAAACTAAATATAATTTTAAAATGGCTAAGGTCAATATTATTAGCGCCCTAAATAATTTTTTTCTTCTGTTGGCTTTAGGAAAAACACTGTTGTCCAATGGCTTTCAATTCAATTAAGCCTTTAAATTGCATTTTAAACGGAATACTAATATCATGAAAATAACTAGTAAAACATTATGTATCATCATCACAATGAAGACGAAATAAATTAGTCATTAAAAATTTATATTTTTTAAAACGTATCAAAATAGTTAAAAATTCACAAGAGGGTTAATAGTTTTGTTTTCACATTTTAGCACAAAATATTGTCTATCCGTTAGTTAGGTCAGTCAATGCAATGAAAATTCCAATTACAGACTCGCATAACAACTCTATTTTCATATTTAGATTTCATGTATTTCTATTCTAGTCCAACTGATTTTGGATATAACATTTGATGTCACTGCAGAGAACAGAGAAACTGTTAAATGTATCTTTTACTTTTATTCTTACAAGTGTAACTAAAATTTTAGACTTTAGTTAGACAAATTTGACTAGTATGGCATGAGATTATCACAATAAATTCCAATATTTGAAATTAAATGTCTGATATAGTATAGAGGTTCAGTACCAGATGAGCATCTGTGGCAGGAATGATGTAGGCAGAGATGTTCAGTGGGGCCATGGACGCTCTTAGATCACGAAGCCGAAGAGTGGTGTTTACAGCTGTTGATGGCAAATACTGAAACAACAAATGTAGGGGACAGTTCATCTAAAAATGAAAATCCTGTCATTTACTCATCCTCCACTTCTTTTAAACATGTTTGAGTTGTGTTGGACACAAAGTGAAGTTTCATAAACTAATTTCGAGAGGAGCACGTGATATGACTGGCTGCTCATCTGTAATCAGTGATAATCCAATCAGAGTGATCCAAGCTTATTATAAATGGAACGTTTCTTTGTTTTGGAAGAATTCCCCCTTCCACCCCATCTCCTCCTTTTCCTCCCTTTACTAAGAGGGAGCTCTCGAGACCTACCTGATCTCGGATCCCCTTATATGATTATTGACCGGGCAGGAGCCTTGAGCTCAAGTATCTCCGAGCTCAGGGTTCTCTCCCGGGACAGCATGCCAAACCTGCTTTAAATGCTAAGCATACAGTATCTTAGTGTGAACTCTTGAAAGATAATATTTTAAAGAATGATGGAGAGCAGCAGCCACTGACGTCTATAGTATTTTTTAGGGCTGTAACGATACGCGATATGAAACCGAAATCGCGACACTAAGATCCACGATCCTGTGTCGCGATTTGATAAGGAAGAATCGCGACACACCCGTGACTAACTTTTCAATCATGTAACGCCTTCCTGCAAAAGTTGAGCTAGTTGAAGAAGAACGTGAGGAAACATGGCAAGATTGCGGACCCTCCCTCTTCATATAAGTCAGCAGTAGCAACATTTCGGCTACCCAGTGGAGATAAAGGATGGCGTGATCGACAAGACCCACACAATATGCCGTAAGTGCTTTAAGTGACCGGCAACACAACCAACATACAGATGATACGTAAAGTACAGAATATGTAAAGAGGCTGTGATAGATTGGAAGATCAGCATATTAAAAGTTCCCGTGACAACAGACAACGAAACATTGCCAATGCTGTCGAAGCGGCCGCATATAAGATGCTTTGCTCACACTGTTAATCTGGCTGCACAGAGAGGGATGTGCGTTCACCAGATGTCCTGACTTTAATATGGGCTTCTCTGAAACTATGAATATTTAACTTTAAACCAACACAATCTCACGGCAACTTTTGGCGCTGAAGCATAGCCTAAAGCGCGCTTGTTTTGAAGCGCATCACCGCAAAGGTTATTCATTATTCTTTTTTATCTAGTAATTAACTGACCAACCAAAACTACATCAAAATTAAGAAACAAATTGTACCTAACGAAATTCGTTTCAAAAAGATATTTTGTCCAAGAAAAAAGTATGGATTATATTTTTGTTTGTGCCTGTCCAACTGTGCGGTGAAAATGTGTTCCGCTCCGGGGAAAATAAGAATTTAATAGTTCACAGCAGAAAGGGCACGGTCCGTGCGGGCTTTCTCCATCTTCTCAATTGTGTTGGGCACAGCTAGATTCAGTTTGGAGGCATTTCGACTGTGGTGGAATTGGGCTGTTGCAGCTCACCACGGATACGTTTGTAGGCTCGTAGAATAGCTGTTTTGGAGAAATATGTACATCCGGACAATTAATTATAGCTGTCGGGTGTGATTACGAGGTCTCCGAAAGAAAAAAAAAAAAGTATTGAAAGACACTATACATGCTCGAATCATCTCCACAATAGAGTTCAGTTCTGTTTGTTTTTCAACAGTATTTTGTTACAAAAAAACAGAAGTGTTATAGCTTTGGCTATTTATTTATTTTATATTTGGCTATTTATAGATAATTTGCATGGTTAATCTTGTTCTTTGGTGTTCAGTTTATAAAGATTTTTCAAATGTTATTTAATGAAAAATATTGTTTAAAAAAAAAAAAGTTTCCCACCCCTCACGAAAAAAAATCGTGATACGAATCGAATCGTGGGTCAAAAATCGTGATACGAACCGAATCGTGGGTTTGGTGTATCGTTACAGCCCTAGTATTTTTTTATTTCTACTATGCTTGTCAGTAGCTGCTGGTTGGTTCAGAACAATCTTTGGAATATTTTTGTCTTGTGTTCAACAGAATAAATAAACACAAACCGGTCTGGAACCACTTAAAGGTAAGTATATGACTACATAACTTTCATTATCGGGTGAACTATCCCTTTAACACAGCTCAGATAAATGTAAATGTATTTACACAGCAAATTGTGACTGCACATATTATGCTAAGAGTTTAACGTTTTTCATGCAGCACTATTACATTATTAAAAAAGATTAGCCTACCTTGAAAAAGGAAGGTAAAACCTGCAGAAGGTTGAGGCAAATAATCGTCTTGATGAGCAAGTTGATCCTTTTATTCAATCGATTTGTTCAAAACACTTCATTTAATGAAGTAAATGAGTGTATTTATAAATAGGTAGCTTAATTGAATCATTCACTCATCACTGAAAAAATGATTCAAAGATGACTCTTGGATTTACTCATTTTTTTACGTTAAGTGGCTGTAAACAATTTATTTGTGCTGATTTTAAACAAAAAGTCGAAGATTACTGTTTGTTTAAACTTGACCCATATAAATTGTTTGCGACAGTTTTGCAGAAATAATTTTTTCAGTGTATGATTCATTCAATCTGTTGATACTTTGATGAACAAACACTGTTTTTCAGAGATGCAGTAGCAAAAACAAAGAATCTGTGAAAACTTCTGTATAAAATCAGTGTCATCATTCGCAGTTATGCAGATTCTTGTTTGTGTTAAAACTATTACAGGCTAATGTTAAAAACAGGAACAATACAGCCAGTAAACAGATTACTGCAGACCTCATTAAATCACATCGCATTATTTATTTAAACACCCTCTTCCTATTAATTTTACATCTGAAAGGGTTACTTCTAACACAATAATAACTGTCCGTGCCTTTTCATCTCAGATTTTTTACTGTGTGTTATTAGTAAATCCTGACATTAGCTCTTCTATGACAATAAAGAGTTTGCATTGATAATGCAAAACTGATAATGCAAAATTATGCATATGAGCAGCAAAACAAGACTGTAAAAGTTGACTTGAGATCAGATCTGGTGTGTGCATGACCCAAAAACTGTTGTTATCAGAAGAGATCTCACTAAGAGGCAAGATTAGGCCTGTGTGCTGGATACAGAGTTATTATCATTATTTTCTCCCCACTGCTCTCTGAGCTAAAGACAAGTTCTTGTGCTGACTGAATCTGTTGTTTGAATCCAAGGCAAACAAGGACACGTGTAAGGATATGTAAAGAACAGAGTACCGGAGGAATAGCAGAACAGTTCCTCTCACTGCCCGACCGTTTAGCCCGCACCACATGTCCTTCTCCTGTCAAGACAAGCAGATGACAGAGTAAATGTTTTAAACTCAGTCAGCTCATGTGCTAATCAAAGGTCAGCAATCACTGTTAAACATATGCCTTTATAAGCCAGCATGACAGTGTTTTTACATCACAGCATAGCAGAAACAACATTATAAAATGCTCAAAAATCTCATAAAACAATTTGTAAACTATCTACATATATACTAAACACACCTAATATGACATCCTACAATGAATGAAAGAATATTTCTAGCAAAGCTTTCACATAATTATATGTATGCAGTTTCATTTTATGGCTAAACTGAGCAAACAAGCAACATTTTACTGCAGATTTAATTTCCAGGCTAATGACATGCAAATATATCCAGCAATAAACCAACACACATGACACAAAGACAGATGGTGAACGGAAACGTTGCCTTAATGAAAGCCTTACTCATGCAGTGTATTACAGTTGCATTAATACATAGTTAACACCACATCATCAAGATGAAATCGACATCGCATACACACTTATTTATTTATTTACCTCCAAGAACCACAAGACACACAGCCAGTATCCAGCCTGAGGAGCTCATTTTAGACCATCTGCTCCAAGCAAGTCCACACACAGAGTGTGACAGCGGGACACAAGTGTCTCTGTCTTGTGAGTGTGTGCGCGCATGTGTGTGTCAGTGCACAAGGGTGTGTATGTCCTATCCGAAACTACATGAATTATCTTGACTCAGAGGCTTCCTAACCAGAGTCATGTGAAATAGCAGAAGGGGAGGAACTTTGGCTGTGACTCTAATCTTTACTACTGTAATAAAAGCATGGTCACTCTCTCTCTATTCCCTCTTTAATGTGCAGTGCATTTACCCATGCATGGCGAAGCAACTGTAGGTCCATAGTAAATGATAGCTTATAGCATGTCTGCTTTTATATATGTCACATGTTTCTGAGCACCAAGTCTCTGACTTGTTTTGCTTCCTCATTTTGAAATAACAACACCCCAGGCGCCACGGTGGCGCGTGAGTAGCACGTTCGCCTCACAGCAAGAAGGTCGCTGGTTCGATCCCCGGTTGGGGCAGGTCCCGGTTGGGCCAGTTGGCATTTCTGTGTGGAGTTTGCATGTTCTCCCCGTGGTTGCGTGGTTGCGTGGGTTTCCTCCGGGTGCTCCGGTTTCCCCCACAGTCCAAAGACATGCGGTACAGGTGAATTGGGTAAGCTAAATTGTCCATAGTGTATGTGTGCGAATGAGAATGTATGGATGTGTTTCCCAGAGATGGGTTGTGGCTGGAAGGGCATCCGCTGCGTAAAACAAATGCTGGATAAGTTGGCGGTTCATTCCGCTGTGGCTACCCCGGATTAATAAAGGGACTAAGCCGAAAAGAAAATGAATGAATGAATGAATGAATGAATGAACAACACCCCACTGCAAGTCAATGCCAGGAAATTTTGCAAGAAAGATTTTATTGTGTATTCATTTAAAGGGACAGTTCACTCTGTAAGATTTATGAAAATATGCCTCATTTAAGAGAGAGAGACACGAGACTGAAAAGCATGATGCCCAGCTGAGAAAGGACAATGGGACCTACGTTTCACCCACATACTCACACCCTTCTCTTCCCCTCATTTACATGTGAAACACCTCACCCCCTTCTTTCCCTGAACTCACACAAAATGATAATCTCAAAGCATGAACTGTTCTATATCCATGCAAGTGACTATATCTATCATGTTTGATATCATTTGAAATGTCTCAGTGCGACTGGTACAATGGTCTCATTCCCTCAGAAATAGCCATAACCGAATAATAATTATATGACTTCAGATATCTTTTGCACCACTACTAAGGGTGTGACCGGGGGGTTGAGGAACCCTCACTGAATGTAAATGCCCTATTGTTATCCAACACACACCCACACATCTCTTGGTTTTTGACTACTTAAGTAACAGTTTTCCGGCTGGTCTGCATTCAGAGTGGCCCATGGTGCTTAGTTTCTCAGAAACTCTGCACTATGTAGAACTTGTCAGGTATGCATCTTTTGATCTTGGATCTATCTTTGAGAATTTGATGTTTGTATTGATTGTTTATAAATTGACTGAATGAATTGGCATAATACACATTTACCTGACTAATAAATTGTTATATTTGAACGTATTCTTGTTACTCTGAAATTATTACTCAGATAAGTTAAGAATGTACCAGGTTCCATAATAGACGAAACACAGCACGTGTTAAATGGAAATCCTGGAAGTTCCAACTTGTTGTTTGACTTTTAATTATGTATTCGTCGCAATTTACTGTGGGGATCCAGGGTTAATGCAACAAGATGAATGATCACATCTTGATTGGTACTGGAATTTTGACCTCTGGTTAAATACTTATTTAACTAAGTTGTACGCAGGTGATTGTAAGAATTAAATGAGATTACTATTTTAATAATGACATCGTCTGTCTATCAAATAGTATTGATCATTAACCTCTAATTATTTGATCAGACTAGTGAGCTTGTGATGCATTACAGCCGGCGTAATGTAACATAGGTTCGCAACAAATGAGCTTAATAAAAGAAAAGTACTAGTGGGGCTAGGGTTAATTTCATAAAAGATTAATTATTTACGTGGTACTAGCGATCGACCGCTGATTATTATTTCGATGATAATTAAGTTATACATAGTATGAGAAAGTACTAATGGGGCTAGGGTTAATTTCATAAAATAATTAAATATATCTTTACGTGGTGCTAGCGATCGACCGCTGATTATTGTTTCGATGATAATTAAGTTATACCTAGGAAAAATCGGTAGGAGTTCAAGATTGTTCAAATATATACCGAAACTCTTAAAGCTGTTAAATTAATAAAGTAATAATAAACTATAAAATGGAGTCAGATAAAACGAGGATAAATATATTAACATTCTAAATCATCTTATATCAAAATTGGAGTCAGATATGAGTTAAACTTGAAATAAATCAACATTGTGCCCTGGAAAGATAGAACGTGCAATTGAGCCTTCATCCAGCAGTAGACACCTCCGTTGGACTATTTGGCTGGACCTTACAACACCAACATGATCAGCATCTTCATTTATGTATAGTCACCCTAACTTCTTTCTTTTTAAGTGGAACATAAAATATATTTATTGTAATTATTGATTAATATATATTTATGAATGTTCAGACTTCTCTTTTATTTACAGCACACTGAAAGTGAGTAGAAGTGAGAGTTCTAACCAAAAAGTAACATAAAAGAAGTCAGTTTGAGCACTAAATTACAAGACTTTGTATTACGAAACAGATCAGAATTTAGGACAACAGATTTAAAGAGATAATTTGCAGTGTCCTGGAAAGTGGTAGCAATTAACTTCTATTAACTTCTATTCAATTAACTTTTTCCTACTATTGAACTTAAATGGAGGCGTCACGGTGGTGCAGTGGGTAGCACGATTACCTCACAGCAAGAAGGTTGGCTGGGTCAGTTGGTATTTCTGTGTGGAGTTTGCATGTTCTCCCTGTGTTTTTGTACGTTTGCTCCAGGTGCTCAAGTTTTCCCCACAGCCCAAAAACATGCACTATAGGTAAATTGAATAAGCTAAATTGACCATAGTGTATGTGTGTGAATGACAGTGTATGGGTGTCTCCCAGTGTTGGGTTGCGGCTGGAAGGGCATCTGCTGTGTAAAACATATGCTGGATAAGTTGGGGGTTCATTACGCTGTAGCGACTCCTGATTAATAAAGGGACTAAGCCGAAAAGAAAATGAATAAACTTAAAGGGATAGTTTACCCAAAATGTAACATTTTTCTCACAATTTAATCACACTCAAGTGATTTTAAACCTTCTTTCATCTGATGAACACAAACAAAGATATTGTTCAGAATATCTTTTTTAGTGTTTAACAAGAAAGAAACTCAAACTGGCTTGGAACAAGTGGAGGATGAGAAAATGATTTTTATATTTGTATTCTGTCTTTACATGGTTTTAGGAATTTGTATATTACTTCAAGGCTGGTCAAGACAACATCTTGGATATCACAACATTTCTGGTTAGCTCTCTAAATGGTGTGTCAGTATCTCCAGGACTTTGTAAGTCCAACAGTTTTTAAGATAAATAGAAATGATTCACACAAGTGTGTGTATTTTTTCCAGCAAAAGACAAGCTCTGAAGCTGATAATGCCACAGGCGTTGAGAAAAACCATAACAAAATCAATCAAATATTTAAAAAAGTTCCTGCTGAACTCTGATGTGTGATAGGTTAACATCATTATTGTGATTGGATGGAGAAGTTATCTCAGCAATCAGTGTTGACGGCGGTACGTTTAAGGTAAAGATGCCTTTGCATTTTAATTCTAAGTTTAGCTGCACTTATTTACAATTAGAGGTGAAACTGACTCAGAGAAAGGTATTTGTAAATTAGGGAGCATTTAGGCTTGATTTTGATTTTCGAGCTGTGGTATTTTGTTTTTGTAATTAGTGAAGGGTGTGTGTGGCAAAGCGTAATACAGAATCAGTAGATGTCATCTTAGCATTCAGTGCAGACGGCATTATCATTCAACCTTAACCAGCTTATAAGCATACATGCATCTGCCAAATCATTCATTCATTCATTCATTTTCTTTTCAGCTTAGTCCCTTTATTAATCTGGGGTCAACACAGCGAAATGAACCGGCAACTTATCCAGCATTTCTTTTACGCAGCGGATGCCCTTCCAGCAGCAACCCATCTCTGGGAAACATCCATACATACTCATTCACACTCACACACTCTGGACAACTATGGCCTACCCAATTCACCTATACCACATGTCTTTGGACTTGTGGGGGAAACCGGAGCACCCGGAGGAAACCCACGCAACCACGGGGAGAACATGCAAACTCCACACAGAAATGCCAACTGACCCAGCCGAGGCTCGAACCAGCGACCTTCTTGCTGTGAGGCGAACGTGCTACTCACTACGCCACCGTGGCGCCCCTCTGCCAAATCAACTTGACCTTATCTTCACAAGACATTGCATTTCTGAAAATGTGCCTGTTAAACCTTTGCACACTTCAGATCACTACAGCATTAAATTTGACTCACTGCTTCCCACGACACCTCCACCCTCCCAACCAATCACCTTTAGATGCAATCTGCACTCTCTATCCTCCACACACTTCTCCTCCATTGTTACATCCTCTCTTTCCTCACACACCCAGATCTGATTCTTGATGTTAATAGTGCACCAGAAACTTTCTGTTCCACTTTAACATCCTGCCTATATGAGATCTGTTAACACCAATAACTCAAGGATCTGAAAGTGATCTCTATTTTTGATCAGTGTTGTTTTTCTTATATTATGTTAAACTGACTTAAAACAGCTTGTGTAACTTATAAAATTAAGTTAGAACATGATTAACTTATATTTTTTTACAGTGTGTCAGGATAACTGCAAAAAGAATTAAGCATTGACCTTAAAATTGAGGAAATTATAGTTTTTCCTCAACATTTGATCTACAGTTACATTTTACTTTTTCATGATTGAAAAGTTTAATTTAAAACGGAATCTCAAAACATTGTAATTACAGTAGCAATTACATTTTAAAAATAATAGTTTAAAGTCATACATGGTTTACATTATAGACCATTTCAATGTGGTCATGTCATTGGCCCATGAACATTTGTTATCAAACTGTTTCATAACTGTAACAAGGATATTCTATAATAACTTAACATTAAAACAGCTAGCATAAGATTATTTATCATTATGTGGAGCTTTTGGAACTTATGGAAAGAAAAATGTAAATCAGGAACTGCATTAGGACCATTGTTATTGTTTACACACCTCACTGTTAAAAAATGAGGTTCCACACGATCAATTTGCGTTGGGACAACGTGAAGGAATTAAGTTAACATATTTGTTTTTACAAATTTAGGTGGGCTAACCATAAAACAATTAAAATGTGCCAAAAACACCTCAATAATTATGTTGTTTCAGCTCATTAAAAAAAAATAGAACAAAAAGCAAATGTCAGTTTTTTGAGTGCTCAAAATGTCTCTACACTGTAAAACACAACAGTCAACTTTATCAAATGAAATGAGTGTAGTTCACTCAAAATTTACTGAAAGTTAATTCTATTCATTTAAAAAGTTTTTAATTTTATAACTCATTACTTCAACTTAAATGGAGTAAGTACACAGTACTCATATAGATTAGTATTTTTTTTTAACTGAAATGGTTTGTAGCAATCGTTTTGTTGGAAATGGTTTGAGTTGTCTTAACTTATTGGGTTTTACAGTACTCATTTGGTTTGAGTTCTCTTCATTTATTGGGTTTTACTGTGCTCAAATTGCTTCATTAACTGGGCAATGGATTAAGTTCACAGTACTCATTAGGATTAGTTCTTGAACTTAAATGGTTTGTTGCAATCGGTTTCCTCCAATTATTTGAGTTACCTTAACTTTTTGGGTTTTACAGTGTACCTAATCTGAAACCAAATCTTCCATTCAGTTTTTCCACACTCAAAAAAGGATGTTTGCTGTTACAACTATTTATTTAAAATGAGTTTAAACAACATAATTCTTGAGGATTTTTGGTCAATCCATTGTTGCTTCATGTTCATTCATGTGCTTAGTCCCTTTATTAATCTAGGATCGCCAAAGAGGAATGAACCACCAACTTATCCAGCATATGCTTTACACAGCGGATTCCCTTCCAGCTGCATCCCATCACTGGGAAACATCCATACACACTCACTCACACACACACCACGGTCAATTTTAGCTTACTCAATTCACCTTTATCACGTTTTGGACTTGTGAGGGAAACTAGAGCACCCAGAGGAAACCCACGCGAACAGGGGGAGAACATGCAAACTCCACACAGAAATCCCAACTGACTCAGCTGAGGCTCGAACTAATGACCTTCTTGCTGTGAGGCAATCGTACTGTCACCGCGTCACCTTGCTTTATGTTGTCTCAACACAAAACAGGTGTGTGGAGCCTAGCATTTTTTACAGTGTAGATGCAGGAGCTCAGATGGGATTTATCACACTTTTTGGTTTTGCTCTGAGATACGAATTTTTGGAAGAATATTTTCCAGCGGTAGTCAATGTTTTTGGAGAAGAAAATGAGTCCAGACTGAATTAGCCCTGTTTGAATGCTCTTACTTTGTGTCACAGTTGACATAGTATAAGCAAATTTTTATGTTTGTTATAGTGATGGGTATTGTGCTGATCTTGCTGAAACAACTATCTTAAGCTTATCACCATCTCCCGTTGTCACATCCATTTTTGGATCTCACAGCCTCAAACAGCAAAAAAAAACCTTAATACAATATATCAAGTAATAACTCATGTAACTGACTGTTGCATGACGATGACTGGAGATGATTGTCTAGACAGAGATAATTGCAGAGCCACAGTCAGATGCCAGTGAGCAGCTGAGATGCAGGTCTGGCCGTTCCTCTGCCACAGACTCATTACTGCATAGCAACAGTGTCATTTGCAAGGCTAGGAGGAGATTTACCTCCTCGCAGAGATGTTGCATTCTTATGAGCAGCTTATTAATGCAAAATCTCTACATTTAAATCCTCAGAAAGTTTCTCCACATGACACAGAGATAAACAGAAACATATTTACTTTCAATCTGAACATTGCTGCGTTCGTTTGATTTATTTGACATCATTGTTGCTTTTTAAAGTTTAATCCAAAGATAAAAGCTCTTCAGCAATATTTTTCATCGACATCAGTAACAGACAATAAAACCCAGCAAAAAGGCAGTAATTGATAAGAACTCACAATCAGTGATGATAAGATAAAAGCACAATCCCATTTCAGAAATATGTAATCAGAACTATATTACTACATTTAGTTTATCAGTAAATTAACATAAGATTAAAATGCCAGACCCCCTTTTCTACACAATATTGCATTGCAAATTTACAGTGGTTAATCCTAATGCCATGTAAGTGTTACTAATGCACCAGCAGGGGGCAGAGTTGCTCCATTATTTTTATGACGGATTGACCCAACTTGATATTGGGGGAAATAACACACAGGACAGATACTATTGATATGATTGACAATCAATATTGAATTGAAATACATTTATAACACAAATATTATAAACTGTCTTGTTTTATGTTGCGATGCAAATAGGACTGAAACCAAATTAATATAAAAAAATGCTGATCAAATGAATCCAGATTGATTTTAATAAGTATCAAGGGCCAACAAAATTTTAATACATTTAAATATATATTAAAATGCATTACTTTTACAAATTATTACTATTTATTTGGTTCGCCAGTTTAACAACTCGCCATTACTGCTTATCTACATTAATAAACATATGCAGTTATGCATATTATACAGTATTTTATTCAACTGCATCCTTATTTACGAGATTGCAAACACCCAGACAGACTCGATTATGTCCTGTGCACATTAAGTATGTAGATCTGAGCGCTCACATGTCAACGAACCTCCCCTGAAACCAGGGGCTGTCTTCATTATTTGCTCAAATGAGCACAGTGCTCAAAGTTATAGATAGATATTAATAAATGGTAGCCCTGGCAACCGTTCCCTGGTAATGTGGAGCAGCACGGGGAGCCACAAGCAATACCTCCACTGACACAGAGCAGCAGCGCCCAGACGACTTCACACTCACATCCACAGATCACTGCTCTCAGATCAGTGCGCAGGGCACTTAAACTGTGACTCAGGTAATGCAGCAAAGTCATGTTCTTCAGGAACTGCACAGGTACTCTAAGTGATTCACAACTAAAGGATTTCTGCACTTTCATTTATTGTTGAGATGAGGCATACTTTTACTTTTTTAATGGTCAAACACACAAAATACGGGACATTCAACCAGAAACGTACATTATCTGTCCCTGAAATAAAAACATAAATTCAGTGAATAAAAAGAATTTAATCGTAAAAAATGTCTAAAATGTTTAGATGAGTTGCTCTATAAAGGAGTATGTCATTCATTCGCTTCTCAGATTGTTTTTCTTTATTAAAAAACACTTTACAAATGTACAAACCCTGTCATTGTCCTTCTCCCCAGCCCAACTGAACCTGCAGCTTTAATAGTTTTGTTTTGCCAAAAAAATTGGAAATAGTAAAGTATAAGTTGTTATCATTCACATCAAATGATGAAAAACATGAAACAATAAAATCCACAATTAAATACTATTTTACAATTGTCTCCATGTTTCTGTCAGTCCTGTCACATTTGCATTAAGCTTTTTAGGCCATGACTCATGACATGAGAAATTGACATCATTTGATGAAGGAGAATCTGCAGCGATCAAGGATGCGTTCTATCATTGAATTGTATGATTTTATGCTTGTTTTTGAATGCTTTTTTGAGGGGGACAAGCTTAAAGGTCAGGCCCTGACACATTTTTTTATAAGTAAAAAAGTACATTTCTGGTAAAATGTCCATTTATATGACTTGGTGGATATTACAAAATGAGTATGGAAATGTCACAGGCTTAACTGAAGATGGGACCAGACTATCTAAGAACAAGAATATGATATAAGAACCAAAACAAGACAACTTTAAAGCAAAAAACAAACAAATCAACAAAGCAACAAGCAAAATGAAAACAGTAAAAGAAAACAAAACAGCAAAACAATTTAAAGAAAATAAAAGAAAATAAAGCAAAACAACAAAAAGTTTTCAAACAATGTATTGACCCTATTTCTTGGTTAAAATAACGTTATTCAAAACACTGTCATCGCATTTTAGTCCCAAGCTATAATATTGTTATTTAAAATGTTATTAGAACTTTCCATCAGCATTATATTAATGTTCTAAGAGCATTTTTTCCATAAATATTTTGAGAACATTCAACAAAGAACAACTAAGATTCTAAAGATGTTCCATGAACGTTTCTCTAAGAACGTTTTCTTAGCAACGTTACAAAAATGTTCCAAAAACAATATTTGAATAGGGTCATGTACTAACATTTTTACAACTTATAAGGAATGTTACGGAATGTTCTAAAAACATTCCCTGATAGCTGTGGGGACAAACTACAGAAAATGCATAACAAAACAAAGCAAAACAATAACACACAAATCAAAGCAAATAAATGAAGCCAAATATAATTTAAACAAACCAAAAAAAAACAAGTGAAGTTTAATTCTAAACTAATTTCGAGAGGATCACGTGCTTATGATTGCTTGCGGCTGAACCTGCATTGTCCAATTTACAATGCACCAATTTGATGATTCCTAAGCCACTATAAATACCCTAGCCTCTTTACCAAACCAGCCGACGTTTCTGTGTGGAGTTTGCACGTTCTCCTCGTGCTCACGTGGGTTTCCCCTGAGTTCCCCGGTTTCTTACACCATCCAAAAACATGCAACCTAAGTTTATTGACTAATCCAAATTAACACCATGGACACGCTTCTACCAAGTACTTATCTTTTTAAAGATCAACTGCTATCTGCTCTTCAGCCACCATGACAGGGGAATTCTCAAGATCTACCTGAGCTCAAACTTCACTCTTGTCTTGCAATAGAAGGGAGCCCCAGGCTCAAGGATTTTATGGGCTCAGGGCTCTCTCCTGAAACAACATGCCAAACTAGCTTCATAATCAATCATAAGCTAAGTGTGAACTCTTAAAACAAACAAAACAAAACAAACAAACAAAAAAAGCCAACAACAAAACACAAAGTAAAACGAGAAAGCAAACATAAAATAAAAACAAACAATAAAAAATAATAATTTCAAAATCCACTCAAAAACAAAAAGAGTAATGACAATCAGATCAAACAAAACCAAACATACAACAACGCTAAACAAAAGTAACAGTAGCAGTTACTCAACAGCAGTGTTAGTCAACAGTAATGTAACTAGCCATGCCTGTCCAGAACACCAAATTGCCTCCAGAAAGTGTAAATATCTCCATCTGCAGACAGTTCTGCTCTGCACATTGTTTCTCGTGATGCTGAGGGTGTTCTTCACCTGCTCACTCTAGGTCTCTCTCAGTCAATCATTATCTATGATGTGACTACTGTAGTTACTGTCAAATGCTTGGAGGTGCTCGTCCATAAATCATAGACATCAACACTAGTTGTAGAGACCAAGGACACACAGCATGTGTTTGCCACTTGAAATATGTTATGCAGTGTCAAATGAGAAAGAGAAAAACAGAGATGTGGAGAAGTATGTAGGTTTGAGTTTAAATTCATTATTTTTATCAGCTTTTTTTCAAATACTTTAAAAAGTTTTTTTTATATGTATGAACCCCTTAAATGTCACTTAATTTTACTTCACTATATTGCAATTAAATCCTAATGTAACCATGACAAACTATATACACAGTGGTCCCTCATATTCGAGCTATGTACTAAAAATAACCTGCAATAGGCAAAATCCGCAAAGTGCTCAGCTTTATTTTTTTCAATTATTATAGATGTTTTAAGGCTGTAAAACCCCTCACTACACACTTTATACACTTTTTCTCTAACAGGCATTAACATTTCTCTTGTTTTAACACTCTGAATGTTCAAACCTTTGTTTGAAAAATGAGTCAATTTTGACAGAATGAAACCAAAACTCTTCATTTATTTATTCTGTAATGTGCCCTACAGCCGTATTATTTCTACCTTCCTTTAGCATGTCCAAAAGTTCAACTTTTTGTGCCATGGTTAGCGTCTCTTGTTGTTTTTCAGAGGCTAAAATCAAGTCAGTTTGCTTCAATTACCACCAAACTTAGCTTTAGAACTTGTCTATGTTGCAAGTATTGTAAAAAAGCATGAAATAATATGGTTCATATTCTTTGAGACATACGCAGAAATAGGGAGCTGTCGTCTATGCAACAGTGGAAACTAAATGTCAACTTGTGGCGATGTCTGGTACTGCAACCAAATAAAATTTTACAGAAAGGTCATTTTTGGAGATATTAACTTCAATTTTGTTACACAATTTCTTCAGATGTTTGGCTTTGGTTTTCAGTCAAATTTGGGCTAAAACTGTTTTTTTAAATACATATTTTATGTAATATTAAAAAATATATATATTGTTTTATTATTAAACTTAAAGACACAAAACTTTTATCCGATTTAACTCTCTTCACTACTACAATCAGACTTTTTAAAACTGAGACCGCGTGTAAATCTCTGCACCAAAGTTTTGAAGATTGGCAATCATTTAGGTTGAACACGTAATTTTTATGTCTATGTTCAAAACGTCAGAGCAACAGCAAAATTAATCAGTTAAAAATGTTGCCACTCAGTCCCGGTCCACACGAACACTGGTATTTACAAAACACCACTTATTATTTTTTACACGGTTTTACTGTCTGTCCACACGAAAGCACAGTGTAAGGTGACTGAAACTGCATCTTTCTGAAAACTACGGCCAGGGTAAAGATTTTCCAAAACTCTGTTTATAAAAATACCCCTGTACATTACATGTGGACATGGCCTCACTGTCACTGAAAATCACTAGTCAGAGTATATTTTTTCCATCCTGTATTATTATGTAAACGAAGTATTTAATTTTACTCTTCTTTTTGATAATATTTCTTTTATTTATAAAACCCCTAAATAGTACGTTTCCTATTATCACTATATTAAATTGTTTAAAAACAAAATCGCTCTTATAAAAATGTATCCACAAAACTTAATCTCTTTTATATCTTTAAACTGATGGAATCCTCTCCCAAAACTATGGAAGATGCATTAAAAAAACTACAACATTCCCTCACTGATAAGACCAAAAGCACTAAAAGTGACATTTCTCTCTGAAAAATTATTTAAAACAGTCAATTCAGTTACCATCAAACACAACTTGTCATACTAAGAAAACAAAATTAGTGAACATGTTTTTCTCTTTACTTTTTAAAATACAAAATGCATCTCCCATTACAGAATCCCCCGTGTGGGTCCAGAAACAATAAGAAGTGCTCTGAGGAAACTGTATAAAGAGCAGCATATATAAAGGTTGTGAGCCGAGTCACGTAACGCAGTCTGGACCTCAGCTTCAGTCTCTGAGCAGAGGAAACAGAACACATCGCACTTCAGAGCCACTTCTGTCAACACAGACAATTTTAGGTCCCAGGGTCGCAGACTGCGAATACAGCGATTTCCCATTAGATTAGATCGATTACTGTGCTTTTGGCACGCATGAGTAGAAATCTCTCTTTCTAAATGGCAATCGCTGAAAACTCGGCTAAGTGTGCCAGATTAAAAGCAGGTGGAAGTTTTGCAAAGTCTGAAACATGCTTGATGTTAACATCCAGTGCCAAACATTGCAGGAAATATTTTGTCACTGACCGAGATGACTAAATGTTTTTGTAATACGCAATGTAGCATGTTATATACAGTTTTCAAAGCTTCAGAAACAAGTAATGAAAGCTGAAATCATCATACACGGCCTGTAATACACCCCGCTGTGCTGACAGAGTACAGGGAAATAAAAAAAACAAATGGAATGGATCACAAAACCTGATGCATGTCACTTGATCTCACTGAAATACCACGCAAATTATTAACCCAGGCTCATTATAGAAAACATGCCTCTGTGTGCTGAAAAAAAAATGATTGCATGTTTAGCTGAAGTTTAAAAAAAAGACATTTAGTGAGGGGTGCTTTAGGTTAATGCTCTTTATGTTTGAAAATTACATCAAGTACACTAAAAGGCCTGATATACTTCAAGCTAAATAGAAGAACAAATTGGTATGACATCATCTCAAACAAAATCAGGCCAAAATCAAGTTTGTATCAGATGTTCGGTACAGCTTGCCCCAAATGAAAAGAGTTTTACGTTCAAACTACTAATGGTCAGTTAAATATGTTACAGGTGGGTGTGACTTTGGGGCTCCGCCTTCTATGACATGTAACTTTTCTTCAGTTTGGCCTGTTGAGGTCAGATTTTTATTCAAAATATGGCTATTCATGTGTTTCAATATGAGCATTAACACGATGATGGAAACCCAGAGACGGAAACAGTTTTTCATACTGTGAAACAGATTATTTTAAAGAAATCTACTGTTTAAAATGTTATGTAAATAAATATAACATGATTGGACAGCTTGTGCAAACATAGTCATCACTAGGGCCAGACGGAATCTGCGGACATTTTCTGCTATTTCTGTGGTTAAAAATCTGCGGATTTATGCGGAATGATTTTGGCAGTATCATAACTAAAAACTTAATATAAAAAGTAACACCTTCTTAACTTTTATTTAATGTTTACAATGCAAATCTAATTAGATCCACTTTATTTGGTAAACAAAGCAAGTCTCTCAAGTAAAATCTCTGCTAAAGGACAAAAATTTGTACTTTACAAACTGTATTGTAAATAAATCATACTGTATGAATGTTTTCATATTAGTCAATATTTAATTAGTTTATATTTAATATTATTACTGAAATTACAAATAATGCCCTACAGTATTTACAATACTGTGCAAAAGTGCTAAAAACACTACACCTATAAACTATACTTGTTGGCCTAAGGCTTTGGCACAATATTTAATCAATCAGTCTCTTTATTAAAAACAAACTTAAATATAGATGTAATGTGTATGTACAAATATGTAATATGTACAAAAAAACAAAAAACAAAACACAACTTTTCATCTTCAAGCTAAAGTCTTTGTTTAATGTAGCTTGCCATGGCACAAAGCACAGCTTGAACCATTTAGCTCTAATTGTCCTGACATTTTCTGAAACAATGTGCTGTGTAATATCAGACTTCTTTTACCACTTTGCAGAGTTTTTCTTTAGGTTTAGATTGTCATATCTGTCTTTTTCTGTCCAGGTGATGTCATACAGGCGCTATAATATTCAGGTCTGGACCCTGTGGAGGCCATTTCATGACTGTCAGCTGTTTTCTTTCTCCAAATAAGATTTCACAACAATTAGCGGATCATTATCATGCTGAAAATCAAAACAATTACCACTGAAGTCCTTACCAAAAGGAATGACAAAAATTAAAACCTATCTGTACTTTTTAACTTACACACTTCCATCAATTTAGACAATATCCCACAACACCAGACAAACCAGGACAAACAGCCTCTTTCCAACATTGTCTTTTTTATGTGTTAAACAATTAAACCAAAATAATTCAAACTCTAACCTAACCTAATTCCTACCCTAACAAACCATACGTCAACTGAAAGATTATTTGTTCACGCTGTATAAATATCAATTAAACAAAATGTGGTAAAGGATCACATATATCCATTATACCATGAGTAAAACAACAGATTTAATGTTGACCTAAAACTTTTGCACACTACTGTTCATAAAAATTATGCAAAAAACGTACAAAAGTATTAAAAGGGTGGTCCACTATGATATCATATTTTAAACTTCAGTTCATGTGTAATGTAGCTGTGTGAACATAAACAACATCCCTGAATCTCTCTGTGCAGCGAAGGGGCGTGGCCAGAGGCGCTGTAATGTTATAGCAGATAAAGCTAAAATGCCATCCAAACGCTGGTATTACCACAGAGCTTCTTCTGTTTCTATATTTGGGCTTCCAAAGGACACGACACAAAGACAGAAGTGCTTACAGTTTAATTTTGATTATGTTCCAGAGAATAAAAAAATATATATACCTAGCATTTGACAAAAGACAGCTTCCAGAATCTCTCCCAGTTCAATGCTGGATTTGGCTAAAAACTTCTCAAAGAAGGAGCTGCTCCAACCATAACAGACGAAGCTGTGGATTGTGAGCCACAACCTGTAAGTATTTTTATTTGTAAAAAATGGATCTATTACATGCATAGTGCCTAGCGTTATTGGTATGTTTTAGCAAGGATGTAAACAAGGATGTAAACAACAGGAAATGCTGTTTGACACCGTTAACAATTTAGCTACAAATTCATAATTATACGTCAAACCACTGTAAACACCCACAATCTTCAGCAACGCTGCAGTGTCTATGTGGCCATTTGCCGAGCATTCCACATCTCAAATAACAACCTTGCAAAAGATATGAGAACATTTCATATTACTTACACGTACTTATTCAGAATATATGTGAAAGACACTTGTCAGATTTGACTTTATAGAGCAGGCGTGAGGTTCAGCTGTGTCCTCTGTGTAATTTTCTGTCTGATTCAGGCTCAAACTCATTCATTCATTCATTTTCTTTTCGGCTTACTCCCTTTATTAATCCGGGGTCGCCTCAGCGGAATGAACCGCCAACTTATCCAGCATTTGTTTTACGCAGCGGATGCCCTTCCAGCTGCAACCCATCTCTGGGTAACATCCATACACACTCACTCACAAACACACACTATGGACAATTTAGCTTACCCAATTCACCTGTACCACGTCTTTGGACTTGTGGGGGAAACCGGAGCACCCGGAGGAAACCCACGCAACCACGGGGAGAACATGCAAACTCCACACAGAAATGCCAACTGACCCAGCCGAGGCTCGAACCAGCGACCTTCTTGCTGTGAGGCGAACGTGCTACACACTAGGCCACCGTGGCACCTCAGGCTCAAACTGATACGGCTAACAGCTACACAGACTGACAGTGTTTACACAGCACTAAAAGCCTGTGCTTGTAGGGGGTGTGACGCTTCCTGGTGACGTGGAGCCGATCCGCGAATCACAGCACATTATGCTAGCTGACTAATCAGAGCCTCTTGAGGGCGGGTCTTTCAGAGGAACTAGGAAGCATGACAGTCATTTTCATGTTAGCTGAGCAGCTGTATTTAATCAAAGTAAGATATATGAAAACATAATGTGATTTTTTACAAATGAAGCATGAGCACACATTGCTTTGCATGCTTTGCTCAACACAACCAAGCCTTAAAATTAAATTCTGGACCACCCCTTTTAACTGTAACCTGAGCAGACTTTGTATAAAAAGTGTTCATTCCATGTGAACAGTGTAGACCTTTTTTAAAATGGTAGTACATTTAACACACTACGCCATATACAAGCAGCGAACCACGCATTCATTCCTGGGAATGCAACAGTGGAATAAATGTGATAACCTCAGAGCGCGGCACTTTGAAGTGAATGCAGAAGAAGGTTTCAGAAGGCCATGGGAGCTGTCAGATGCCAGTCGGAGTGACTGATGATCGGGGCTGAGGTTCGATCCCGATGCTGGTCCCTGATCTGTGTAATCAGAACCTAAGAAACGGTGGGATTAGACGGGTCAGACGGGGTCAGGAGAGATGGATGTTGAACTTCCCTTTCGGCTGCGCTTAGACACTCAGAGGTGGAGGAGTTTTACATAATCAGCGGGTGGTCTCCGGGGTGCGCGCTTACACACAGACACGCACACACACGCACACACACACGCACACACACACACACACACACGCACACACACGCACACACACGCACACACGCACACACACACACAATCTTCCTCAAACGCACCCCATGCTGCTCACACCAGAGGAAGAGACCCCACTGTGCGTCTACTCCTCAGAATTAATGAAGGTATGTGGAAGTGCTCTAGTTTTGAATAACAGAGAGAGCCGAGCTCAGTCCTCCTCCAAAGAAAGATAATATGGCGTCTGTGTTCTGTGCAAATAAAAAAAAAAACCTACACAAATGTAGGCACTGTTGATGAACAGGGTGTAAAGTGCTGAATAAATAACAAGTAACAGAAAAAAAAAAACAGGTCAGTGAAAGGAGGTACATGGCATTCAGAACAGTTTTTTCTAGAATTGCCTAGAAATGTCTGTAATTTGAGGTTGGGAATAGACGAAGAATTAGTTGCGTTTATGAATAGTTGTTAATATTTATAAGTCAATTCAATAATTGACTTGCTTTATTTGAAGTACTTTCACCGCACTATACTGTATACCATGTTAATTAATGTAAACAAAAGCATTTAAAGTTTTACAAAAAAATAAAATAACAAAGTTCATCAAATTAAACTAAAATTAATGTAAGATGCTGTAGATTATGTTCATACAGTACACCGTAAAACATACTGGGTTGGACACAATCAATTTGTGTTGAAACAACATGAAGTAATTAACTTAACGTATTAGTTTTTACAAATTTATGTGTATTGAACATAAAACAATTAAGTTTCTCCCCAAAAAACACAAGAATTGTGTTGTTTCAGCTCATTTTACATACATACAGTAGTTTGAACAAACAGCAAACATCATTTTTGAGTGTAGGGGTTAACTAAATTCAGATCAACAGTTGATTTGCCATTGTTGATACACTGCCAGTACACTGTATTTCACAAATATTTAAAGTAAGTAAAGGAAATAGACTAGAAATAATGTTATATTTTAATGTTATAAGCATCACATTTTTAAAACAATGTTTCTGTTTTAATAAATCATGTAAAAACTCTGTTTACAACAATGAATAGATGGATACTTTTTAAAAAATGACATTTTAACCAAATGTCACGTTTAATTAAATGTTACTTCATTATAAATGGGAAATTTACTCATAATTCTTCTACCTTAGATCCACATCAACATTTGATTGCTGCATTATTTTTATTTGTTGAACATGTCATGCTTTTCCCAGAGATGGGTTGTGGCTGGAAGGGCATCCGCTGCGTAAAAAAATATGCTGGATAAGTTGGCGGATCATTCCGCTGTGGAGACCCCGGATTAATAAAGGGACTAAGCCGAAAAGAAAATGAATGAATAAATGAACATGTCATGCTAGGCTAGCTTAAGGTTGTTTAAATGTAATTGCTTGTCCAATGTGCATTAATAAAAACACATGATTTATGCAAAACAAATAAATGAATTTAAATTAAACAAAAAGAAAACAAAACACAACTTGGGCCTATGATAATTTAATTGGCACACCAATGTGTGGAATGCACAAACTGACTTTAATGATTACAGGCCTGCTGGATATTCTTACTTTATAGAAAATGTCCAATTTACTCTCGTCTCGTGATTGGACCTTCACATTAATTCACAGATGCCCTAATAAAACTTCCCTCCCTTCATTTCCTCATAAATATTTAAGCGTGTGTGTGTGTGTGTGTGAGAGAGAGAGTGAGAGAGAAAGAGAGAGAGAGAGAGAGAGAGAGGGTGATGGGTGCTGAAAACAAAGTCCAGCCGAGGGTCTTTTGTGGAGTGCGAGGTGAGAGTGAAGTTTCTATTAAAGTCTGCTCTGTTAAATATTTATAGGTCAAGAGTTACTTTTGGTAAACCAGCAAGCACAATGACAAAAAAATAAAATAAATAACCTCACATGCCCTCACATGCACAGACGAAAACAAGTGTGCGGAGAACACAAAGAAACAATGCTGAAATGCTGATTTTCCCTCAGAAGGCCCTCATGATATACAGAATGAATGAGAAGCAGCTGGACCATCATGTCATTACAGTGCGTGATTTGAAAGTGGGACACCAGAAAAAAAAATAGGCAGATATTCGTCTGTCCATTGATTAACAGAAATAGCTGGTGTACCACAGAATGAGAAAATTCTCTACTCTTTATTGCAGTCATATATTCAGTCTGGTATGAGAGTCATCAAACGTTTCTTTCCCACAGCCCTAAATGTGCATCTCAATGGCTGAGCTTCAAAATCCAGAGAACTGCCAACTTAGACTGTCTGAATAAAGCCCATCGTTACCCTGTTTTGCCCTGTGATTCGCTCCTAAAAATAAAGGTGCAGGAGGAAACAAAAAGGGGAGGATGACATGAAAAAACTTTTGGTTGCCTATAGAAACTTTTAATTTCTTTGTAGAACCATTTTTAAAATAATATTTTGAAGAACATTTTCATAAAGAACATTTTCCTCTGTTAAAAAACTTTCTGTGGAATGTAAAGACCTCATGAATGTTAAAGGGCACATATCATGATTTTACACTATCATGATTTTATCATGAGTGTTTAAAGTAAGAGCTACTGAGTCCACAGTGCATCTATCAGCCTAGAATATGTGGAAAAGCACAACCCAATAGCTTTGTTTTGGTTAGCCAAATGTATAAAATGAATAGCTCAGGTTTTGTTCTTCAGGTGACGTACTATAGAAGGGGATCTTATTATACATTACCATCTCTTAATCTGCACACTTTGTGCAGCTGCACTAAAGTAGATGGAGATTTACAAAGTTTGCACCAAAAAATGTAAAAATAAATAAATAAAAATGACACGTTCTATTGTTGCATAAAACATCAAACATAAGAGTCTATAGATTTTGGGAAACATTTCCAAATTTCCTTTCTAAATCTGTTTGATACCATGCTGTATGGCTTATTTGACTATTTAGGTATGTTGTTATAATTATCCTGAAATACTCACTGTCAGCGTAACTCATACATGCACATTAGCCGTAAACTCACTGTACAGTATAGTGAGTAACTGACTTTTTATGTGGTCTGTAAAGAGATTGTGCCGTATCGTACTAAACATGATATAGTTACTGTAAAGCCAGTACAGACAGAACAGACAGGCTAGTCAATGAGATAAATTAACTTTACTCAACACCAGCTAAACAAACATATCCGCTAACTGTTCAGAGAAATCTTGGTTCAGTTTTTGTAATCTCTTCCTGTACATCAGTAGCTGGGTTTTCATCACTCTGTGTCAATGCACATTCTAAAGCATCGCCTGAGATGTGCGTGCAAAAAAATAAATAAATTCACGCTTGGGATATTTTCTTTTATGGTGAACTTTGAAAAGATTTGCTCCATATTAGGTAATTGTTTGAGTCTGGTTTGAATATATAAGGCCGTAATCTACTACAGGTCATTTCTGACATTCAGCTGCATTACTATTAGCTTGTTTTGTTGTTTGTAGAGAGTTGTAATAGTGTGTACAGGTTGTATCTCTGAGAAGCAGCAGCTCATTTGCATTTATACGGACACATACTGTACAAAAATAGTATGTTTTAGTTCACAGCAAAATTTAGGGCAAATTTGACAAGATATAATAAATAACGTGGGGTATTTTTTTAAAGTAGAAACTCCACAGACACATTCTGGAAACATCAGACATTTATTTAAAATCTTATCAAAAGGGACTTAATATGTGTCAATTAAAGGTTCTTTATGTAAACTCTAATGCCAATGAAAAGGCTTTATTTTCAAGAGTGAAAAGACCCACAGGAGGAAAAAATCTTCGTTCTGTTTATGAATGCAGTCAATGTGGTGACCTGAGATCAGGACCATCACTGAATGTCTGCACCATCACTGAATCACTACAATGAGGGTGAATTAAACTTTTAAGACATGCAAAGATCAACAATTTAGTCTTTTTTTTCTTTTTTAAATATTTCCCAAATGATGTTTAACAGAGCAAGGAAATTTTCACAGTATGTCTGATGGTATTTGTTCTTCTGGAGAAAGTCCAGTGTTTTATTTCAGCTAGAATAAAAGCAGTTTTAAATTTTTTAAAACCATTTTAAGGTCAAAATTATTAGCCCCTTTAAGCTTTTCATAATTGCCTATTACCCTAACTTTCTTAGTTAACCTAATTAACCAAGTTAAGTCTTTAAATGTGACTTTAAGCTGTATAGAAGTGTCTTGAAAAATACCTTGTAAAATATTATGTACTGTCATTATGGCAGGGGCACCACAGTGGCCTAGTGGGTAGCATGTTCGCCTCACAGCAAGAAGGTCGCTGGTTCGATCCCCGGCTGGGTCAGTTGGCATTTCTGTGTGGAGTTTGCATGTTCTCCCCGTGGTTGCGTGGGTTTCCTCCGGGTGCTCCGGTTTCCCCCACAGTCCAAAGACATGCGGTACAGGTGAATTGAGTAAGCTAAATTGTCCGTGGTGTATGTGTGTGAATGAGAATGTATGGATGTTTTTCCCAGAGATGGGTTGTGGCTGGAAGGGCATCCGCTGCGTAAAACAAATGCCGGATAAGTTGGCGGTTCATTCCGCTGTGGTGACCCCGGATTAATAAAGGGACTAAGCCGAAAAGAAAATGAATGCATGAGGTTTTGACATGGATGATGTGTTGTCACAGTAAAAATGAAAATTAAATAATTTCTTTTTATTTTCAATTGTGTCAGATATTTTGCGAACAGTGTTTTTTCATGAAATTGTTCAAATGGTTTTAATTTTAAATTCCAATGTTTATTTGATTCATTTGAAATTGGAAGGAATTACCTTCCATAGTGGTTGTGGCGATTCATAAAATGCAAGTCAACAGCTACCAGCACTTTTGAGTCAAAAACAACTACAGGAAAAACAAAAACATTCTTTACAACATCATTACCTTAGATTTACAGCCTCTGTAAGCAGTCCTATTAAGACATGTTGTGATGGTGTATTCTGTAAAA
>CAIGQQ010038942.1:10675300-10696216 GCA_903798035.1 Danio albolineatus
ACCTTCACTTCTCTCTCTTTCCATGATCGGGCAACACGGCGGCTTGCCTCGCAGTAAGAGGGCCACAGGCTTAAGTTTTAATTAAGCCAGCTGGCACTCTCGGCGTGGAGTTTTGCATTTTCTCCCTGTGTTCGTGTGGGTTTTCGCCGGGTTCTCCGGTTCCTCCCACAGTCTAAAAACATGCATATAAAGAAATTGTAACATAGTCACAAGCATTTAACACATTCATACTGAATCATCAGAACCACATTTTAGTCATAGTACAAACGGGGGCACCAAAGAAACACCTGATCTTGTATCCCTCCTAATGCTCATTGACCAGGCGGGAACCTTGTGCTCATCTATCTCCGAGCTCAGGGTTCTCTCCCAGGACAGCATGCCAAACCTGCTATCATAGTCGAGCATTATCTAAGTGTGAACTCTTGAAAATCTACAATTGTCATGCACATCTTGTCAGGGAAACGCCGTTCTGTGATCAGTAGTAAATCTATTGTCAAGGGCAGAGAGCGCTTTTGTGAGGAAACTAAACATAAACCATACAAAAAGAGACACAGGAAATCAAACAGAGCAGCGCATTTAACTGCTACAGAATCATCTCACAGAAGGATGTATTTCAAACCCTCCACTGAATTTAGGATGTGAGTTTAGTGAGTGAAAACATTTTTAAATGTGGTATTTTATAATGTGATTTCAGATCAGCAGCAACACAGAGTCATAGTTCACTGAGAAGCTACACAAACAGCTGTCAAATCGAAGAATGATTCTCTTCGATTTCAGGATTGCGACAATTTGATTGTTTTTTTTTTGTGTAGCTTGTCAACGAACTATGGCTGTGTGCAGTAAACGCTGCTCCATCTGCCAGCACGTTTGAGAGTCTGCAAGAGGTTTGTTCTCAAGAAGAGGTTTAATGTTCACTGATCATGTTTACATGTGAATAACAGCAAACATTAAATAAGCTCTCCTTATTAAGTGATTGTGTGTCTTCCAAAGACTTGGGTTAAACCAAATTAATTTATTACATTTACATTGTGCTGTTTTGGGGCTTTAAAGCGCTAAGCAGATTTGTAACCTCTTTAAGACACATTTTGAACTTTCAACTGTAGGAAGGGTTGGACGATTAATCTAAGGCATGTGCGTTCAGAAGCAGTAGAGTTTATTACAAACATATTCACTGATAAACTATGCAAAAATATTTTTTAATATCTTATTTGTTTTAATCTGTCGACTGTCACATTGACATAATCATTCTGTATACTACAGTTCTGTGTAATACAGGATGCAAATGAAAACATCACATATAATAACATGATTTTATTCCAATTACACCTCATAACTTCAGTAGTGTTTGGCATAAATCCTTCAGTGAGATGATTCAATAGTCGTGTGTTTATAAGTCATGCTGAATCAATGAAAGCAGTTAAATCTTCTGTTTATAACTGCCTTCAGGAGAGACTTACTGCAGATAACACCATTCTTACCTGACAAGATGCACATGACAATCACAGCTGTGCTTGTTTGTGTTTGCAATTTTTTTTTTGCAATTAATCACCCAGCCCTAACTGGAGAACAGAATTTAGACTTTATTCAAATATCTTCAATTGCATTCCAAAACAGACATATTGTTGGGTTTGGAATGACTTAAGGGTCTGTAAATTATGACTGGGTTTTAATGACTGAGCCGGGGTACATTCTGACTTTCTCTTTCCTCCCTAGAGTTTTCTGGTTACTGAGAAGACTGCAGCTCTTCCACTAGACAAATGGTCAAAGCAGATGACTGGTCAAGTGTCCCTCTGATGCCTGACCTCCTCGCTCTGTTCGCTGATTCATTATGTCAACCTGCAGTCTTTAAAAGGCAAGCAAAACAAGAGAAAAGCAAAGCCAAACAAAGCAGAGTGCTCATAAGTCATCAGGGGGGTTTCTGAATGGTTAGGTGCCAGCTGAGTGGAGAAAAAGCTTCGTCATGGGAATACAGACACCCACCGAGGGATGCGAGGCCATCACAGAGAATTTCCTGATTGTACATCTAACCTTTCAGCACCTCCTTCTGTGGCCTGCACACACACAACACCAGTAGCCAGGTCTGAGTAAAAAAGACCACATAACCAAAGCAAAACACAGCTCAGATCCTATAGTAAAGCTGTTTCAGATCACTCATTATGTAGGCCTACTGCAGACTGATGTTTATAAATGAACAAAATGCAATAGCTAAAGTAGGACAGGGTTTAAAAAGGCAAACAGTAGCATGCTGCTTTTACTTTCTTTAGTTCTGCTTACTGTGCCTACTGTAAATGGTGACAGGCCTTGTCAATGTAAATACACTGCATTACAATCCTTAAACGGTTGGACTATTTACAACCTTTTTTTTAGAAAAAAGTCATAATCTGTGGATTATGATTCAAAAGTCAAAGTTGGGCGCCACGGTGGCCTAGTGGGTAGCACGTTCGCCTCACAGCAAGAAGGTCGCTGGTTCGATCCCCGGCTGGGTCAGTTGGCATTTCTGTGTGGAGTTTGCATGTTCTCCCCGTGGTTGCGTGGGTTTCCTCCGGGTGCTCCGGTTTCCCCCACAGTCCAAAGACATGCAGTACAGGTGAATTGGGTAAGCTAAATTGTCCGTGGTGTATGTGTGTGAATGAGAATGTATGGATGTTTCCCAGAGATGGGTTGTGGCTGGAAGGGCATCCGCTGAGTAAAACAAATGCTGGATAAGTTGGCGGTTCATTCCGCTGTGGCGACCCCGAATTAATAAAGGGACTAAGCCGAAAAGAAAATGAATGAATGAAGTCATAAAGTTTTAATTTGTAATAATTCTATTAAACAATGATTAATTCAAATAACCAGAAGTGACAATAACGCCCTTCATGTTGCTACAAGTAATCAATTAAAAATAAGTTTTTAAAAAGGAATTTCTATTTGTCAAAGAATACTAAAAAGTATACCAGTTCATACAAACATATTAAGCAGCAGCTGTTTTTAGCATTTATAATAACTGGAAATGCACCATTTGCAAATTAGAATGACTTGTAGTAAAGTACATTAAGGTGTTTCAGGTGTTTCATGTAATCATCCAGTGAAAGAGCTGCAGTCTTCTCAGTAACCACAAGTCTCTGGGGATGAAAGAGTGTCAGCATGTACTGTACACCAACTCAGTCATTAAAACTCCTTTTTTTTGCATTTTTTGTGAAGCTGCTCTGAAAAGAAAATTGTCAAAAGCACTATACAAGTAAACTTGATTTTAACTGAACGTAATTACCAAAGCAATTCTAAACCTAATAAGCACGTGTAATTAAATAATATTACTCAGTAGTTACACGAAGAGTTACGCTATAACAAGGAAACCTTAAAGTAATGACAATGAAAATTCACTTTTTTACAATCATCAATAGTGTTCGGATGCAGCCTTTATGATGCAAGCTGAGATTGCATCTCTTAGCGAAGCATTGTCAGACACAATGCACTCAATGGAGCGAGTGACGTCACTGTGAGGGGTAGGGTTAGGGGTGGAGTTAGGTGAGCCTATTAAAAAGTATTGGATGCAGCTCAGATTGCACTGCACCAGGTCGTTATCCAGACCCTTCTCATCTCTTTCTGACAATATTGCTGTCTTTCCTGTATTTTAAATCAATTAAATAAATAAAACACTTGGGCGACATGGTGACATGGTTAGCACTGTTAGCACCTTACAGCAAGACGGTTGCCGATTCGTGTTCTGGCTGGGCTAGTTGGCATTTCTGTGTGGAGTTCGCATATTCTCCCCGTGTTCGCATTGGTTTACTCCAGGTGCTCGGTTTCCCCCACAGTCCAAAGACTTGCGTTATATGTGAATTAAATAAACTAAATTGGCCATAGTGTATGTGTGTGAATTAGGCATGGGCTGGTATAAAATTTTGATGGTATGATAACATTGGATAAAAATATCATGGTTTCACGATATTGTGATTTCTGCTCTAAAATATATTATTTTAAATGCCTGGGTAAAAAAAACAACGCAATTTTGAACACAAAATATGTTATTTTGAGAAACATTTATAATATTTAAATAGGACATTTACAGGAGCAGTAAACATGTCAGGCTAAATAATTCAAATGAATCATTGACTTCTGCTGTCTTCATTAGTTTCAAAAACACAGATTTCTTTACAACTTAAAGCAGCATCTTTGGATATCTTTTCTGCTGGAAATACTGTTGTCCTTAAAAAAATGTAAATAAAAATTCTTACACATACCTTTGGAATGTTATAGCAGAAAACTTTGATTTTTGGTTAAAAAACCTTGACGTTTCCAAATGCTGTATACCTTAAAATTGGTTATTGTCCCTTAGTGTGAATGTGAGTGTGTATGCATGTTTCCTACATTGTTGCAGCTGAAAGGGCATCCGATGTGTAAAACATATGCTGGATAAGTTGGCGGTTCATTCCGCTGTGGTGACCCCGATGAATAAAGGGACTAAGCCGAATGAAAATAAATGACTGAAATAAAAGACTTTCCCCAAAAACATAAAAAGTGATGCCAAACTTTCTGTATACACAGCACTATTAGTGTTTTTACAATTTTGGAGAAAAATATTCACAAATAAATAAAATAAAATGAACACAATCTTGGCAACCTTGGCCATAACCTTCAGCTGCATGAAAAGACAAAGATGCCTCTTACCTCAGTGACCATGACAAAAGTTAGAGATGAAGAGAGGATGTGCGCATCACAAGAACATCGACCTGCACTTAAACAAACACAAGCCTCCGCTGCATTTCTGTGAACACGCAAAAAAACAAAACAAAATGCCAAGTCAATACGCTTGATTGGACTGTGATTCAGAATTTTATATTAGTGAAATCAGTTTTCATAATAATAGCAAATTACTAAGAAAATCTAGGTGGTGAAAAAACATTTAGGCCACAACAATATTGAAACCACAAAAAAGGGAAAAAAAATTAAATAGAAAAAACTTAAACATGAAATAAACTAAACATAAACATAAAAATTCATTCATTCATTCATTTTCTTTTTGGCTTAGTCCGTTTATTTATCCGGGGTCGCCACAGTAGAATGCACAGCCATCTTATCCAGCTGTTGTTTCACGCAGCGGATGCCCTTCCAGCTGCAACCTATCACTGGGAAACATCCATATACACTCATTTACACAAATACACTACGGACAATTTATTCTACCCAATTCACCTATACCGCATGTCTTTGGACTTGTGGGGGAAACCGGAGCACCCGTAGGAAACCCACGCAACCACGGGGAGAACATGCAAACTCCACACAGAAATGCCAACTGACCCAGCCGAGGCTCGAACCAGTGACCTTCTTGCTGTGAGGCAAACGTGCTACTCACTACGCGACCGTGGCGCCATAAAAGATATGAATAAACTAAAAATAAAATAAATAAAAATTAATAAACAAAAGCAAAGGCACACAATATAAAAAAGTGCATCATACATGTGCTGTAGCTAAAAAATACAGTGCACAAATGCTACAAACTTAATTTGAGTCAGAGTAACTTCATATCTTAGTGCATTAAAATATATTCAATGGCTTAAAAGTATATTCTGGACTTAAAGATCTTTCACTGTACTGTATGTTTTATGTTGTCCAAACGCAATTCAGTTTGATTTACTTAATCATTTTTTTACAAATTTAGGTTGATTGAACATAACATGAATAAGTTGCCACAAAAAAACCTTAAGACTTGTGTTGTTTCAATTCAGTTTCAGTTGTCTTTGCTGTCATTTTAAATAAGTAGTTTGAACAAGCAGAAAAAGTGTGGAAAAAAGTTTTTTTTGAGTGTGGAGTTAATAGTTTTCATAAAAAAAAAATCTGGTATTTTTAGTACTTCCTAACCGAGAGAGAGCAAAACAAATGAGGGAAGATGACCCTAAAAGTTCCACTTGATCTTTTGGCTAAAGCTTCAAGGTTAAATTGGTTGGGAGAGATGTCTGGTGCTTAGATTAGCAGAGATGTTCATTAACTTCCACTGACACACTGACATCAGTAGTTTACAAAGACTGTACATCACGGACGCTCCTGATTGCTCTGAACATGCAGGTTTCAGGCTGAAAAAGTAAACCCAATACTTCTTGAGCAGCATGTTTTTCTGAGCCATGCAGTGAAGCTAACCGCAATGATTCTGCTGTGTTTATGACATGAAAATCCTGCATCTGCACTTATGAAGGATAATGGAGTCCTTCATCAAAGAGATGAGCTTAGAACCGTCATGGAATTGATCAATGTTTCATTTAGTTCTCATGAGAGCTGCATTCAGCTTCTTTCTCATAATCGCATCAGATTCAAAACATACATGAACAGAGAAAAAGTTCATAATGCAGTGATGAATGTTAACACAGGAATTCATGGGAAGCGCTCGAGGAATTGTAAAAGTATGGCAACAGTTGTTTTTACAAAAAAACAAATGCAGGAGACTAAATGAAAAGCACACAGTAAGAGAAGAAATGTGACAAGAGAAGGAAAATAATGTGAGAACAACTGTGTAACAATGTCTACAATGACATTAGACAGGCCTACTTATTCAAATCTGAAAAATGAAGTAACACAAATACATAAAAGTACAATATGAGAAATATGCACTCATCCCCTCTGGGGTGCTTTTTAAATGATTAAATTATTGAAATTAATACTTACAATATTGGTTGCTGGCTTTTCTTAAAAAGAAGCCGGTCTTAAATTTTCTTTTAGCCTAAATGGATAGTTCCATAAAAACGTTTAACATCCAAAGAACCATTCTATATATTAAAATGTTGTTTTGTTAAAAGAGATCTTTAAAAATACATAAATAAAAATAAAATAAAATCTTTACATGAAGAAAAAAAGAAGCTCTTTTAAAAACTGCTCTCTGAAAGATTCTTATGGGAACCCAGAATGATTGTTTTATGGAACTACTACACTGCACTTTTGGAACATTCATTCATTCATTTTTTTGGGGCTTAGTCCCTTATTTATCAGGGGTCGCCACAGTGGAATGAACCGCCAACTATTTCAACATATGTTTTAAGCAGCAGGTGCTACTTGAGACACCTTTAGTCCACACAATTCACCTAAAGGGCCAGTGACCTTCTTGCTGTGAGGCCGGCCCTACTTTTGGACCATTTATTTTTTAAGAGTACATGTAAAAGTTAAATATAAATGAATTATGATTATAAAAAATACTTTGTTTAAACGATGTTTTTAATGTATGAAAACCAAGCTTTTAATTTGATTTCTTTTAGCTACCTCAACTATAAATAATTAAATAAGCAAGCATGCATGAAGATCTATTCCTACAAACCAAACTCGCAATGAGTAAATGGATTACACAAAAATTGATAGATAGTGATATACAGTAAACTCATAAATACATAAACAATTACACATTGCCACAAAATTTGGCTTTTTCCAAAACCACAAGAAACTATTCAGTCAAGTATGTCTAAACTCTTGTGAATTTGGACGTATAGCTGTTTAAAAGACACAGAAAAGAAAAATATTCTACGTCCCATTCTTAAACTTGCAAGAACTTTTCCAACATCACAATATTGGTTGACTGTATTGACCCCAGATGAAAGTGAGATTTGGGAAGCACCCGGTCTGCTGTGTTGAACCACACTGCAGTGGCAAACATATGCGTGAAATGATGCAGTGTTCAAATGTTACAGCTAAATAATTAACAACAGGGGCAGCATGGTGGCTCAGTGGTTAGCATCGTCACCTCACAGCAAGAAGGTCACTGGTTCGAGTCCCTCTGTGTGGAGTTTGCATGTTATCCCCTACTGGTGCTCTGGTACAGATGAATTAGGTAAACAAAATTGGCCGTACTTTGTGAATGCGAGTGTGTGGGTATTTGCCAGTACTGGGTTGCGGCTGGAAGGGCATCTGCTGCGTAAAACATGCTGGAATAGTTGGTGGTTCATTCCGCTGTGGCGACCCTTAACAAATAAGAGACTAAGCCGAAAGAAATTAAATGAACAACAGCCCATTGCATGAATCACATTCACATAGAAAAACACATGGAAATGTATAGGAAATGAAGTGGGAAGCTAATAAATTTAACATAACATGGAAAGTTGTTTAGAAAAAATATAAATAGATGGGCAACATACACTATAAAAAAATCTTCATGCCTAATTTTTTTAGTTGAATCAAATTAAACTTTCTAGTAATCTTATCTTAAATCAGTAAAACTGGCTAAAATATTACGTCAAACTTCATTCATTCAATTTCTTTTCGGCTTAGTTTCTTTATTAATCTGGGGCCGTCACAGCGGAATGAACCGCCAACTTATCCAGCATATGTTTTACGCAGCGAATGCCCTTCCAGCAGCAACCCATCACTGGGAAACACACACACACATTCACTTCAGACAATTTAGCTTATCCAATTCATCTATACCACGTCTTTGGACTTGTGGGGGAAACCAGAGCACATGGAGGAGACCCACGCTAACACAGGGAGAATATGCAAACTCCACCTTGACACCCAACGTCAAACTTTGTATAACTAAATACTTCTACACTGTAAAAAATAATATGACATGAAAACAAAAGTTGTTACTTTAATATTAATCAGGTTTCAACAAGGTTTATAGTTATACAAAGTTTAACTGAATATTTTAATTAGTTTGACTGATTTACATTTAGATAGATTTAAGTTCCTTTGATTCAACTAAAAAAGACAGCAAGATTTTTTTTACAGTGTAGTTGAAAACTTAACTTATTAAATTAAGTTAAATTAACAAAAGCATTTGTTGTCATGACATTTTGTCATATAATTTTTATAGAGTCAATGTAAACATCTATGCTACGTACATTCACACTTAAAATTAAAGTGCATATAGTTTACTAAAGTATATAAGGATGAAAAATAAGCTGATACTTATCACAGCTTACATTTTATAAATACAATAAAATTTAATTTTATGTTTAACCACTTTGAAACAGAAAATTTGAAGGTGGTCGCTTAATTTAATTTCATATCTGTATATTAAATTATGAACTGTTCACCTGTTTGGTCAGCGTTTGTCATGTTCTAATGATAAAGAGTAGTCTGATGACAAACCCATAAGTAGGCCCACACGGAATCTGCGCGCGCAGAATTCCGCAGATTTTTAGCCCATCATTGATTCTGTTTATTTACTGGTGTAAACCTGTGTAAATGTATATTTATTCTGTTTTTTCATTAATTTCAGTAATATTATTGACTAATATGAAAATATTTATATGGTTTATTTACAACACAGTTTGTAGAGTACTGTTTTTTGTCTTTTAGTAGATATTTTATATGAGAGGCTTGCTTTGTTTACCAAATAAAGTGGATCTAATTGGATTTGCATTGTAAACATTAAATAAAAGTTAAAAAGGTATTACTTTTTAGTTAATATATTAAAGTTTTAGTTATGATACTCCCAAAATCGTTCTGCAAAAATCTGCAGATTTTTAACAAAATTTTGCACAGAAATAGCAAAAAATGTCCGCAGATTCCGTCTGGCCCTACCCATAAGTAACTATTTGGTTTCTACAAATTTTTCTCAGGTGCAAAAATTCACCTTAAACCTAAATTATTATTTCAATATATCCTAATACCTTTTTGACATATCGCCCCGTTCCAACTACAACTAAACTGTGAACAAAAAAAAGTTTCATGATTTTTTTCCCCCGCTTGTCACACATGAATGGCATAGAGCACAACTGACCTCCATCACAAACTGCACTTTGAACTGAAAAACAACTTTCAATCAACTGTGTGCTGAGTGTGTGAAGGCTGTCTTGGTCTCTCTCTCTCTCTCCAGCCCAGGACTTCTGTCAAGTGTCCTCTTTGCTCATCGTGTCACCAATTATGCATTCTGCTGCCACTGAAGCACTCCTGGCAGCGCTCGGCTACTGTCAAGGACATTCAGTCTGGCCTCTGTCAGATGGGGCACTTGTCAAGCTGCCAGTGCACCCGGTGACACTACCCTTCACAGCACACTGGCAGCTGACCGCACTGAATTAATACATAAACCAAAACCAGCCATGAGTGAGCACGTTTACATGCACACCAATTCAACTTAGAGAAATCAGCTTACTGAAATATCCCACTGTCCAACTTATAGTACACACAAACCAATAATCCTGCAATGCAACTAAACTGTACTTGTAAGGTCTGAAATAATACACAATTGTTTGCTTCTATGTAAACACCTTGCAATATGTACATATCAGTTAACAAGTAAATCATTAAAAACTGAAAAAGAGTAGGCAAGGCTATTTATATAGCACTTTTCATATACAATGGAAATTCAAAGTGCTTTACATAAACAGAAATAAAAGAAACAAGTATAAGAAAACAAAACATAGAAGAACAAAATGTTTAAATTCTGATAAAAACATATTAAAATGTGTTAAAATGTTATAAAAGAATAAAAAAGAAAAGAAATACATTATGGGGGGATAGGGGGCATTAGCTGAAGGCAGATTCACCCTGCTTTGACTGAACTCTTGGAATTTCTAATTAATTTGATCCTAATGATCTTAGTGATCTGTATCCAGTGAGCATATCTGCAATGTATTCAGGCCATTTAGTGATTTACAGTATTGGCAAGTAGTAATAATTTAAAATCTATCCTGAATGTAACTGGGAGCCAGTGTAAAGACCTGAGGACAGGTGTGATGTACTCCTATTTTCTGGTTCTGGTCAGAATCCAGCAGCGTTCTGGATCAGCTGCAACTGTCTGACTGTCTTTTTGGGAAGGCCAGTGAGGAGGCAGTTACAGTAATCCACCCTGCTGCTGATAAAAGCATGAACAAGTTTCTCTAAATCCTCACTGGAAACAAAGCATCTAATTCTTGCAATGTTTTGAGATGATAATATGCTAATTTAGTTGCTTTGAAATGACTACTGAAACTCATAACTGACTCCAGAGTAACACTAAGATGCACTGTCTTTCGGATGAGATGTTAAACCGAGGTCCTGATTCTCTGTGTTCAATAAAAAACCCATTGCGCTTCACGTAAAAAAAAGGGATGTAACCCCGGTGTCCTGGCCAACTTCCCTCCATCTGCCCTTACCTATCATGACCTCCCAATCATCCCCATCCACCGAATTGGCTCTATCACTGTCTCTCCACTCCATCGATAGCCTGTGTGTGGTGAGCGCACTGGCGCCGTTGTCGTAGTCCATGTAAATGTAATAGGTGTTACATTGAAAAAAAAAAAAAAAAAAAGATTAATTGGATTTGCCAATTTTTTTTAAGGTCAGTGGTTGCAAAATCTTTTATATGGGCTTAATTGAAACAAACAAAGTTGAATATAACTTAAATTGTTTGTTTAAATTCAGCCCATATCATTTGTTTGCAAGTATTGACCATAAAAAGCAAAAAAATTGTAAATTCAATGAATCACATTCTTTTAAATGTAGAACAGACAAACCTCACTATTTCCCCGTCAAAACAAGGGGAAAACCCTTCACAAAAAGCCAGATGAATTATATTAAGTTTACAGGTGTTTATATTGATGACAAACGGTAAGGCCATTCAAACAATGCTGAAATTCTTGGCCGCACTGCAGGATATGGAAGGAATGGTCGCATTGACATTCCTGGCCATTTCCTCGACGCACGTTAAGCGTCTTCAGCCAGTTGCATACTTTCCAGATCTTCATCCTCAGTATCCCTGCAGAGATTCCACAGGTCTGCGTGGACAACAGGTGTGCAGCCCGAACGGACTTTCCAAGGATGTCCAGTCAACAGAAGACTCATTACTGCTCTTCCCTTACATCTGAAAACAAAGGGACTGGAATTCAGGAGGATGCACACTTACATGCCTGTGATTTTAAAGATAGGTTCCCCTGCGCTGGATCCTGAGCGCCATGCCAAGATATTGTGTATATTCATCCAGAAGGAAGTTTTTCATTTGCTTCAGATAATCAGATAACTGTATTAGTCCAAGAGGGCTCTTGTGGTGGAGTCCTTGAAAAAGAGAGAGAGAGAAAAGAACAATGGAAATGAGTAAAACGAGAGAATTTATTTACACATTGCACATACTGTAAGCAGTCTCCTCTTGCCAAAAAATATATACGGGTCAAAGATGAAATGTCGCATTTTAGTGTCTAAATCAAATGCAATTCTTACATTTTAAATGTGGCTATAGAAAAAAGCATACTTTACACAATACACATAAAAGAACACTTTACATAATACACATATTATTGTATGTACCAATTGTCACTATTAATTACTGGCTTATTACCAGCCCAGATTTAAAATATTAGCTGTTTTTTTGTACTATTGAAATACATTTTCTGTTTATTATTATTCATCCACAATCCTAGTATTAATAAGCAGGAAATTTGGAGTTTATAGAGCTTAAAACATTGTTAATAGTTTAATAGCACACTGAAAAACATGCTTTTTCTTAGGATTTTTTTTTTGGTCTCGTTTCTAGACCAAATTTCTAAAAATTCTGAAATTAAGACGCATTTTTAAAACAAGTAAAACATATTAACTTGTTTAAGAAGTAGTATGTCAAAATTAAGTATGGTTTTTCTTAAAACAAGCTAAAAGTCTGCAAAAAATGTCAAAATGAAAAACAAGATTATTTTGCTTAGCCCTTTGGAAGATTATTCTACTTGTTTTAAGGAAAAACTCACTTAATTTTAGTATTTTATTTCTGAAAACAAGACAATCTATTTTAATTCATCTTGAAAATGCTTCTTGGTTTTTTAGATATTTAGACTAGAAATAAGAGAAAAACTAAGTAACAAACACATTTTTTTATTTTGTAGTGCAAGATTTATCCATTAAAAAATGCCTACAATTTTTATATTTTAAATGTAAATGACATTAAATGAAAACTATCTTCAGGTTAACAAAGAGAAAACTAAAGTCAATGCATTTGGTAACAGAGATGAGGTTCTTGAGTTGAATAGACACCTTCACTCTGAGGTCAAGCAAAAAATAAAGTCAGGAATCTCAGCGTGATTCTGGAGTCAGATATTAGTTTTAGTTGTCATGTCAAAGCAACTAAATTAGCATACTATCATCTCAAAAACATTGCAAGAATAAGATGCTTTGTTTCCAGTGAGGATTTAGATTTACTTGTTCATGCTTTTATCACCAGCAGGGTGGATTACTGTAACGGCCTCCTCACTGGCCTTCCCAAAAAGACAGTCAGACAGTTGCAGTTAATCCAGAACGCTGCTGGATTCTGATCAGAACCAGAAAATAGGAGCACATCACACCTGTCATCAGGTCTTTACACTGGCTCCCAGTTACATTCAGGATAGATTTTAAAGTATTACTGCTTGTTAATACTGTCAATCACTAAATGGCCTCAATACATTACAGATATGCTCACTGAATACAGATCACTCAAATCATTAGGATCAAATTAATTAGAAATTCCAAGAGTTCAGTCAAAGCATAATGAATGGCCTTCAGCTACTGTGCCGCCCGCTGATGGGCTTCCAGAAATGATCATACTGTATGTGCTCCAACATTAGGCACATTCAAATTAAAACTGAAAACACATCTGTTAGGCTGTGCACAGTGCTACGTCTGACAGATGGCACTTTCTTTTCTTTCTTTTTATTAATTTTTAACTTGTTTTAACACATTTTAATCTGCTTTTAATCATTGATTTTCAGCTGTTTTTATTTTATAATACGGTACTTGATTCTTTTATTTCTGTTTATGTAAAGCACTTTGAATTACCATTGTGTATGAAATGTGCTTTATAAATAAACTTGCCTTGCCAACTTGCCTATACAAGGATCAATATGTCGGATTTAGTTAGGTGTTACAGTTATTTACATTATATTATTTACATTTTTACAGAGTTTGAAGGTAAAAGAAGCTTGAAAATCTCACATCTCTTGCTTCTGTTCCATCCTGTTGTGCTCCTTCCATCCGTCTTTGTAAATAAACACACATAAACTTGCTAATCTGCCAGTTCCAGTTGTGAAGGAACATTTGTGCACATGGAAGTACTCCTGTGTGTTTAATCGCATTTAAAATATCACCATGGTGATTATGGGAGATGGGCTTAAAAGCAGAAATTACACATAATTGGTTCTTTCTCCGCATGAATGCTTTCTCAGAAGGCATATGACACTGGGCCAAACAAATAAGCCTACAGCGTGCATAAACGGCTGTGATGACAGCTGAAAAGCCATTTCACATCTACAACATATTTCTGTAAATGCACTGTCTTGATTTAGAGTGGCAAACAGCACAGTCATTCAAATCAAAGCTTTAAGGAGGTAAATAACACGCTTATTGTTTCTGTCTACTGTTAATAAAACAAAACAAACATAATAAAAACGAACAGATTACATTTATGTTTTTTGGCCAGTTGATTGAAAACGTATTGCTGGTAGACAGAGAAAAATCCAGGAAAAACAGCAGGCTTTGAATATCAGACTTTGGACCACATGGTGCTGATAAACAATAACAAACACAACAGTGGGCGGCAAACTCTTCACTAAGGCCAAGAGGAACTGAACTTTTAGTCTTATTTACTGTAATTCAGTAGAGTGGAATTATTTCCTTTAAATGCTCTGAAACACTACACTGCACATACAGTAGTGTCTCAAAATAGGCACTGTCTAAATTCATAACAGGTTTCAATATGATTAATGTAACTATTTTTAGGCTTTTTAAAAAACGGCCATTCAAATATTTATCAGATTATTTATGATATTAAGAATGCATAAATGTTGTCATAATAATAAAAATAAATATTTGTTATATATTCATATGGACACCAAATCAGCCCTTACAGAGTGTTCTGACAAATCATGTGCAATGAAGGCTGGAGTAAAGATCCTGAAAATTTAGCTTTGCCACAACAGGAATAATTTACATTTTAAAGCATAATTAGTATCTTAAAATAGAAAACACTATTATTTTTAAATATTATTTTAATTTCAAAATCAAATTTTTTATGTATTTTTATGAAGTACATGCTGCTTGTGTAAGCAGAAAAGAATCTTCTTAAACAAAAAAATCAACACATTTTTATTTGCAATTCTAAACAAAAATTGCAATTTATAAACATATGACCTAATTATTTTTTTCACTTCTTGGAATTATTCATTCATTCATTCATTTTCTTTTCAGCTTAGTCCCTTTATTAATCTAGGGTTGCCACAGTGGAATGAACCGCCAACTTATCCAGCATTTTTTTAACGCAGCGGATGCCCTTCCAGCTGCAACCCATCTCCGGGAAACATCCACACACACTCATTTACACTCATACACTACGGACAATTTAGCTTACCCAATTCACCTATACCATATGTCTTTGGACTTGTTGGGGAAACCGGAGCACCCGGAGGAAACCCACGCGACCAAGGGGAGAACATGCAAACTCCACACAGAAATGCCAACTGACCCAGCCGAGGCTCGAACCAGCGACCTTCTTGCTGTGAGGCGAACGTGCTACTCACTACGCCACCCTGGCACCCCTTCTTGGGATTATTATTTTTTTCTCTGAAATGTATGAAAAATGATAAACTGTAAGATGAAGGTAAAACTGAGGAAAACATTTATTACCTATGCTTGTTTTTAAATAAATTATGAATAGAAAGCAACAAGTAACATCATTTGAAATGAAACCTTTTGCAACTGTATAAATGTTACTTTCCTTTATGATCAGTTTAAGGCAGGGGCAGGCAATTAATTTTTCCAAGGGGCCACATTAGACTCTGGGGTGCTTTTAGAGGGCCAGACCAGTACAGTTAATTTGTTTAAAATGTTTATTCATTTATTTTTTTAATTTCTGTGAAACTATTCAATAAATATTTATAAAAACTAGAATATTTTTAAAAATAGAATCAATTTTACACACAAAAGTATTTTAAAGAGCAGCATCACAATATCAACTTCATATAAATGCCACAGGGTTGTTTGCTTAATTGTTTCACCTTAGTTCATTTTTATTTATTTATTCATTCATTCATTCATTCATTCATTCATTCATTTTCTTTTCGGCTTATTCCCTTTATTAATCCGGGGTCGCCATAGCGGAATGAACTGCCAACTTATCCAGCATTTGTTTTACGTAGCGGATGCCCTTCCAGCCGCAACCCATCTCTGGGAAACATCTATACATTCTCGTTCACACACATAAACATCGGACAATTTAGCTTACCCAATTCACCTGTACCACATGTCTTTGGACTTGTGGGGGAAACCGGAGCACCCGGAGGAAACCCACGCAACCACGGGGAGAACATGCAAACTCCACACAGAAATGCCAACTGACCCAGCTGAGGCTCGAACCAGCGACCTGTGAGGCGAACGTGCTACTCACTACGCCACCGTGGCGCCCTCATTCATTCATTTATTTATTTATTTATATTTTTTATGTTCAGTGAGAGAATTCTAGCCTGTGTTGGGCTGAACAAGGGCACTGAAGTCAAGTTGAACGTGATGTGAATAGGCTCTGTGATGTAATGATCACCAATGAGAGAGGATCTGTATCTGCATTTGTTAAATCGTCAATCTGAGGTAATTAGTCTACCTTTATTATTGTGTAATTTCATACAAAGTGTGAAGCTGCCTGGTTGGTTCCTGTCACATGACTCATGGTTTGCTCGCAGCGCTCTGAAATGTCTTAATTTTTTCAACTCGTGGCGCCTGGAAAACGTGAACTTGAAAGCATGTGCATCCCTTCCTATTTGCGCGACGAGCAGGAACATCTACATTTGCGGTTTCTCCGAGATGGACGTCCAGCGTTCTCTCCAGCCTAGACTGCAGTTCTGCACAAGACGTCTGGGCATAGGAGAAATGGTCGTGCCCAACTGAGCCTGGTTCCTCTCGAGGTTTTTTAATTCTTCACTTTCGCCAATTGATGAAGTTTTTTCCTCGCCGCTGTCGCCACTGGCTTGCATGGTTCGGGACTTGTAGGGCTGCGCATCGATGGATTAATCTTCAGTGTTTGGACTCTCAGCAGTGAATATTAAACCACACTGAACTGAACTAAAATTAACTTCAACACTGAAAACTGGACCTTAATGCATGTGAAGCTGCGTTGACACAATCTACATTGTAAAAGCCCTATACAAATAAAAATCAATTCAACTGAATTGAAATAGGCGCCACGGTGGCGTAGTGAGTAGCACGTTTGCCTCACAGCAAGAAGGTCGCTGGTTCGAGCCTCGGCTGGGTCAATTGCCATTTCTGTGTGGAGTTTGCATGTTCTCCCCGTGGTTGCGTGGGTTTCCTCCGGGTGCTCCGGTTTCCCTCACAAGTCCAAAGATATGCGGTATAGGTGAATTGGGTAAGCTAAATTGTCCATAGTGTGTGTGTGTGTGTGTGAATGAGAATGTGTGGATGTTTCCCAGAGATGGGTTGCGGCTGGAAGGGCATCCGCTGCATAAAAAACAAATGCTGGATAAGTTGGCGGATCATTGCGCTGTGGCGACCCCAGATTAATAAAGGGACTAAGCCAACAAGAAAATGAATGAATGAATGAATGAATTGAAATAACGAAACTGAAACTGAAAGTCCCCATTTGTTGACTCGCAATATCAGACCTGCGCATTGCAAGGCCCTGTTTGCAGTTAAATTTAAAATAACTAATGCCCAATGTCTGGTTTATGGTGTCATTAATTAATACAATCATTTAAAAAAGGTACTTCTAAGAGGTAATAAATCATGAGTTGTACAAATACACTACTGTTTGCAAATCAACAGTAATAAAAAATATTAATTCAACATATCAGACTGATTTCTGAACAATCACTTATAATTGAAGAATAAACAGCTTTGAATCATATGAATACATTAGATTTTAAAATGTAGTTATTTTAAACTGAAATAAAATTTGACAATACTATTGTTTTTTTGTACGGTATAAAACAAAAACACCAACTGACTCAATTGAACAGCTACACTATACATTGACATATTATAAATTAATCTCTTGGGACAAGAATAACTTGAAACAAAAATGTGTACATGTAACTCCTTTCCTAAGAGATTAATTAGCCACATTTGGCTTCTGCTGCTTAGTGACCATCATGTTATGGAGAAAGAGTCAATTGAAGCACTGAAGCATCTCAGCTTTCCTGTTTATGTCCGAAATGTTGCGTCCAAAACCTTGAGCGTGTTCACCTCAGGCGCTGGCGAAGCCTCGGTTGTGTTGTCACAGCGTTGATTGATGAAGCCATTACTGTAGCGCTCCGTGCAGCACATCCACATCCAGCTGCAGCCGGACCAGAGCTCGCTCTGTCATAGGATGTCATCGAATTGTTTGCATTAGCGGAAACAAATACATTTGCAAAACAAACAAACAGAAATATATCCCACCTGAAAACTTCCTGACGATAAGAAAAGAAGCATGCGAGTGCCGATGGCGGTGGTCAGCCTGGTTCCTGTGGGACCGGCGTCTTCCTGAGCTTTTGTCCTGGGGATCCACTTTGCGGGAGAGGGACTGGCGTACACATTCAAAAGCAGCAGCTGTTTTCTTTTTAGATAGTTCAGGGATGTTATATGAGCCACATTAGTGAGGCCTCTATACGGTACAGTCCCTCTAGGATTTTGCAATCGCCACAACATTCAGAGGAGGTAGCATTTAAAAAAATATTTCAGCACATTTTACAAAAAACTGCTTTTTTTTAAACGTAGTAACTGTGTGCTACAACAGTGAGTGGGCCACATATCACCTGTACTATATTGTACTAGACACTTTAAAAACGCCAACCTGATTTCACCAAGTAGGACACAGTCCTGGATTAACATCTATGTTGATTCTGGAACAACAATCCAATCAGTCAATCAGAATTAAGAGATATGTTTACCATTGATGTTAAGTTCAGGTTTACGGTTAGGTCATTGCACTTCTACAGTACAAGACTGTTAACTATTATTCCCCTCTGAGTAATTTACAGTTATGGTTGGGTTTAGGGTAGGGAATTGGTATGGATCACATTTTCCAACAAAAATTCTGTATCAGGATCAACATAGATGTTAATCCAGGATGGCATCGTACTTGGCAAAATCATGACATGCCTTTCACAAGCACTCCCTGCGACAAACACAAGTTATATTCTACATAACTGTACTTGGGCATTGCACTACAAATAATCTTGCACCTCATCCAATATATGCTTAAAATATGGCTTTTGGATCACAAGAACAGTATTTACTGTATGCCCATTTCCTGTGAATATTCTATCAGATAATATTTTACAGAATGCATAGCCCTTTACTCAGTATGTTTACAGTCAGACAGTTCTTAGCTGTGTATGAGTTTAAAATTAACATTTTAGCTGTGCTCTAATACTGTTTGTATGTACACTACTGGTAAAAAGCTCGGGGACAGTAGGATTTTAAAATGTTTTTTAAAAATAAGCTTGTCAAATTGTGAAATGTTATTGAAATATACAGTAATTGTTCATAATTTAACTTAATTTATTCCAGTGATTTTAAAGATGAATTTCCAGCTTCATTACTCCAGTCTTCAGAATCACATATTAATTATTGTTATTAATATTTTTTTATTAATATTATAATTATTAATGGTAATAGTAATAAGAGCAGTAATGACTGGACTAATAATTTCTAAGTAATAAATAAATATTTAATAAAGTATTTAACAATTTAGCATTTTTGTTTTACATTTAATAAATGCCACCTTGATGAACAGAATAACTTTATTTAAATTATTAAATAAAATTAATAATAAAAAAAAGAAAAAAGAAAATTGACCCCAAACTATTTGCTCTCAGTCTTTAACTGGAGGCTTTCAGTACTTTGGTTTCTGACCCCACTTCTTAGTTTAAGTGTGTTCAAATAGTTTTCAAACAACACAAAAGACTGATACATGGATTTTTTTAATGGCCCATATAATTTAGAGTGAGAATATTGAACAACAACAAAAGCAGCTCAGTTTTGCATAAAACAGGACTTTTCTGCTCTTGCTATTTAATACCACAAATGTAAACCAATTACATTTTCAAAATGTAGTCTGCTGCAGTAAATCTGATGTCTTCTAATAATACAGTAAGATTTACCTAATTACCAACAAATTAGTAAGACATCAAGACATTTAAATACTTTCATGATGAAAGCTCTGCAGTTTTAGTTGCGAAAGTTTTTAGGCAAAATCGCATAAAGTGTTTCCTATTTTATAAAAAACAGACAAAAGTATGACCATCGCCGCCATGTTCAGCTCGTTCGCTGCATTCTCGGAGGGGGCAGTTTTCGCTTCTTGTTTGCTCTGTTTTGATTACATTTAGCTTACAAATAAAGTAAATGGGTTTTATGCAAGTTTAAATCAAAAACGTATGGGAGCGAGAAACAAACACGTCTACTCCATTAGCTCATCCAACCGGAAGTAGAACAGAATTTTAAACAAACTTTGGTTTATTTTGATAAATAATTAGTTAAATAATATAAAATAATGTTAAATAATGTTAAATAATAATTAAAATAATTAGTTATTTTGACTAATTTAGAGTCAGTTATATAAAAAATATATAATACTGTAAGATTTTTATGGTTACATTTCTCTCAGATTTTCCTTTATACAAATAACAGAGCTCAATGATGCTTGAGGTCAAAAAAAGGCAATTTTTTTTTTGAAATTGCAAAAAAAGAGAGACAAAAATAATTCTTGCTGCAAATTGAAGGCAGCAAAACAAATTGAATTACAGTGAATGTTGCTTCGGGGATAAATGGTACAAGTTGGCGTGGTGGTACTTGTGTTTAAAATAACTGTGTGCATTGGATCAGCTTGTAGTAAAGCTGAAATTGGATGTATTGTTTTATGAGGGAAGGCATACCGGATTGGTTACACACTCACGCTAATCAATGACAGGTGTGTCCAGCTCTCAGAGGTGTTAACACTGGGGCCCAGGCAGTGTAGCCGTAGGGGAGGTCTGTGAACGCGGGTCAAACACACACACACACACACACACACACACACACACACACACACACACA
>CAIGQQ010038942.1:10696226-10728482 GCA_903798035.1 Danio albolineatus
CACACACACACACACACACACACACACACACACACACACACACACACTGAAAACTCACTGTTCTTTTCTTCTCAGAATTGAGTTTATTTTCCTCAGTTAAATGTTTTAAGCTCAGAAGTAAATGTTACAAACTTACAAATGGAGTTACCATATTTTGAAAATAACTTTTTCCAACCACTTATTTGGCCAAAAAATCATGTCCATGTTTATTTTTAATATTGTTATTGTGGTTTGTAATAGGGCGACACAATGGCGCAGTAGGAAGTGCTGTCGCCTCATAGCAAGAAGATCACTGTTTCGAGCCCTGGCTGGGTCAGTTGACATTTCTGTGTGGAGTTTGCATGTTCTCCCCGTCTTCGCGTGGGTTTCCACCGGATGCTCCGGTTTCCCTACTGTCCAAAGACATGCTGAACAGGTGTATGAGTGTGTCTAATGAGTGCTTCCCAGTGATGGGTTGCAGCTTGAAGGGCATCCGCTGTGTAAAACATGCTGGATAAGTTGGCGGTTCATTCCGCTGTGGCGACCCCTGATGTATAAAGGGACTAAGCCGAAGGAAAATGAATGAATGAATGGTATGTAATAGTTTTTTTATTTTGATCTGACACTAAGGCCATGTTTTCACCAAGTATTGAGAGTGGATGATGCTAGATATTAATGTAAATGTGTCAAAGATATTTTGAGTTTCCAGTGGTAGTTTAAATCGCATTAGAAAAAAATACTTTTGTGTAAACTCTCAAGTGATCGATGCATATGACCAGCCACTATCTCCAATATTCTGCCAATTTAAATAAAAAATAACAAAATTATAGAAAAGGTAAGCATAGATAAAAGTAAAAAAAAACAATGTTTTCTTACTAGTCTTGATACTAACATAGTAATTGGTGTAGTAATTGGTGTAGAGCAGAAATAAAAGCTGCTACTCTACAGAATATATAATTTTCCGTTGCCTCTTTTTGCTTCCATAATGAATCATATTTTCCAATACTCAATGAAATATTGAAAGTGGTCAAAAGTGGACATACAGTATTAATCAGATTAAAATACCAGACTTACTGTAAATGGAAAAGAGTCTGCATCAACTGATGATCTTTATCGACCAAAACCCATATTATATCAGGTGTAAACAGGCCCTGATTGACAAGAGTTTAGAGATAAGTTTCAGCTTCCAAAATAACCTGTTTAGCTGACTAATGTGGGCAAGCTTGAGGTAAATATTATTAAAAATGTATACATGCTGCTAGGCTCAGAATGGAGGTCATCCAAAAGTGTAGCCCACAGGCCAAGAGAGCCTGGCAAGCTTGATCTCCTAATTGCCCAGCACTCAATAGGTGCCCAAAAAGATTTCAATTCCTCTTGAAAGATCTAAAAAGAATTCCATCACAGAACAAATCCGGTTTTACAGATCATTCGAAGCGTGAGGCGTGTTTGGAATAGCAAAACTTCCACTTGTCTGGTAGGGCCATTGGTTCCAAAGAAGACCAACTCATGACATGCTGTAAATCACAGAGGTCTGGTCCACAGGGGTTTCTCAGACAGGACAGTGTTCACTCTCTGTAACCTTTTTAGAAGGTGTGCGTGTGCGTCAGACGGCCTCACGGGACTGCTTGTGAGAATGTTAAAGGCTGGTCGCCGCCAGATTGATACAGAACGCAGCACGCCATCAGAGGTCCACTAAAATGGAGCCATAAAAAATTTACCAACCTGCAATAAATTTTTCACTCCAAGAAAACTTGAAGTGGTCCGGAGAGTAACAGGACAGGAAAAGAGGTTGAGACGGGGGCAGTTGACATGCCAAAGCAGAGCAAAACTGCACATGAAACAAAAACTTAGCTAAATATTGTTCCAAACCGAAGGACTTTCGTTCATCTTCTGAACACAAAAGATGATATGTTTCTGTCAAATTTGAAAGCTTTCACTCCCACCACTGAATGCCTGTTCTTCAAAAACCTTCACGTCAAAAGGTTTGTACTGGTAAAGAGGTTAATGTTTTTATTTAAATCAAAGTCTAAACTTAATCTGTACACCTATTAAAGGGACTATGCCTCTTCAGAAGAAGGTTTCGGGTGACTAGACATTCACCAGAGAAACAAAGTGCACCAGATTTGATTTCTATATTATTATATTTAAATTATAATTCTGCCATAATTTATTCACCCCATGTTGAGTTAACTTGTTCTGCTAAACTTTCATTCATTCATTTTCTTTTCGGCTTAGTCCCTTTATTAATCCGGGGTTGCCACAGCGGGGTTGCCACAGCGGAAACCGGAGCACCCGGAGGAAACCCACGCAACCACGGGGAGAACATGCAAACTCCACACAGAAATGCCAACTGACCCAGCCGAGGCTCGAACCAGCAACCTTCTTGCTGTGAGGCGAACATGCTACCCACTAGACCACCGTGGCGCCCTCTGCTAAACTTTAAAGAAGATATTAGGAATGCTGGAAACCAAAGACTTGCTGGTTCCAGTCGACTTCCATTATTTTAAAAAATACACTGTATATTTATTGTGTTTAATTGATACAGATTTGGAGCAGCCTGAGGGTCAGTAAATAATGACGATAATGACGAATGAGAATGATCCCTTTAACCAAAGCATTTAAACTGTGCACTACATTCTGAAACTTACACAGCATAGACAGGAAGTTCTCTGTAACACTAGTCATTTTTCATTTGTCAACAACAAAGGAACAAAGTAAAAGAGGTGAAATGCAATGTCAGACTATGATTATGCCTGCAGGAATAAAGCATTCCTGGTGTAGTTTTAGTCATGAGGATCCTAAATGACGTGTTTTGTTTTTTTAAATCCCACCATTTATTTTCTTAATTGGACAGTATACCAATAAATGAAAATGAACTGAACTGTATTCAACATTACCTTTCATTCACATCCTCAGCAATCTTTCTGTTTGAAAACATATACAGTAGCATATGTTAGAAATTTGTAAAAAGTCAATAAGCACAAATAAATTAGGAATATTTTGATGAATAATACAACACATGCATCTGTCTACGTTTTACACAAACACATTAGTTCATGTGTGAGCTTGCGTTTGCATATAAATCGTTTTGTGCACACAGACGCTCCAGTATGAAGTGAACATGCACAGGAAATTTTGTTGAGGCTCTGAATTATACAGTAGGTAATAATCTTGTAAAAATTGTTCAGTTTCATTCACAAGCTAATCTTTATTTAGTTTTCCATGTACAGCAGATTTTAATTGACTCTCAAAGCGCTGGTAGTCTTTGACTTGGATTTTATGAATCAGTATTTTTTTAATAAAAAATCTTCTTAAAATTATGTATCTCTTTAAGCCTGGGACAGACCAAGTCGATGACAAAGAGTTAGTGTCGATAAAACTGACTGTTGCCGCTGTGTCAGGTCCTGTGTCTGGACCAAAGAGCTGCGTGAAAACATCAAACAAACAAGAGTAGACTAAACCAGAATGTGTGTTTTAGGTCTGCATGAGAGAATGTCTCTTTCCATACGTGCAGGTTGCATGGAGTCAGCATGTTCATTGCACAAAAGGAAACCGGAACTAGTACTGCACACATACAAACCTTAAAGAAAGCAGTGTTTATGTCAATATTGTGTTTAAGATGCACATGCATCTAAAAGTCATTGCGTAACCTTCCCTTACTCGTCAAGCGCACATGACTATAACGTCACCGGAAGACAGCAGACCAGCCTTCACTGTAAACACTGTATTTTCGATAGCCATGGATGTTTTATATTCATTTGTTACTTTAAGTAACAACTCGACCTCGTCGTCGGTCCTCAAAAAGACCTCTCTTGCTTTCTTTGCCATCGCGTTCATCGTTCAACCAACGTTTGTTGGCTAACAATAACCAAATGCCGAGCGAGACACATGCTTCCTGTTTATACTCGAACGCGCATGTCCAGAGTGCGCGAATGGTCACGTGATATACGTTTCTGGTGGCATAGTGTGGACGGAGATCTGTTGAGAGACGCTGGGTGAAACGCTAGTGTGGACGCGGATTGTTTTAATGCTAAAATGCCGTTTTAAAACTAAAACGCACTAGTGTAAACGGGGCCTAAGACATGCACTCTCATAGGTCCAGGTATGCTCTCTAAAGCCTGGTTTGTACTCGAAGCGTCCGCTAGTTCGCTTGAGTGAGTGCGGCGTATGTGACGTCATCGCGGAGCTTGCGGATGTTCGCTTTGGGTGCGCGCGACATTATTTCGGCTAGCGAATCTCATGATTTTTTTTTTTAACTTGCGCAAACAGTGCGCACGTCGCCGCGTTTGATTTGAGTTGAATATGAATCACTTTGAAGAGATTTTGCCTGAAACAGGTACGACTGTACAGACACCTTCAGTTTCTTTTGACCACCCCCTGTCGTTTTAAAGAATATCACAACGGCGAACGTGGCAAGTATAAAAGCCTCGTCCGTTTCGCGAGGTGCATGCGCACTCAGCGGAGGCGCGCGATGCGGCGTCAGGCGAAAGTATAAATCCAGCATCAGACACATGCTCTCAATAAAGCAAGTGACATAACTGTGAGGGGTTGGGATAGGGGCGGGGTTAAACGTAGACATTCCTGAGAGTGCATGTCTGAGCGAGCATGTTTGACAGTACATGTGGCCTGCGGCCTTCCTGTTTATGTACCATTTTCACAGTACTTCTCGCTCCCCACAGAAGGATTCAGTCGAGCAAATATGTCTGATAATCCATGTTGTTTGCAAATATTTAAGAGATGCAACAAAATGACAGCCGGTTTCTTTGTTTTCTCTCATGACTAGCATTGTTTGCTTGGTTTTGTCACTTCAGTTTTTGCTCTTGTGCTCTAAATGGTAGCAGAACAGCCAATCAAAGTGCTCTCTATAACTAATAGATAACGCCGATTCTACATGGTGAATCGGGCATACTGTACTTCCTCCGACATGAGCCTTATGAGAGGCGACCTGTGGACCACACCAAACAAACTAACCTGATAGACGCTCACTGATGGCTTCGATTTGTGTTTCAGTCTGTGATTTCAGGCTTTAAAGTCACCTGCAAATTGGGCTCAACGGTAACTTCTCATGACTTTTTTGAGACAGACAGACAATTGAGCTGCACTGTACACTTCCAGTGCCAATGGATTTAGTGTTGCAACATTTCCAAACAACATTTGGCACTTACATCATAAGAGGAGAATTCATGACAGACAAAAAGCAAGAAGACATGGTGACCCTGCTAAACTTTTCTCAACGGCCAGGCACCTGTTTTCTGCAAATAGCACTGAACATCTGCACTTCACCCTACACCATTATAATCCATCTACATCTTCCCCTCTTCCTGGTCAAATCTATTTCCCCGGGGAATTCTGAGTCCCCTCGCAATCCCATGGATCCTCTTCCATGGATTACTCCCATCCTGCGCAGTGGCTTTTGGGTGCCAGCGAGCCGCGGCTGAGGACACAGATGGGAGCAAAGCCCTGTGATAGCTTCCATATGTCAGTGCACTCCTGAGGGCGCTCTTTTATTTCTTTCTTTTTGCACTTCTCTTACTATCAATCTCTCATGGTTTTCTCATCATTTTTTGTCTGTTGAAGAAAAGGGGAGCAAACAAAGATAATGTGAGCAAAAGAGGCAAAGGAATTTACTTCTTGTGCTCAAATAAATCACTCATATAATATGTTTCTGTCTATTATTTTACAATTAAAAAAGAAGTGGTAAGTGAAAAGACAAAAAAAGTTGTTCGAAACCTTCAGTATACGTATGGTCTTCAGACTGCTTCTCCACAAACAAGCAGAGGAAGAAAATCACAAGACATCGTCTCAGAAAAATAATTGCAGAAATTTCATTTTGCACGATATTGCCATTAAATTTAAAACACATAAGAGATGTGTGGCTTTTGACCTATTACTTTTCTGTATTGCTCCAGGACTAATTTAATATATTTGTTTATGAAAGAATAAAATGTTTAGTGTTGAGTAATTTTTTTTAACATTACTTAAGCATCTATATCTTTTTTGTTTTGAGCATTAAAAACTCGAGATGATGGATGGTAAAGCCTAAAGTGTCTTCTTTCTAAAGATACATGAACCATGAATGTAGACAAAACTATTCAGCTACTATTACTGTTTTAGTTCGGGTGCCTCTGATGGTGCAGGAAAAGGAGGACACCAATAGTCTCGGAAAACGTTTTACAGAAATCTAATTTTGCGTGCTATCTTCATCAAATTGAAAATATAAACTCACGAGACACTTGGCTTTCAAGGCATATTTTCTTCTAGGTTATTACATTAATGTTTCCCTGTTTGTATATGAAAAAACAAATATTGAATTATTCATAAATGTACAACATTTTATATTTTTAGCATGAAACGTTCTAGATACATGACCATAGTAAAGCTCAAAGTCTCTCATTTCCGATAATACCAATAATGTTTGTAGCTTACTGGAGTCAAGAACTGTTACTATTTAAAGTTAGGTAGATGTAAATCCCCAGAAGTGAGTGCTGGCTAATGGTTTTAAAGGTATAGCACAAATAAAATGCATTTTGAGAGAGTTTGCCTTTGTGTTGATTAAAAGAATAATTTAATCAAAAATGGAGAAAAACATCTAAGATTTGTTACCTAATTTAAAGGAATGATAGGTCACCCAAAAAGGAAAATTCTGACCTTCACTTGCTCCAAACTTGTTACAGTTTCTTTTTTTCTGTTGAACACAAAAGAAAATGTTTTAAAGAATACTGGAAACCTATAACCATTGAGTTCCATAGCATTTGATCATCCTACTATGGATGTCAATGGCAACCTGTTTACAATACTGTTTAAAATATCTTCATTCAAAAAAAGAAACTCATAAACGTTTTGAACCACTTGAGGGTGAGTACATTTTCCTTTTTGGATGAACTATAACTTTAAACCCTTTGTGAACTTACTGCGATAAATTTTCTTGCCTTTCCAAGAATGCTGAAAGGCAAAATACAATGATCTGGTTCTCCATAAGAGCCATGCTGTGCCTCTGAGGTCTTGCAAACATGAATAATCTGTTTAGCATAACTTATCTGTCATAGACGTTAGGCAGTTAAAGCCACCCCTGGGGAACTGTGACACAGACCTGTAGAGCTCTATGGTAAATAAGAACAGCCAGGAAGCCAAAAAATATCCTTTTGACACCACAAGTCTGGGAGGTTCGCTCATCTGCGCTGACACATATGGTCAGTAATATCCCCCCTCTGATTATAATCCTTGAAGTCAACCTCATTAACCAGACATCCGCATTGAACCCTGACTGAAAAGGGGCAGAAAGTTTGCCTGTCAATCAACACCAACTGACTGAAAAAAAATGCATGTAGAGAAAATGATCCAGGTCTTGAGACCAGCTGCACTTTCTCATCACCTCTATGTCTGACTCAAACATGCTAGCTTTAATAAATACTAGCTACTATTGTAATATTATGAACAAATAACCCAAACAATTTTACCAATGTATTTATTATTAATAATCCAATAATACGTTTTAATAAAGATTACCATTACTTTGTGTTTTGACTTAACTTTGCTTACAAGATAACAAAAATGTAATAAAATATTTAATATACATTTCAATTTGAAAGTATTAATATATATTTTTTTATATATTGGTTTATTAATTTATAAAAATTATACCAAATATTATAATATAAATAACTTATAAATTTATTTAGGGAAATACAGTGGGGAAAATAAGTATTCAACACGTCACCCTTTTTCTCCGAAACATATTTCTTAAGGTGCTGTTGGCAATTTTACCAGATGCTGGTAATAACCAAAAAAAATTTATATATGCAAAAAATCCTATATTAATTAACTAAATTATCTGAAACAAAATGTAATGACAGAGGAAAAAAGTATTGAACACATGAAGAAATGGAGCTGTAGAAAGGCAGTGAAAGCCCAGACAGCAGCTGAAATCTCTAAGTAGTTCTTTAGCAACCCTCTGACCTTCGTGATTGTATCAATATCAGCTGCTTCAGTCCAGCATCTACATTATCAGGATGATGAAGATGAAACAAAAGTGGACATTTAACCAAGACAATTATCCAAAACACAGCCAAGGAAATTCTCAAATGCTTTCAGAGAAAGAAAAATCAAGCTTTAGAATGGCCCAGCAAATCATCTGACTTGAATCTAACAGAAAATACAAAACAAAGATCAGATTTTGATAGACGAGACCCACAGAACCATCAAGATATTTAGACTCTGTTGAAGTCTAAAACACACACCTGAGCAATGCATGTGACTTAATTCTCCACATGATAGGCATCTTCAAGCTGCCATCACCAAAAAAGCCATTTATTTAGTATTAAGTATTAAGTATTAAATACATTTCAGTAGTTCAGTACTTTCTCCTTGTGTCTATCCATTGTTATTACACGTAACTCGTTTTTCCAAAAAAATTAAATAACAATAATAACAATTATTATATTTTTATGTTTGTATTGTTTGGGTTTTTACCAAAATCTGGTTAAATTCCATGTCAATAGGTCCTTTAGAATAGTTTTCCAAGAAAGAAAACATGCCGTATTCAATACTTTTTTCCTCACCGTAAATGAAACTACGTATACGCCCCATTCAAAAACTAAATATACGCCCCATTCAAAAACTACCGCAATACAGCTCTGACCAACAACCTACCAATCCAAACCAAGGCAAAAAAAACTAGAGGCAATGCAGTTATGCATGCTCACACATACACCATGCAACTTTTTAAGCTACAAAATGATGTAAACTAAACCGCAGTAACGCACATGATTTAAAACACCTCTTTCAAATTGCGGCTTTCCCAAAAATCAATTCTACGATACAGTTATAATCAGCGTGCACTGAATCTAAGCCTGTGAAGCAAATCTTCTACGCTAACACATGCTCAGCCATGAAGACATTACCATCCAGTTCACGGAGGGTTTTTGACAGCGTGCTTTGTGCCCAAACCCTGAGTCAGCTTCCCACGCAAGATCATCTGTAGGGAACATGCCACGCTTTCAGAAGCACACGAGCAGCTTCCTAGAGGAAAATAGCAACAAAAACCGAGGGGAGACCTCAGGCTAAAGAGCCAGAGTCTGACAGATTGATTTATGACGCCTCCCCCCTCTCTATGAGGTGACAGATCCAAGAGAAACTTTGGTTAGCTTGTACTGAAGCTGCGCTAAGGGACTCCCTTTGATTCTCATAATATTCTTCTGATGTTTAGGAAGGTATGTGCTAATATTATGTACACTGCTGTGCATCTGACAGAAGCAGAGGTCCACATATCCAAACAATCCTGTGAACTATCAACAGAGGAACAGGCATGGTGTTGACAGGAAATTAAAAGCAGACCTATGAAATTCAGCAACACAGAAAAACATTGCCCGCAATTTCATTACATTTTGCCGCTTGCATTCTAGAATGAGACTAGAATGCTGTAATCTTAAGATTGTTTTAAAAATCAGATAAGGTTATTTTAGATTACTCACATTATTATTCGTTTAATTCATAAAAACAACAACAACAAAAAAACTAAGTATAATTTTACTCCCTAATGCTGTTTCAAACCTGTTTGACTCTTTTGTGAAAAAAAAAAAACATTATGAGAAAGAGATTTTCTTCCCCGTTCACCAAAAAAGTGTTTGGTTTTCTACAATCTTTGAATATCATCTTTTGCGCTGTGCAGAAGTCAGTCAGTCATACAGGTTTGAAACAACAAAAGGGTGAGAACATGCCACATTCAGAGTTTTTGGGTAAGCTATTGATTCTCCATTTAGGCAGCTCTATATATTGTTATAGCCACTTTTCTATAATAGTCATATTGCAGAATATACAAAGTCAACAAGGGATCATAGCTAACCAGGCACCACAGTTCAGAACATATGTGATTTGTGGATCATTTACTTAGTTTTTGGAGTGAAAGTTTAACATTTGCATGTGTTTCTGAGGCCTGTTACTGTGTAAACATTCCAAGCAAGAGTAACAATGTTTGTAGCTTTAACAAAGAATAATTGTATTTAATTTACACACTGAAGAATGTGGTGTTATTTTTTATATTACAAAATTTTTGTACCTAAATAGTGCTAGACTCCCTAGGAAAAAAAAAAAGACATAGGGCCCTATCATGCACCTGGCACAACAAGGCGCAAGACGTGTTAGCCGCGACGTGTTGCTATTTTCAGACCAGCGCAGCAGTAATTTTCAAGTTTTGCGCCAAAATGTTTAAATAGCAAATATATTTGCACCACTTTGTGGACTCATGGGTGTGTCAGTCTAGAAAAGAAGTGTGTTTAGGCGCATTGCTGGTGCGTTGCTATTTTGAGGAACTAAAAGAGACTGGAATAGACAAGCTGAAAGCAGATCTAAAGTCCAGCGCAGAGCGCGTTAGTTGTGCGCCTTAAATGCTTACACATTGCTTAATATTCACAGAATTAAAGGATTAAAATATTGCCAAAATTGTTTTCTACATAAATATAAAAACCACTACGTCCATGCCTTCTTCATCTCGGGGGCTTTTTCAGTTTGTTCATGACAATTAGCATTTTTATAATATTATTATTAGCAATATCATTTATTATATGCATATGTATATTTGTTTTATTAAAAACAAGTTTAGATTTGTCCACCTGTCGGGCATCATCATATGGTGCATAGGAATAGGACGTGTGTTTGGATATAACTCAAGTTTTTGACCACATTTTGTTATTATTGTTCATTCGTCTGGAAATTATAACTTAATTTAGAAAAAGTTTTGAAACAAATCTTTGCGCTTAACAAACTAAATCAAATATGTAGGCTAATGGATGTCTTCAGCGGAGCGCATTACCTTATCCAGGAAAGAGAGAAAGAGAAAGAAAAAGTAAAGAGGCCGAATGGAGGAGGTTTCGTTCTTTATCCGAGTGCTGCAGATGGTCTGTTTAACTGTTTTCTCGCTAGAGAAGAGTTCAGTTTTTTCACTGACAAAGTCCATCATGTAAATAGCAAATGCGCCATGGTGCGATGCCACTAACTCTTACAGGGACTGGGAGATGAGACTCTGATTGGTTTATGCTCAAATCTCATCAAGAGAATAAGCACAACCCTGTTAGACCATGCGGTGTGGCGCAAACCTTCCTTAAAATAGCAAAAGTAGATTCGGACACGCCCTTAATGCTTTTGCTCCATTTGCTTTCAAATAGATTGTTAAAACAGAGCCCATACTGTATTAAATAGAATATTGTTAAAGAGTATTATTTACTGGTTAAATATTCAAAGTTATTAGGAACTAATGCAGTTATAGTAACTAATATCCTTAACCTTTCTGATTTTAATGTGCAGCTTTTGTAGAGCTGCTTTGAAACAATAATTATTGTGAAAATAACTAATGTATACAATCTTTTTTAAAAGCATTCAGGGGTGAGAAATTGTACGGTTTGTAACTTTAATAACGATTCATTTTATTGAATTATTTCAATTTTTATTATTCAATTACAGTACCTGAATACTGTTAGACTCAGTTAACAATAAAACAATTGTAACTTTTATTGTATTTATCTTTGCTTTTAATTTGTTTATTAGATGTTATGCAGATGCACTCCCCATGAAAATCATTTCGTTCTATCTTTCTCTTGTTTTCATACTGTAATATATGCCACAGTTACAACAAAATGTTATTATTTCAATGTCAATATCATTTGTTTTAATATTGTAGCTCTATTCTCCAGTGAGTCAAATTTAGTTTGGTTCCAGTCTATGAGACACAACACTATTTGCTTTCTGTAGAGCAGTTACAGCAGTGATACAGTTTGTTTTTAAAAACACTTTAGGAAGTCAGGTTTATATCATTATTTTTAGTATTTTCAATCAACATGTCTACGTTAGTTGTATTTTCAATTCATCAATTGAATTAGTGGGAAATGGAAGTGCAGCTACAAACTGTTATGATGGACTCAGCTTTACTGTACAAGTTCAAATGAGTTTCCCTGATTATATGAAAACGTATTTGCTTTCACAGAGAAGAAAATGGCTTTCCTGACATGTCAACAGCAAGAACTACAGTACACTAATGTAGAAGTACCGAAGCAGACCTTAATCACCACAGTTAATAAAGATCGTAACCTTACCTTGTGCTAATTTCCTACAAAACAAAGTTTGTGCAGAAAGCAGAATAAATATGCAATGAAATTACAGTCGACTCTTTCCCAAGCTCAAAATCAGGTCTTTCTTTTGGCGAAAATAAATAAATAAACACCAGTGATCATGCATTTGATCTCTGAACCTTTTAAATTCACAAACAGCTATAATTCACACTACTTGAAAGTTCATCAAAAATGTAAATGTCCTATTTATTACTGTAAAGCTGATATTGAAAGGAGTATTGAGCTTATTGCCATATCAGCTTTCCTGGCTGTTTCATAGCAAATACATATACAATTTACAAACATAATTTTTTTACAAAATAAAGACATTTCTATAATAAATAGATTTCTAACAATGAAAAGGCATCAACATTAATAAATAACATGGGTGTCAAAATTAATTGTTTCTTCGATGCTCCGTGATGTAGATGCGGGCAATTCGATAACTGGTTACTAAACTTCAGTAACTGGTTATTACGTACTGACGTCATTTACAGTATCTCCTATATGCGCTACTGTTTGTTGTGGTAGAATACTAAGGTGAAGGAGCGTGTAAATAAAATGCTTCAGCTACTTAAAAAGCAGATAGCTGTGCACAATTCACTACTTGTGAGTTTGCTGGGCAGTCTTTTACTGACACTGAAAAAGGTACAGCACACGAGCCGCTATTTCACTACTAGTGTAATGTAATTCGCATTTATATAGCGTGTTTACCGCGTATGGCCATACACCCAATTGCTACACAATTGTGAGGGGTGGTATCTCCACACCACCACCAGTGTGCAGCTTCAATGTGGATGATGTGATGGCAGCCACAGGACAATGGCGCCAGTGCGCTCACCACACACCAGCTATAGGTGAAGTGGAGAAACAGTGATGGAACCAATTCAGTGGATGAGAAGGATTGGGAAACCATGATGGGTTAGGGCTGATGGAGGGAATTTGGCCAGGACACCGGGGTTACACCCCTACTCTTTACGAGAAATGCCATAGGATTTTTAATGAAAACAGATAGTCATCCGAAAGACGGTACCCACTGACAATATAGAGTCCCCTTCACTTTTACTGGGGCATTAGGACTCATTAAGACAGACAACAGGTGGAGCTCCCCCTGCTGGTCTCACTAACACCACTTCCAAAAGCAAATTAGTTTTCCCATGTGGTCTCCCATACAGGAACTGACCAGGCTCAGCCCTGCTTAGCTTTAGTGAGTTGGGTTGCAGGTTGATATAGCTGTGGCATACTAGGGAGAATACAATAGCTGTAAAAAAAAAAACTCCATCTCTGCCTTTCTCTCACTTTGGACATTTGACCCACTGGCGTGTTCATAAGGTAACTTTTACTTTCCTTTTAAATATGAAAGCAATACTTGTGGATTCAGACACAGATGTGTGTGTAGTAGAGTGAGTTTTCTCCACCACGTCTATTACTGATTACCTGTGATAACCTAGCATTATGCACATATAGACTGTAACCGCAGCTGTTCTTTCCCCATCACTTATGGGTGAACAATGCTGACAGTTTTAGAGCCAATCGTAGCCCTTTCTGTTGAGTGTGTGAACACAATGACCAATCATAGGAGTGTAAGAACTCAATCGACAACGCTTAAAAAGCAAGCGGGACAATATTTACATTAGTTCTTTTGCTGTAAATGCTCATGTTGTTTTCTGTGCATGAATTTGAATTTTGTTTAAAACGTTCAAAAAGAGTGTTTTCTTTGAACAGGTAAATTTAAAGGTACAGTTCCTTTATCTGACGGCTTGTGTTAAAAGGACACAACTGTATTACAAATGATATATAAATATATTTATAGATTTTAATTTTTAAATTCTTGTGTCGTGAAGAAAAAAAACCTAATTGTGGACGGAAAGCATCGTCAATGCATCATGATGCATTATATTGAATGATGAGATATCGAATTGAACTGAATCAATGGCATGATAATCGTAACCGAACTGAACCGTGAGACCAGTGTAGGCTTACACCCCTAATAAATAAGCCAAAAAAAGAAATATTTAAAACTTACTTTTGATAAAGACCCTACAATTTTGGAAGGATTCACATTTAAAAATTATTTCTTTCCAGTATTTTCAGAAAAAAAAAAGAATCATCTGTATATATGGTTAACTACTTATTGCAGTATTGACATTTTGAAGCAACTTCTCCTTTAGCTAGATGTAAAGTGTTTACAATAAGTAAGTATAATATGTGTGACTTGAGCTGACACATGACTTTGTCTATGCCTAAGGTATGAAAGATCCGCACATTCCAGTACCAAATGCATTTAGCTCTAACTAGGTGGCAGTGGCGAGTATCTAGAGACATACAGAAAATGATGGTGCATTCAACTACCTTCCTAGGTGGTGCCCCGTAGTACTGCTGGACTTCTGCCTGAGCGACAGATGGCAGGCAAATGCGGAGGAACCCGCCCCGAGCGCTAACACTGCTGGCTAGTGTTAGCCTGCGACAGTGCCGCTATCTGTCTGTCTGTATCTTCAGCGAAATACCCCCGTTATCCTGAGAGCCATCATGAGATTAAGAGGGGTATGTCAGAGAAACCGACGGGACAGCTGAGCCTCATTATCCAACATATGCTGTGATGTTTCTCCAGGCCTTTGCTTTCTATCTGGTTATCTATATAAAAACGTGTTACGTGAATGAAGGTTGAACCAGACCTCACCTTTTAGGCCAAGATGAGGGCGTTTCAGATGAATGGCACACAGCATGTTTGCACCAATCAGATTTAGGCAATTAGCCATCTAAGAGGGATCAGTGGTCAGGATGCCTTTAGACGAACTCCTTTTGCTCTGTTCAGCTAGATTAAAAGGGGCACATACTCAAACAGATTTAAGCCGTAATCCTCTCTTAAACTAATACAATGACCATCATACGGAAGATCAAGTTCAGTCTACTAGAAGGGGGCAAAAATGTTTCCCTAAAAAAAACAAAGAAAAAAGTTCTTCGCTTCTTCAGTTCATAGATGCTTGTCAGAGAAGATGAAGGCATCTTGTGAGGATGTTTCATACCCCCTGCTACCATGTCTAATCTGTTCGGGAGGAAATGATTTGATCTTTTGCAGTCGCGGGGCATCTCAGAATCTAACAGACTGATTCACAAAGACCAGCACTCACCAGTCAACCTTGGTTTTTCATGTAGACACATACGAGGAGCTCCCCGTTGAGCTCCAGAGCTTGTGGAACAACGTTGTGGGATTCTCGCTCGTCTGATCTTCTGAAAAAGCACCACATCTGTTTCCTCTGTGATGTCTGCCGGGGTAAAAGGACAAAATGTCACTTATCTTCGTTTTATCACAGAGGAAGGAGGAAGAAAAGAGAAAGGTCAAAAAAAAGAATTACACCAAGTGTAGGATGAAACATCTAATTTCACTTTTTTATCTAGAGCTGGAAAAAAAACTCTTCAAACATTATGTACCCTCTTAGATAAATCAAGTTTAAATACATTTTGATATTAATTTTAAAATATTAATCATTTAAAAAATAAAATAAAAAACTAAATATAAATTTTTTCATATCTACATACGTTTACATATATGGATACGATTTGTCTTCCTTGTTATCCTAAGCCAGTGAAAAAGAAACAACTGAAAAGGTCCTGATGACTTCAAATACTGCAGAGCTTTGAAGTCAAAATGATTGAGAACTACTCCGGTGACTGAATAAAAATGAATATGTTAATGTCCAACAGCTAAACCAGAACAAGACTAAACGGCTGTGACACATTTCTACAAAACATGAGATATATATTTACATTATTCACTGCATTAATCTACACCTGAGTGACATTAAAGAAATACCTCACCGCACGGCAATGCGACTCAGTGGGGGAAAAAACATTTCAAAGGTGACACGAGCTTGACCTCGGTTGACTTTGATTTGCAAATCTGTCTTATACATTATGCTCGTGATCTTTGACGTGTTCCATAGGTTTAATCAACGTTTTGGCATTGGGCTGTGATATTGCACACCTCTCTGCACCTGGTTGCAAACGCCAGTGACCGAATGCCATGTGTTTTACAGGTTCTTTGGAGTGTGTTTGAAGTGATCACCCACATCACTGAAGCCTGGCCTCTTGCAGTTGGGGTGCTGATGGCTTTTGGCTCAAGTTCTAGTACCTGTGTGTTTATTCTCTCTACAGGCTACAGACACCAGGAAGCACATTCACTGCTTGGCAGACATCCAGAGAGAGAGAGAGAGAGTAAGAGAGAGAGACTGCTACATCTGCACCAGATGTATGGCTGCACTGGCCGATTGCTGGGCTTAGATTGACGAGTGCTTTGAAGAGTCGTGATTACCTTGTGTTGGGAAACTCTCACACTTTCCTGGTAAAGGTATAGTATAGTAAGCAACTGTTGGCCATTAATGTGCTAACATGCCACTGCTAGTCACTACAACGTCTATCCCAAAAAATCCTCCCATTCAGGAGGGAGGAGAGTGGTTTCACAGAGGCAGCCATGTGTAGCCGCCTTTTACATGTTTCCACAACTGCCACAGAGAAAAGAGGAGTAAAAGTGAATCTGCTAGGATTAAGTCAATGGTTCTTGTGTGTCGTAAGAGGACATTTGAAAAGAAACAGTCCAATTTTTTGGCCTATCTAAAAGGTAAAGCATGCTCTCATGTCTCAGCATGGGAACTGGAGAAAATTGAAATCTGCGGAGGTGTTAAAAGGTGGTAAAAATAGATAACATTTTGCACGCCGTATCCTGAGCAGCACAAACTATGACACGTTCACTATAAATAGCTAGACGTGCTGTTTTAGGAGAGATTGCAATAAAATAAGTGGCACAAATCTCACATACTCTAAATCGACCTGTGGAGCAGTCAAAATATGATTGCTAAAGGTTTACATTGAGCACATTTGTAAATAATAAACAATAATTTTCCATCATTTGACTAGGTTATGCAAAATGATTTATTTGCAGTGCAGGTTTAGGTTTTATTTAAACAAAATATGAACCATAATCCTTGAAAGCCATATTCTGTAAGCAGTGATGACTCCAACAGCTGTCCTTCACACACCATCAGTGCTGTATTTTTAAAGTTACAGTTCAACTAAAAAGGAAAATGCTGTCATCTTTGACTCACTCATATGTCATTCCAAAGTTCTGTGACTTTCTTTCTTCTGTGGAAGAAGAAAAATGTTAGGAAAGATGCAATATTTATGCTGCATTACAACATTCTGGGTAAGTTCCATCATGAAATGTGTGGTGTAGAGTACATGATACAAAAATATTCAAGGGTTAGTCTTGTGAATGACACTGTGAACACTAAGCCAACTAAGAGCAAATCTACTGTATCTTTTTTTGGTCAAGTCTAAACAAATCAAGAGAACTGAACTGAGTCTAAATACCATAAATGGTGTAGCTTTTTCTTAGAAAACACACTATATTCATTCATTATTTTTCTTTTCAGCTTAGCCGCTATATTAATCTGGGGTAACCACAGTGGAACGAACCACCAACTCATACAGCATATGTTTTATGCAGCGAATGCCCTTCCAGCTGCAACCCATCACTGGGAAAATACCCATACACTATAATTTACACACATACTGTACACTAAAGACAATTTAGCTTACTCAATTCACCTATACCACATGTCTTTGGACTATGGGGTAACCTGGAGGAAACCCATTCGAATACGGATAGAACATGCAAACTTCACAAAGAAATGCCAACCGACCCAGCAGAGGCTCGAACCAGCAACCTGTGAGGAGACAGTGCTATCCTCTGCACCACCGTGCCACCTCAACCCAAAATATGTTAAATTAAAATATTTGAGAAGACAACACACAATCTGTACCAAACAATTACATCTGTGTTTGTATTTAACATCTAGATCATTTTTATTCCAAAAAAAGGTTGTTTAAAGGTTGGAGAACCAAAACATTGTTCTTTTGTGGAACTGCTGCAAAACCCCTCCTCTGAAAGCTTTATTTTTAATAGTCTAGCCTCATCCTGCACACCAAATAGCTTAAACTGACATGATCCTGTTCAAGAAGAACTTCAATATACTACTTTCTTCTTCACTGTAATAATTGAACACTATTTATTGTCTATATATCAATGAACAATCCCATGCAGGGTGTACGGCTGACATACAGTACTACTGTGAGAGTCTAATAACCTACTGCCACAATGAATTCTCTCCAATCATCCTTTAAAACCACACAATTACACTCATGATGAAGTGTGCTGCCCTAAATTAGGAAATATGTAGGGCAATTTTGTTCGTATTTTCACAGACCTGTCTCTACATAGGAAAAAGACTCGGTTGGGGACGTTTAGTCAACAGATGATAATGTGAGCCATAAATCAGTCATACGCAGGATTATGAACTGAATCCTATGCTGCAGACGGCTGGCCTGTAGCCAAAAAAAAAAAAAGGCTGCGTCTCAGTGTCTAACCTGAATTATTTCTCTTGGTGAAACTTCTGCAGTCTGTTTCAATACTACGCTGTTATGCCTCAGTATCCAAATTTCAACCCACCCTTCCCCAAATGAATTTTCAGTTTATCTTACTCTCTCTCTTTCTGCCACCCTCCTCCTTTTTCTAATTTGCTGGCCACAGTTAGAAATCAGCCGACTGGGACACGCCAGTAATTGAAGTCTCCACAGTGACTGCCTACAGCACAGCTTTTAGTGATTCACGGGGGAGGTTTCCTGGGGGAAACTCAATAAGCTGCTCAGTGTTAACTATAGTCATCATCAGACTTTTTCCACCACAGGATGTAGAACAACACTTGTTGACAGCATCTCAAAATAGCATCAGGAAGCATGACCTACGACAAACTGATAATGCCAATACACAAGATTGAAGGAGCACGTGTGCGACACAGTATGTGCAGAGATGCTCACGAGACTTTATTCTGAATCAAAAAAGACAATATTAGTAGTGATGGATGAGAAGTGGTGTATTACATTGTGCTATGATGTTAGCTCATCAGCCTGCATGACATAAACATCTCTATTTTAAATAGGTGGATGGTTTGATTTTATATGTAAATAAACAATATTTTTTAAGTAACATTACATTACAATTAATGACTCTAATTGACTCTTTTTTTCTGAAATAATGAGTCTCAAGAGCTGGGTTCCTTTTAATGAATAACAAAAACCATTTTTTCCTGATAACTAAATTAACTATTCTATTAAACTGCTTCTTTTTAATGAATCAGAAGAACGCAGGAAATCCAATTCTGCCCACAACCACTAACAAATGATTCTCATGAACTGGTTCTTTTTTAATGAATCTGAAAAACACCAGACAACCAGTTTCTCCAGATTCCTGAATTAATTATTCCAATGAACATGTTCTTTTTAACAAATCAGGATAAGCAATGCTGCTCAAGTCACAGATAAATGACTCTCATGAACTGGTTCTTTTTAATGAATCAGAACACCACCGGACAAAAGTTTTTAAATTAATTATTACAACGAACAGACTCTTTTTAATGAATCAGGATAAACAATGTTGCTCAAATCACAAATGACTCTCATGAACTGGTTCTTTTTAATGAATCAGAAGAACGCAGGACAAGCAATGTTGCCCAAATCACAAATGAATGACTCTCATGAACTGATTCTTTTAAATGAATCAGAAGGACACCAGACAATTAGTTTTTCCTGCTTCCTGAGTTAATGATTCTAATGAACTGGTTCTTTTTAATGAATCAGAACAATTCAGGAAAACATTTGTGCCTAAATACCAAAAGACTATAATGAACAGGTTGTTTTTAATGAATCGGAAGAATACAGGAAAACTAATGCCGCCCAAATCACAATGAACGACTCTCATGAACTGGCTCTTTTTAATGAATCAGAAGAACCAGTGTTTCCAGATTCCTGAATTATTACAATGAACAGGCTGTTTTTAATGAATCAGAAGAATACAGGACAAGAAAAGTTGCCCAAATGCCAAATGAATGACTCTCATGAACTACTTCTTTCTAATGAATCAGGAAAACAATAGACATTAGATTTTCCTGCTTCCCAAGTTAATGATTCTAATGGAATGGTTCTTTTTAATGAAACTGAAGAATACAGGACAACCTATTTTGCCCAAATCCCAAAATGAAAGACTAGTTCCCCTATAAACTATTTGTTTAGAATGAATCAGAATACAGGAAAACCAATGTCACACAAATCACCAATGTATGAATCTCATGAACTGGTTCTGTTTATTGATTTCGAAAGATACCACTTTTTCCTGATTCCCGACTAGTTTTTTCCCCCAAAAGAATACAGGACTACCTATTTCGCCCAAGTCCCAAATTAAAAACTACGATGAACTGGTTGTTTTAAATGAATCAGAGGAATACAGGAAAACCAATGTCACTCAATTCCCAAATGAATGACTCTCAACTGGTTCTTTTTAATGAATCAGAAAGAATACAGTGCAACCAGTATTGTGCTATTTAATAAATTACATTAATGACCTGGTAAACTGGGAAACATAATTCTGTGAAGTTACTTACTGATTGTTTTTTAACCTTAAATGACTTCTATTTGTTATACAGTATTCTTAAAGTCAAGTATTGGATTGTATTTATGCAACCATGTAAAAATAAGAATGAAAAGTCATTAAAAGAACAGATTATTCCAAGATAATCTCAAGATTTGAAAATAAAACTCAATTTCTTTTTTCCAAATATTTGTTCCTTACAATCTTCATCACAAGTGTCATTATTGCATTGTTAACAATTCCAGGCTCCACTAAAGAAAAACAGATTTGGACAAGACCTCTTGCCTCGAGTTTTGTTTAAAACCTGTCAAGCAGTCTTCTGAACATTTAAACCGCTAAAAACAGATCAAAACTCACAGTTCAAAAAGACTTTTCCCTTTAAAAGCCTTTTGGATATATAAATTGGTTGCACTCTCGAAGGTTTTCAGAATCTGAGCAAGGTTAATGCACACATCTACAGTTGCACAGAAGGCAAAATTGATCTTTTCAGACCTTGAATACATCTGACCTTAAAACGAAGGCATATGATGCATATTCTTTATGACATCCAGACCGCTCTGAATCACATGTAGTTGTGACCATTCCCTGATTTGTGAGCAGCGACGGTGCACCTGGATCTGTGAGCGCCCGGCGCACAGCAAGCGTGTGATAAATGACTCTATGATCGTGCACATTTAACAACCTCCTGAATCAGGTAAAAATCAAAACCCCATGAGTGAAAGCAGGTTTGTAATTCAGCAAGCTTCTAGAAACATCAACATGTTGAGCTTGGGTTGGAGAGCAAGGGTCTGATTATGTCTCAATTGGGCCTGTGTGAAAATCGTATCCCATTATTGCAGCTGTCAGAATACTGCACTTCTGAATTTATCATATTCTGGGTTCTGCGGAGTGTCAAAACTTGAGACGAAAACAAAATGTAGCCTTAAGAACACAGCATATCTATAGTCGTGCGGTCTGAGTGACGCAGTCCTCACTCTATAATCAACGCCTGGAAGGAAGCAGATGACATGATTGCCTGTTGGGAAGCTGACGTTACTAATTAAAAGCGGAAAAGTGATGACTCCTCTCATCCTCGCTGAGTTATCATGCTCCATGTTGGCTTTAGCCTTGACGCAGGTCCCTGCTTCTTCCTCCTGATAACTGCCAGAATGAGGCTTTAGGAGAAAAAAGGAAGGAAGGCCAGAGACACTATCACCTCTTAGGCTGTTGTGGTTTTAGCTTGTGATGCAATTGCGAACGAGAAAGCAACAAAGAAAGTTTAGACGGAGAGAAATAATTATGCAGGATGTTTTGGTTTTGTATTATGGTGCATCCAAAATGTCTTATGTTGTTATTGCAAACCCGTATGGCTTACTTTCTTCTGTAGAACACAAATATTGAAGAATATTGTGATTCTTAAAACATCTGAAATACTGTACTTGAGGCTTACTTTTTGGGGAAACCTGAAATACTGATATTGGATAAAGAGGTCAGACAAACCTGAAACATTTGCATAATATTCATATAGTTAAAAAGCATCAGAAATGCATGGTTGGGGCGGATTTGTAATTGCATGCTTATACGTTTTGTTGGTTCTTCTCATTTTACAGTAGACTGTTTTGTGAATTATCCAATATACAGGTTTCATACACATTTTTACTACTAAAATTCAATGTTTTTTCTATGACTTTTCCAGGATTTTCAAGTAAATTTTGATGGCCTAATCATTCATGTAATGTCTACATATATGTGGTAAACAATAAGAAAAACGATGCATGTTGTAAGTTATTACAGCAAATCATAAAACATGCAACAATCTATTTAGCTTAAATTAATCTTTATATCTAGGCAAAATGTATTTAGATAATGTTCACACAGCACTAATAATGTGAGAGCATGTGTTTGGCCAAGGACAGAAAATAAGTAAAGAAAACGAACCTATATTTAAGTATGCAGATATTTATTCAACTATTTTTCATGACTTTTCCAAAACTTTGTGGGTTTGTCAGTTTTTCCAAAACTTTTCCAGGCCTGGAAAATGCCATGTCAAAATTCCATGACTTTTCCAGGTTTTTCATGACCGTATGAACCCTGAATATAAATACAGCTGATTTTCTATTTCAATCTTTTTTTATTGGACTTTTGTATGACAATGCCAATTAAATACTGAGAGGTAAACAGTAATGTATTGTCCATTGTTATACTTATACATAGTATATTTATTTTATTAAGAACCCTATACAGCCTAATCAGAAATACCTTCAATAATTTAGTTACATTTTTAAAATTCAAACATATATGGCTTGATGATATCACTTTCACCACTGAGCATAAGAGTGTACTCACACTAGACACGGTTGTCTTGAACCATGCCCAGGAACGATTGTTCCCCCTCTAGTTTCCCCTATGTCCTCGCAGTGCAATTTTTGCATAGATTTTTTGCCCGAGCACACTTGCATTGACGATGCGACTGTTCAGTTTAACAAAAGAGAAGCTCTCTCGCACCGTACAACAGAGAATGCTTGAATTATAGTGTTTTGTTTTTTTTTAAGTCATCTTATATGCAGTGACACGCATTGATCTTTTGCTGAACAGATCCACCACTATTGACGCTCGTACTGTAAATGTTCATGAAAGTCATCGTGCTGCATGTATTAGGAGGTTTGCTGAAGGTGGCAGCTGTTGTTTACCGAGGGGTTTGACAGTGAACTATGACAGTTCGCATTCATTGAAAAGTAAGAATGATTAATAAATATAAAATAGCCACTTAAAAGTGATGTCAAGTTTTCAGTTTCAAACTCACACTACAAGCGGACCACGCCAAAGCCAAACCAAACTGTGCTCTGGCACAGCTCCTCCAACCGGGTTCACTCGGAGCACTCACACTTGTCAAACGAACTGGGAAATCGGGGTCAATTGTGCCTGGGCACGGTTCAGATAGCCTAGTGTGAGTACACCCTAAAAAATGCAAAGAGTGCAAGTACATGATGCAATGAAGTTACTCACAATCACAAAAATAAGCATTTAAATTATTTTCCACAAGTGGTAATGTCACTTGAAATTGGATGTTTTTCACTGAGTAAAAATTATTGTTACAAATACAGACTTTTTTTGTAAACAACAAAAAACGTACAACTTTATACTAAGTTCAAGAACCACCGAAAAAGAACTTTGGAACAAGTTGTTCTCAGATGACTTTACAGGCCAAACACATATAACTCATCAACTGTTTAAGAGTTTTCCCGTGGTCTGTATAATCTTTAATGAATCAGAGTGTATTTACACAAAAAGGTCAGCGATATTCTTCTAAGCACTCCGCAGCTCCAGAGTGGTATCGAGAGGCTTGACATTAATCCTGAGGGTAATGTGGGCCTTCCTGTGGCTAATGAAATCTGAAGCCTGAAAATGGCCGCACCTAATGACACTCTCTGACAGTTTTTGAATTAAACAGCCATGGCTGCTGGGATCAATCTAAATAGCACACAGATGGCCAACACTATTTTTCTCTCCTTTTCTACCCCTTAAGCACTTGCATATGGGATCTCATTACTATCTGAAAAACACTGCTCGCAAAAAAAGCTGGAGTGTTTTTGTCTGATTGTTTCAATTGGGTTTTAATCATTTGTTCTTAAAATAAATACTTATTCATAAATTCTTAAATTGACAGAGCTTCAATTGCTTATCAAAATGAATAGCATGGTCGCCTCACTGGTTCGAGTCCCTACTGAACCAGGAGGCCTTTCTGTGTGAAGTTTCTATGTTCTCCCCATGTCTGCATTATAGGTTCCCCAGGGTGCTCCAGTTTCCCCTAAAGTCCAAATAAATACAGCATAGGTGACGTGGATGAACTAAATTGGTCATAGTGTATGAATGAGAAAGTGTGGATGTTTCCCAGCACTTATAGTTCTACTCTCAGTGCTGGATTATGGCAGGAATGGTATCTGCAAGTAAAATGTGCTAAAATAATTGGTGGTTCATTCTGTTGTGGTGAAAACTAATAAAGCAGGGAATAAGCCAAAGAAAATTAATGAGTCTTATCATTTACTCACTATCTCAGCTTTATTTTCAGTGTAAGTCAAAGGGCTCCAATGTCGCTCAAAAATATTTTGGGGATTTGGACAAGATATTTACACCATCAATTTTAAAAAAATTACAGGATTTTAGAGGAAAAAGTTCAAAAGTATCATATATAAATCTGAATGAATGAACTTAAAAAAAATCATTTATTTAAACAGTTTTAGGCGCCACGGTGGCGTAGTGAGTAGCACGTTCGCCTCACAGCAAGAAGGTCGCTGGTTTAAGCCCTGGCTGGGTCAGTTGGCATTTCTGTGTGGAGTTTGCATGTTCTCCCCGTGGTTGCGTGGGTTTCCTCCAGGTGCTCCGGTTTCCCCCACAGTCCAAAGACATGTGGTATAGGTGATTTGGGCATGCTAAATTGTCCGTAGTGTATGTGTGTGAATGAGTGTGTATGGACGTTGCCCAGAGATGGGTTGCGGCTGGAAGGGCATCCGCTGCGTAAAACAAATGTTGGATAAGTTGGCGGTTCATTCTGCTGTGGCGACCCCGGATTAATAAAGGGACTAAGCCAAAAAGAAAATGAATGAATGAATGAATGAATAAACAGTTTTAACCCTTTCAATTACCGCTTGTTTACATAATGATATTTTTTTTCTGCAGTCACATTATTTTTTAACAAATTGTGTAAATCACTTAAACTTGTTAGTATAGAAATCGTATCCACCTAATTCACAATTACAGCTTCATTGTCAAAAGATGATATATGTATCTATATACACACACATTTCGAATAAAAAATGTAAAACATTTTCAAGTTTTTCCAACAAAACAAAAGCTTACTAACACAATGTATGACTTTTTTTGTTTTGATGGCTTTCAATGGAGGCATTATTGTCCCAAGTGTAACAGTTTTTTTAATACTTTTTGTGTAAAACAAAAAATGAAAGTGAGTACGTTTGGAACAGGGTGGCCTAATTATATTGGATACATACACAAAAATAATTCCCTCTTTATCTTCATGCAGAACAACAAGTATTATACGGGATTATGATTTTAACTGTCAAAACATACGTTCAGTAATTTACACAAAATTTTACTGATGCCCTCAGTTAAAATATTATTTTCAGCCTGGCTATACTAACACAATATAGAAGAAATATAATAATGCAAAACACAAACCTTGTGTGTTTCTCTTGAGTAATAGTGTTGATGATCCTCAGATGCCTTTTCTCTAAAAGAAATAACACTCAGCTTATCTCAAAAACAAAGAAAAACATAATGTAACACCTCTTTTATAAATAAAGCATGTAAAATCAACCTCTGACTGAAATTAGACATTCTTTAAAATGTTCAAAACAAGATTAACACTGCATAAGTAGTCCAGGAATCCAGCAAGATCTGATTTCAACTAAATATTGCAATTTATACATTTATATGAGTATGGCTATATGAGATGCAAATTATGTGCTTATAAATAGATTCAATTTCTCATCACAGAAGCTTCTTCTCGCTCAAATAACTCAATTTACCCACTGTTAGCGAGCGGGACTGGGAGATGTCTCTGGTTGAGATATTTAATATATTTGTGCCATCTTTAATCAACATCAGCTGGAAGTTTTTCAAGTCCATTCTTGACATTTAAAACAAACAAGACATTCTTTTGTGCAACAGAATAAAAATCTGTTTTTAGCAGTTTAATGAAGGATACCTGAAGCACTCATCAAGAAGCACTGTACTTTTCTAATAGTTCTACTCTTGGGAAGGTTTTCCACTAGATGTTGTAGCTATGTTTCCATCCAGCTATTTTTATTCGCATTTTGGATATGCGCATAAAAAACAGTTGATGGAAACGCCAAGATGCGCATCATTTTTTAAAATGCGCATAAAAAAATCTATGCGCATAACGGAGTAAGATAAACTTTTTATTCGATAAGAAAAGATGCGCATAAACTGCGATGGAAACACTTTTACCGCATAAATTCCAGTATGCACATTAAATAAGGGTCATGTGATTTTGTTCGAAGAGATCATGTCATGATAAAAATGTGTCTAAATGGACAAACCAGTAGGCTGAGCACATCGTAAAACATCTGAACTGTTGTTTTGGTCATTCTAATACACCTTACCGTTTCAGTAGTTGTGTTATTATACTATTAATGACCTCGAGAATCAAGAGCATCTTTGCTCCGCGTCTGACACCTTCAAACGGCACTGCGCGTTCACTGTGTGTCAGGATTGCCTTCTGAGCCACAAGTCATTTATTACATGAAGAAAAAGATTGACGCAGCTTCTCCTACTGCAGCAAATTACGTTTTTACTGTTGATATTTGGCACCAGTTAATCAGGAAGTGACGATTTTGTCCGCTTTGACTCGTTGGATGGAAATGCTGCTTTATACGCACGTCTTTTATGCGATAATCCACTTTTGCGCATAATATTCATTCGCATCATCATCTGATGTTAGGTGATGAGGCCTGACTCAGTCAGTGGTTCAACTCATCCCAAAGGTGTTCAATGAAGGCCAGCTGAAGTTTTAACCCAGACTCCTTAGGAATACATGCTTCAGTCTATTTTTTTGCAGAACATAAAATATGTATCTGCAGGTATGTTTTGTTGCACGTTTCAGATGCCAAATCCACTAGATGGCGCTTTCTACATTTTTGAGAATTTGAAATGCTTTACTCAGGGTATGTTTTGTTGTATATTTCAGATACACATTTCTTATACATTTCCACAAGATCCCCTAGCGAGCAACTGACTTAACCCTTCCCTACACCCTACCAGTGTTTTCAAAAGTGAAAAGTGCACAGGAACCACATAGTTTTACCTTAATTTTATATTGCTTTTATCTCTTTTGTCGAACCATGCTTCAGCAGACTCAAACCCGAGCACTCCATCTAAATAGTCCTTTATTTGTCGATAATATGCCCCTGTAAATATTAATCTTATAAGGAACTAATGTAAACTTCAATGTGAAAAGGAACAAAAGTTGTTGCAGTTACTGCCCTGTAGCTTTCATTTCACCTAACTGCAGTCTAACTAGTCTTTTTTAATTCAGTTTTTTGCAGTTTCACAAAAGTGTAGGCTGAAGCATGCATTTCCAATTTCCAATCTACTATATTAGACTACATAGATCTTGAATTATAATTTCATGTCACATTTATTTATACAGTATAGTGTTTTATACAAAGCAGCTTTAGAGTAATAAACTTATTTTTTATTTTTTTTCTACACATTTTTATCAATTATGAGAACATTTCATTTTGGCTGTGCCATTAGTTCAATTGCACTTCCAAAAAATGTAAAAGGGGAATTTCACAGCAATGCCATAGAGAAGAATGTTCTTTCACTAGAAGGCTGCAAGTCCACCGGAGCGTTTTTTTCTCGAGCTGAGCATTTGTTTTGTGTTGTCAATTGTAGTGCCGTGTTTTCTTAAAGCAGCACCCATCAGTGTCATTTTTGTGCTAGCTGTCAAATTATGCCTCGTTCACACTAGCAGCGACTTTGTAGCTGCCTGTCACTCTGGATGGCGATCTGCAGCAAACGCAGGTCTACTGTATGTAGGTCTACAGCATAGAGAACATGATCGGCCTCTGCAGGAACTGAGACAGGATCACACAAGCTCTACTGGTGCTCCTATTGGCTGTTGCTCAATAAAAGTCGCTCTTCATTTGCATAAAGTTGAAGGATTCTCAACTTTGTTGCGTCACTCAACAAGCCCACCTGGTTTCCAACGGTCACTGCCGCTCGTATCGACCGAGGTCGCTGGAAGTTGCTCACTCTTCGTTGAAATAAAAGGTCGCTTAAAGCTCGTACCTCGTAGGCTTTACAGTGGCAAAAGGCTGGGACTATATCATGCAACTTTCACCACAGCAACTTGTAAGGGCAAACGCAATCTAAACTTTTTTTTTTTTTTTTTTTGCAATGAAAGGCATTAAAGAGCAATTTTAACAGTATATTTAACAGTGTGCAAACTTCAATTATAAAATGAGTTCAGATCAACTGAAGCTCTATAATAGACATAATCCATAATGATCAAAAAAGACCAATTAGGGCTGACGGGAGAGGAAAATTATTCAAGGGATCTACTGACAATGTGCCAATTAGGGAACTGAGATGCAACAGCTTATTTCCATAATGACCAATGCATCACGCGAAGCAAAGCAAATTAGGTCACAAACAAGCAGAGCTGATGTTAACCAGGTGTGGATAATCTACAAACATAACTTGTTTGGTGCATCAAAGGGACAGTTCACCTAAAAATGAAAATCCTGTCATCACCATCACCCTTGACTTGTTCCAGTGTCTTCAATAAATCCAGACAGCTGTGATGCAGTGTGAAAGGTCATGCCTACTAAATGTTTACAGCCGCACAGCAACTTGTACAGTAACTTTATCATGCCAACTAATTTACTGGGGTTTAAGTTAATCTTTTGTATACACTTGTACTCATTGGGAATGCCAGGCAATGTCATTTAATGAGTATACTGATTACAAAGAAATGTTATATTAAAATTTGCATTGCTCTTGTAGATTGTATTGGTCATCGTGGAAAAAAAAAACTTCTGAGGTGCTTCGTCACTGTTTTTTAATTTGTGCACAAAACTTTCTCTCGAATGCTAATTTGCCCTGTTGAGTAAATCTGGCCCCACGTCTCTCTTTGAAACATCTGCTAAAGGACTAAATGTAAATCCCAATTTAACAATCCAAGGATGACAGTGCCAAAGAACCCAATCTTCATCAGGTGACACAAATGATCACCACAGTTATATCTCCCAGATAGACACCTCCCCTCTTATGCTTATAAATCCCACATTTAAAAGCTGTTTTAGCCTCCCTCTAATCGCTGAGATCTGAAAAGCTTTACTTGACATATTTGGCAGCCAGGCCAAGATGATGATACGCTGTTAGTACCTCCTGTTGGCTCAGACTATTTTGGCAGCTCTTAATGTGATCATCAGTGTTGGGAATGTGCTCCCATTTTCGAGCCACTCAGCACTCACTAAATGTCCAATACTGGATAGGGCAGAGCATGTAATGTCATGCTTCAACTTGGCTGGATGTCTCAGGGTCAGTAGGGTTGGTATCCAGGTATATAGTGCCTCAGGAAAACCTAAGAACACAATGACTCAGACCAGGAGAGAGTTATGTAATGATTCACTCAATATAGATCCTTTAGAGCAGGGACACACCAAACGAAGAGTTGACAGTTGGGCAGCATTGGTTTGTCGGTCAGCGTCTGTCAGGCTAGCTTGTTTTGTATGTTCCACATGTTGCCTCTTGTTGGGTTAACATCGAAGGGAGTTTGCCCGATTGGGCATGCAGAATCTGCATCATCCATTGGTAAAAAAGAAAGCTCTGATTGGCTGATCAGCTACGCATCAGAAGGTAAGAACAAAATCTGAAGTGATGAGACCAGGCAAACAACGCTAGTCAAGAGGGAACACAAAAATAAGCGGGCTGTCATTTCATTGCATTTCTTAAATATTTGCAAACAATATGAATTATCAGATTCTGTGGTTGATGAGAAGTACTGTGAAAATGGTATGTAAATGCTGCTTTTTTTTCTTTCACTAGTTCCAGTTTCCCTTTTTGGAATGACACTACAGACTACTGCCACCTGGAGATATTAAAAGATACATCCTCTTATGCAGACGTATTCTCCTTTCAGTAGCCTGTTGTCTGTTTGTTGTGTTCACATGCAGATTTTTAAGTGACAACAGTCAGTTTTTAATTGGCGCTAGGCCTTTGAGATCGTCTTGGATTGTCCAAGTATCCTAGCATACACTTAAAACACATACCCTCGACACAAAAAATCCTCTAAAGGATTTTTCGGCTGCATTAATTAGGGCAACCGGAGCTGGGAACACTTCCCAAAAGACATTATATTTGAACGGCATCTACGCTCATATTAGTTTGTTTTTCATTATTCCGAGGTCTCCATAATCCTAGACCAGGCCGTATCCTGAGCAGATGCTGCGGTGGCCCAACTGAGCCTGGTTTCTCTTGATGTTTCTTCCTTTGCTTTCATCATTTGGTGAAGTTTTGTTCCTCACCACTGTCGGCACTGGTTTGCTTGGCTCTGGGACTTATAGAGCTGCACATTGATGGACTCGCTCTTCAGTGTTTGGACTTTCAGCAGTGAAAATTAAACCACACTGAACTGAACTGAACTTAATTGAAACGGTGTCATTCCAGTTTTCAGATTTTAACTAGAACTTTTATATTAGGCTGCATTGACACAATATACATTGTAAATATATATTTAATAAAGATAAATTGAATTGAATTTTCTGTCCAAGTGCCCATACAGTAGTTATAGGATTGTCTGGGGCAGTTATAAAAAAAAATTGATTAATCCAGACTCAATCAAGATCATTTGCAGGCTATGAGTGGACATGCTATTATCAACTGGACCAATGTCAGAGTGTCAGTTCTGCAATGTGTTGTATCAGAATGCATATTATCTTTGGCCAGGTGCAATGAGGCACGCAGGTCAATTATTGGATAGCATGAACACCAACTGAAAATATTTACACACATTTTAGAAGAAATATTAACATATTCTGAGTCACACCCGTGCAGTTGAGTGTCCATGTGTATGTCATTAATCTGAAGGATCTTAGGCGTTCCCTTACATCATTACTAACAATTATAGAGCAAAGGGTCCAGTGGGTGTGGGGATATGAATTCATAGGTTTGCTCAAAGATGCATAATCATGTTTAATGTGACCATATTAAAGATGGTGTCGTAAAGTAGAACCAGCTAAACATTTTCCTAATTCTCTTACAATGACTGACTCGAATGTGAAGGTCAATGTGGGGAAAAAAAATGACTCTATTTAATGTCTTTTTTCATGAGCATAGGTTAATGTATGGAAATGAAAAGGAACTTTTAATTTACATAATCTTCCATTAAAATGCAAAAAGTGTTTCCACATTGGAAATCACATTTTTCTATTATACACTTACAGTAAATGAACCTTCCCTTGATTATATGTAAAGAATATTAAACGCAAGTGTCTCTTTCATGTTTCAAATCACTTTTGTGACACTCACAAAAAAGTCAAAATATGGGTAAAATATTGGACATAACATATTTATGAATTAATTTTTTAAACTGTATGGACCTCAGTTATCACATTTCATTTAATAAGTGCTTTAAATTGTACTGTATTTTAAATACTTTTATATATAATATTTGTACAATGCTAAAATAAAAAAACGGGTAAAACCTAGGACATCAGCAAAGTATAAAGATTCAAATTAATTAATACTTATTTGGGATTGCACTGTCATTTAATATGTCATTAAATGATTCTTGTTTTAAATATGTTGTTTGTATATGTCACGATCACCAGCGATCTCCTCAGTCAGAGATCGCTGGTTGATTCACAACACAGCACAGCTTCCTTCACTTAGTCCCGTAATCACCACTAGCACCTTCACGTTAATGTTAATTGATCACAGCTGCTTCCCATCACCGTGCACTCCATTTAAGTTCACTCCTCACAGCACTCAGGGTCCGAGCTCGTTCCTACGAAACGGACTCTGAGTGTGCTCCCTTCGAACACTCTCAATTTAGTAGATTAGCTGCACTTATCTTAAACGTTGCATTAGTATAGTTTTCCACGTCCTTCAAGCCTTCCACGGCTTACAAGCCTTCCAAGCCTTCCACGGCTTACAAGCCTTCCAAGCCTTCCA
>CAIGQQ010038942.1:10729064-10812698 GCA_903798035.1 Danio albolineatus
ATCTGTCCTCCGTCCCCACATCTGCCTTACAGTCTGTTTCATAACAGTATATGAGCTATTGTTGCACTAAGTTAGGTTTATTTCTATACTAATTTCGAGAGGATCACATGCTTATGATTGAACACAGCTGGTACCACATCAGCTCTGCATATTGCACCAATCAGACGAATCCTGACACACTATAAATTACCAGAGCTTTCTACTCCGGTCATCTCATCTTGAAGAATCCCCCCTTCCACCCCAACTCCTCCCCTTCTCTGATAGGGCGGCACGGTGGCCCAGTGGTTAACACTGTTGCCTCACAGCAAGAACGTTGCTGGTTCGGCCTCTCCCCGGGCCAGTCGACGTTTCTGTGTGGAGTTTGCATGTTCTCCCCGTGTTCGTGTGGGTTTTCCCCGGGTTCTCCGGTTTCCTCCCACCGCCCAAAAAACATACAACAAAAGTAAATTGACTACTTTTTAAATAGCATCTTAAGACAACTCTAATCAGATATATCTCAGCACGTTCACAAGCGGGGGGAGTTCTCGAGACTTACCTGAGCTCAAACTCTCCTCTCGCCCTTTAAACGGAGGGAGCCCCAGGCTCAAGGATATTCTGAGCTCAGGGCTCTCTCCCGGGACAGCATGCCAAATACGCTTTATAATCAATCATCAGCTACAGTAAGTGTGAACTCTTGAAATGACATTTAAGTGAGTACCTTCGTAAGTAAACATCACATATGAATGCATGAAACACAATTAAAGCAGTATTGCAACTTACTATAACAAATTATACTAAAAATGAAAATGAATTCATTCAAAAACACTTAAATTTGACATTGTTTAGCAAACAGGGTCCCCTAAATGCTGACCTGAATGTTTAATTTAGGGCTAGGCAGATAAAACGGTATCTGTATTTATTGACCAAACACCATTGAAAATAACGATTAAAAAAAGTTTGGTATGAAGTCTCGATATGAAGCGCTATACTTTTATTAAGATGTATCTGCTGAACGAGGGCCCTGGAATAAATAAATAAACAATAATCTTAAGGTTATTTGTGACACGCTCGCATTTTCCAGGTGCTCCTAGCTGAAAACTACTCAACTTTCCAGGATGCCATGAGCACACCACAATTCATGCAAGTAGATCTACTGTAGTAACAAGAGATGCCAGAGGAGCACGAGTGCAAAGCGCATTGAAATTGATCACGCACTGCGCACTTTTCACATGCTTTTAGATTTGTGAACGAACTCTGGTTGGGATTCATCAGCACCACCTCTGGTCAGAATAACAACACGCGAAAATGAGTGCCATGACAATCAGCAGTGAGGAGATTGTAAATAAAAAAGGATGTAAGGATGTCACCATAGTGGCTTTTTGATTTCTTTTCTTGTGCATCCCAGCCACTAGCACCCCATGTGAAAGACATTTTTAGCATGGGGTAGTGTCATTCAACTTAACAATTTGTAATGTTGCAGTGTGGATTTGAATAATGATAGCTGGTTCCATTATGGAAAGCTCAGATTTAATTCTCATAATTTGTTTTGTTTACACAGGTTGAGGTTTACTGTATCATTATTATTGACATCTTACAGATGTTGATCTACCTTAAAGTTTGCTTAGATTGCATTTACACTTTACCACTGCACACACTTCGTCACATTTTATTTTATCGAGTTTAAGAGTCTCTATTTGCCTTAGCAATGTTGGTTAATTAAAATAAAGTGGTTAAATAAATTTTAAAAAGCCTAATATTCCTAAATGGACTGTAAAAATATATTCAATAATTATCGACAGCGAATGATATGAAACATTATATCGTGATAATTGTTTATTCATCAAAGAATCCTGAAAAGAATGTATAGTGGGTTCCATAATCACTTTAAGCAGCACAACTAATTTACATAAAAAAGAAATGTTTCTTTAGCACAAAGTCAGCAAAATGAAAACTGAAGAACATGTTACAGCACAGACTTGAGCAGTGGCTGCTGAAGATCAGACTCTGATAAAATACTAAATAAATATGTTAAATGCATATTTTAAAAAAGGCCTTATTGCATTTTTATGAATGCAACTCATTTAAAACATTTTTAACATTTAAAATGCTAATTTCAGCAGTAGTTCCTTCAGGAATCTGAGGTAAAACAGCTGTGAAAAAATACTCAAGATAGAAAAGCATAGATAACAAAAAGTGTGTGAGCAGCTAAATTACCAAGAGACAGATGAAAGACTCCTCAGTACTATTTTAAAATGCTGGTCAGCAGCCTTGAGTTGTGTGCTGACTTGTGTGAAATTGAAAAATCTGCACAAATGTGACGCAAACCATTTCAGTGTCGCCCAGGTATCACTCAAAGCACAAAAAGTCACTATTGCATGAATTCAACCTGAACGTGAGAAAAAGAACAGTTAAAAGTTTGCTGGAAATAGCAAACTATATCAATTCAGAAACACATCAATAGACATTAGAAGAGTTTTTAACATAATCCTCTAAGATTTGTGCTATGCGGACTTCACTGATTCCCCCACTGAAGGTCTAGTTGCTACGTAACAGAGAAGGGTCAGTGGCACTGTGAAGGGTGAATGGATTCCTCCAGAACAGTCCATTTATCAAGTGCTGCCAACATGCCAAACGCACAAAGGACAACACATCCACCGCTAGATCCTGTTCCTTTTCACCGTTTCTTTCTAACCCCCTTTATTTTAACCTCTATCTTTGTTCCTTAAATCTCTAAAAAGTTCCCAAATACAGCTCAAACTACTTCCAAATTCCACACGAGATGGAATTTTATGTTAGCTGCATGCAGAAACAGGACGCAAGGGAATCATTAATATGAAAATCATTTTGAATTTCCATGTTTCATTCCCCACTCAAGGCTCCCCCAATGACCTCGCTAATAGGAATGCTGTACAATAGGAAAAAGATTTCATATCATATGTTCTCCATCGCTAAGAAAGCAGAACAAAACTGCCACTAATGAGTCCCTGATCATGTGAAAAATGACCCGAACTTGCACTCCCTCCTTTACAGGTGAAAACCAAGGCACGATGCACAAAAACGATTTATGATATGGATTCAGCGGCCTCTGAGCTGGTCATTAAGCAGTACGGGTCATTAGCCTTTTTTCCCTGCCCGTTTCAGCTGATAACAATACACAGCTGGAGTAAAAGCACCAGGAGAACCATTGCTTTTGACTTTATGCATGACACAATATAAATTACATTTATGACTCTGTGCGCTAAGGCAAGGCTTCACGGCGAAGTGTGAATTGTTATGTTATTCTTCACAGACAGAGCAAAGAGAATTCATAACAGGGAAGGTGTCAGCGCATCAAAGGCGAATTTCACAGAGATAAGAAACAAAGAGAGGGTTCAAAACACTGCCACTCCACCATTGCTTTTATGGAGGCTTCTTATTTCCCATTCACTCAAAGCCAAAAGAAGGAATTCACCACATTTCCACACCTCAATTCTGGATCCTTCTGACAATGACTTTGAGGGCAGTGAGTGAAACAGCAATCCATCAGTAAAACCACGGTGAACGTAGGGTACAAACGCACTTCTGCGGCTGCTGCTTTTATGGCATTTGACCCCATCACTGCGCTTGATACATCCGTTTCTTTATTGACTCCTCTTCTCGCCTTTTATTCACCTTGGCCTGATTGCATCAGAGCAAATAATGACCTCTTCATGAAAATGACTGTAATTTTCCGACAAAAGTCCCCAGTGCTGGCAGCCTGCCGCAGTAATACACAGAGGAGAGAGCGGCAGACGTTTAAACTGATGTTAATGATGAAATTAAAACTGCAGACCCCTAATGAGGCCAGAAAAAGGATCGGAAGACGTCAATGTGCTATAATACTCTCGTTTTGCATAATTAGCACTTTCCTTTGTTGCTTAACAACTCCAGTGTAACAGTTGTTTTGCGCATCCCCTGACTGTAACCTCACATTTTCGGACGCGTTCCAGACTAAACATGAAGCACTTAACACCTGGAATATCAGTTATCACACATTAACGGGATGTAAGATCGGCCTGGCAGTGGAAACTGTAAACAGGAGAAATTTACAAGAAGGTATCGCGTGGTCATTAGCACATCATTCATGAAGATGAAGATCATTAGAGATGCTGAAGGCACAGGCATTGTCTGACTTCAAAGGCTGTCCAGGAACACCTAAGGCCCGCGTGCTGCTCTCGCTCTTCCTGAAAGCAGTCTCTTATCTCCTGGATCCACAGACTCTGATGCACAGTCAGGCTGACACTCTACTTTCCAACTCTAAGAACTTACAACCAACATCCATTCAAAGCAAGTGGGCCGTTTCTAAACTGCGTGCGATGGTGCGAACTGATGGAAATGCAGATAAGAGGAGAAAAAGGGAAGGAGAGCTTTCGATTTGTTTTGACTACTTTTCATCTTACTGCTACAATAAATGAACTCCGGATCTGGATGAACAGCGTATCTCTTCTTATAGATCGGCGGAGGGGGGAAAAACTGCTTAAGGAAGGAAAGATTTGGAAGGAGTGCATGTAGAAGATCAACACCATTACAAGTCCAAAAGACCATGAGAAAAGTTGGCATGTATCTCCACTGCACACAAAAGTCCACTAAGCGCACGGCTATAAAAGACCCCTGAGATGTATTCATCAGAGCCTTTGAGACACAGACAGCCGGGTGACTTCAAAATCAGTGTTTGCTTTATCTGGCACCTGTGGAACTATCCCAGAGATGCACATCTCTGATTAGATGCTGGTTGTACAGTCAAAGGTGTTGTGAGTTTGTTGTCTTTTAAGGTTTCTGGAGTAAACCTATGACAAGGAGTATGTGGGTTTGAGGCTATATGAAGAACATCTCTTTGTTTAAAAAGACAGCTCATTGATTATGTACAAGGTTTTTCCAGAAACGTGTCTCTAGCTGGAGTATGAGCTGACTGTAATGGAGAAATAAAATAAAGCAAATCTACATGTATTAAACTATTTGATTAAAACCATACATTCCAACAAGATTGTTAAAAAAATCAGTACTGAATTGACCCTATTTTTTTATATATGCTACCACAATGTGTAAAATCTGGCATTCTATAAAGTGCCTAGGACATGTATAAAATGCCTAAAATCGAAAGTCAAAGTATGAATCGATTGCTACTTTACACATTGCCTAGGCATTCTATAGAATGCAGAGTTGCCGTGCAGCAAAGTATGTTACTGGCCTACCCCTGCCATTTTTCCTGCCACTGATGTTAGCTGTGGCACTTGGGTTGTTGTTTGATGATGTCGATCAAAGCATGTGAGTGTTGAAAGTTATTGTAAGACAATAATATTGCCGGTACGAGGTTCCACTACCACATCACAGACAATATTGTAACAAATACTTCAATCTCAGTTCTGCTGTCATTGTTTTTCCGGCTTTGTTTCGTATTTCATCCACTTTAAAATACGTAATGATCAATAAAGGCCTTTGTTGTGCTCTATTGACACTTTGACTAAATGATACTTGTCATTCTATATAATTTCTAGGAATTGTATAGAATGCCTAGCAAAATATTTACAAAAAATTTATCTAACATATTTTGCCTAAAACCATCAGGCATTCTATACAGTACATTTCCTAGGAATTCTATAATATGCATATATATAAACAAAGGATAGTTCAAACTAAAAACAAAAGTCATCATTTACACTTCCTTGTGTTTTTAATCCTTTATGAGTTAATTTCTTCTAATGAAGAAGAAAAAAAAATACATATTTTAAAAAAATGCTGCTGATGGTACGTGTTGACTTGCATTATTCTTTTATGTTTAACAGAAGAAAGAAACTCAAATAGGTTGGAGTGCGAGTAAATTATGGCATAATTCTTTTTTTTTACTTCTTTTTTTAACTCTTTAATGCAGTGTGTAACGAAGCTATTTGTGTATGTTAAAGAGTTAAAGTTATTGTCTCAATAACATTAGAATGAACTTTAAATTAGAAAGAGCAAATATTCAAACTAATAATTTCGAAAAATGAGGCAAAGGAAAAAGAAAATTGTATTTTTTTCATGTATACATATCATAAAAAATTAGAAAATTGTCAAAAAAGCATAATAGGGTCACTGTAAAATGAAACATTGCTCATCAGCACAACACCACTTGTGTCCATGCAAAAGTTATAATACCCAGTATTTTTGGTTTCCTTGTATTGTCTACTAAGTGAAAAGCAATGAAAGCTGTGCTATTGAAATGATAGTGACCCTAAACTGTCATCCCATGTTAGCCATGTTAGCACTCTCTCGCTGATGGGCCGGATAACCTGGATTATGGAGACAGCTGCTGCTGAGTCACGCAACACTGGAGCCAGTGTTCACTGCAGATAATTGGCTGGTCCATGGTAAATAATGAGCTAGAAATTAACAACTGTCTGAACAGTCACACATCTTTTGCATTAAATTTCTGAGAAAGCAAATCAAAATTCCAGAAAGAAAAAACATTTAAAAAAAAACTAATTGCACATTTGTAAAATAAATAACTGGGAAGAAATCAAACTCTTATCTACAACAAGTGTTCAAAAGCTGAACAAATTTGGCTCTACATAATTATGAGATGAAAGTTAAATCTACTGCAGTGTAATACGAGCAATGTGTCTTTTTCAAAATTGTATTAATTATTATGATTTAAGCTTTACTTTTGCTGTCAAAACTACTTTTGAAATCCAAAACTATCACATTGTTTAGCTAATTATTGGCCTTTAACGTTTACAGGCCTGGCCGACTATTTTAAACCGGTCGATCTCTCAACAGCACTAACAAACATCCGCCCGCATTCATTCAGGTACTGTGGTATAAATGCAGATACAATTAACGGGCGGATAACAAACAGGAAGAAGATTAATCATGAATGGAGGTAAACATTTCATGTCATAAGTTGCCTTTTATAGCTCTGGCTGAAAAAAACACATGTTGATTTTTCCGTATTGATCGAAATCATTCAACAAGAGCGGGCGGCAGCTTTGTTTTCTATGACCCAGATTGATTTAAGTTGAACTGGTGGTGAAGACTGGAAGGATAGACATTCTTCACTATTAATAAAATGTTAAATCAGGAAGAGTTTTGGATGATGAACAAAGCTGGCACGTGAAATGCCGTCAGCGGTAGTTGACTGGTAGTGTGGATGCCATTCCTACACTCAAAGCGCTTCCTGTAAACATCCAAGTACTTCCTGTGAGGTCAGATATGACAGTGGAGAGATCTGCTGGTTTAAAATAGTCAATAAATGAGGTCAGACATACCAGGTGCAGACGTTATGAGTATGTTTAATAACAATTAATCTATGAGGGAAAATTTGCAATAAATAAAGAGGTAAACACATTAGATTAGGCACCAATTATCACTATTGATTAGCTGGTTATCACCTTCATTTTATAAAGATACTGAGTTTTGTGATTATAAAGCACATATTCTGAATGATCTGTTTCCACATCCCCAATCCAAGCCAATCCCTAACCCCAACTACCTTAATAATCTCTAATAGGCAGTAAATTAGGAGTTTATCGAAGCAAAGATCGTAGAAAAATGGTTCATTATTATCAAGGATTATACCTTAAAATAAAACTACTGTAAGTGTATGACCAAAAAACTTGATCTTATCGAAAATACACATACAAGGCTTAAAACATCCAAAGAGGATTAAACTAATTTGGTCCAAATTTTTGAGACTTTACATCATCCTTTATAAGTCACAAATGCTCTTATGTCCCCCTTGACAGCATTAAAACATACCACTCATACTCTAGTAAATATTTAGCTGATTTTATTATTAATGTGTAATGCCTAGCGTGTTCTCATCAGTACACCTAAATCAAGTCAGGCATGTTTGAGCAGATAGCAGCTATACATAAAACCTGGACAGTGTTCTTCAACAAATTATCTCCTATAGCTAAAATTAGGTCGCTGGAGGATAAGCACCTTCAGACTTTGCATTGGACAGTACCAGATGAGAGGATTACTTCACCAAGAGTGAAGGCTACAAGTGGACCATGCTAAAATGGAAGGCGGAACTGTTGTTAGTTCTGAAGAGGGTGTTACAGACATGTTTGCCTGGGGTGGATGACCACAGAAAACAATGCCACATGGAGCCACGGTCCCACACTGCAAAAATGCCTTTCTTTACTTAGAGTTTCTGCCTTCTAGTCCAAATATCTAAGTATTCCTAAATCAAATTTCTAGACACAGAAATATTATGTTAAAATTAAGTGAGTATTGCCTTAAAACAAGCAAAGCAAAGCTAAATATATTTTTTGTGCATTAAAACAAGATTATTTTGCTTACCCAATTGGCAGATTTTTTTTTAACTTGTTTTAAGGAAAAACTCAATTAATTATGACACATTTCTAAAAGACAATATTTTTAGTAGTTTTCAAGAAAATGCTTCATGATTTAAGAATTTTTAGACATTTAGACTAGAAAGAAGGCAAAAACTAAGAATTTAACCTTGAGCAGTCTTTGTTCAATAGCCTATATGTGTTTAATTACCAAATGGGTGTCTGTGGAAACTAAACTAATGCAGTCTTAGTTTTTTGGAAAAAAAAATAAAATAAAAACCATCATTCAACAGTGGTATTAGCTGCGTGATCAAATATCTCTACAATGTTTAAACACACAGAACGGTGCATAAACACTGAGCTAGACTACTAAATATTGAGAATCTATTTTTCTAATGAAACCATATGGAAGGCGTCTTGATTAAAATTATTCTGACAACATTACAGCACATTATACGTTCGTCCGTCATCGACTGCCTCAGCCTTCTGGCGTCTACTGTAGCTTCATTTGTTTTTAAGTTTTTTAGAGACTGGATTATGGGAACGTTCATCTAGGCGTTGAAAATGAAGGAGGTGGGTCATAAACAGTTTAAATTGAGCTAGATTAATGGCGCCAGAGTTGGTCGATACAAATAGAAATGAAAACAAATATTTCAAGAGGAAAAAAAATGGAATTACAACAGAAAACAAATTTACATCTATGCAGTAACATGCAATAAACTTTACATTGTTTTAAGGCATTATCAAATCACTCACCATTCAGCAAGAGAAATGAAACCCTTCCTGTTTATTGAACGACAGAAATTTTGCGCAGTACCCAGTGTACCTCTCTTCAGATTTTCATCAGGCCTTTTGTTCTTGTGGACAATGGAAATCTATACACAGAGCAAAACAAATGACTCAGAATCAGCAAATCAAACAAAACAAAACAACAGAGGAACCGATAAGTTAGTTTTCCTCTGGCAGACACAAAATGTGCCACCCAGGGTAAAGAAGTGAACTCTGAAGATGTAGTTCAACTCATACGCAACAAAAACCTAGAGAAGAAATTCAGCTTTTCTTTCATGTGATGTTATTTTCAGACTTCATTCTAAGAAGTGTATCTGTTTGGCTAATATCAAGATACCCTCTTCCTCTCTCTCTCTTTCTCAGTGGGAGGGTTATAATAAGGAGGGTGGAGGGGAAAAGCCCCTTTTCCGTGACCCTCAGAGTCAGGGATACATAAGCAACATGAGGGACTAGAGCTCCTAAATCCATTCCCTGATTCAAAGCAACTGGCTTCGCACTCATCCTACTGGACTTCCAATTGACAAAAGGAAAACGCGCACATCGCAGCAGGAGAACTCCAACAGAAACCTGCCCTCAATCTCAGCGGCGCTGTCACACACTTGCACACAGATATACAAACACATTCACAGCCACACACACACACGCACACAGCCGTGCGCACACACATACAGACACACGCGCGCACTGAAGAGCAAACAGTCTCTCTCTCTCTCGCTCGCACTCGCTCACCCACTCTCCTCTCCCTCCCATCCACACACGCACACCACTACAGTATATCAGCTAGCGACTGGCAGGGAAACGGAGGGGAGAGCAGAAATGAATGTGAAGATCTTGACGCTGGTGATTGTGCTGGTGGTTTCTCTGCTGTGTTCAGCCAGTGCTGGTAAGTCGGGAGCGTGACGGCTGTTGCCTGGAGCCTCCCCATGTTTATCTTTTTTCTCTCTGCTGTTAGCCTTGGGCTTGGGAATGGGAATGGGCAGCTGTAGTTGATCAGTTACCCAGCGTGGTTAGCCTTCTGAGGCTGGGGAGAGGAGGGAAACGGCACCTGGCTGCGCGCTGTACTGCACTGCAGAGGTTTGGCTTGTTATTGTGCCCGTTTAATGAAGTTAATTGTGCCATCGGTGGATTACTTGCCGACTTATGCATGACATATGTAGGAAAAATCACGCAGATAAGGAGGACGATGCTGAGGATTCTTCCTGGTGTAATGTAACGGTTGGCTTTCTAGGATTATGTACTCCTGGATGTCGTAAATGTAAGGTGTATGCCTATATGGTGTTGCGATGCATGTGGTGAGGTGTTAAAAACAGCAGATGGTTGTATAATTTGGATTTCACAAGGAAGATGCTGATAGGATCTCAATGGTAACGGTAGATGTTTGAAGGTGGATTTGATCCATTTCTTTTGGGCTGTGCCACATCATGGATGAATCCTCAGTCTGCTGGGCTGAAGATGCACAGATCAGAGTTCTTGCGCTTCACCTCCATACCATTTATCTGATATTGTGCTGTTATGTAATTCATGCTTAAACACCATGTTATTTTTCATATACCTCAGCTTTGAAATCAAGGATGTCACACAAGTCTTAAAGCTGGGAGCTCTAGTCAGGTGACCGGTGGCCACCCTGCAGATGTGATGCAGGTAACAGGCTCGTGTTAAAAAACAAATCTGACCCTTGTGTAAACGCTTGCATCTCTCCAAAGTCTGACTGCTGGGAAGCATGTGTGTTTGAGAGTGTGTGCATGTTGAAGGGTGCTGGCTACTCGCCGAATCAAACGGCCCCTTACGCCCTACGTTTCCACTCACGTTTCTTACGGAGACGCAGCTATTTTGGTCTAAATGGGAAGCAATTACCTTGCATTACAGTCAGTGTCGTTTTTCACTCTCTCTGCATGTGAAGCCTGATCCTGATCCTCGAAAGGCTACTAACGTCTGATCCGGGTCAGACTGCTCGCTTGCCGTTATTAGTAGTATTATCTCCATCATGAGGGAGCCACAGGGAGCCGGAGCTGCGCGCTGTCGCGGTAAGGTGTTGGAAGCAACTCGGTGTGTAGGCAGCGGGTGTGAAGCCTTTTATCTTCCGACAAATGCTTTTCCACAACACTGGGAGTTTGCTGGAAATTGCCTACCATCTCAATCATACAATGGGGGTCATCTGCGAGCTGCTTTCCAAAAGGTAGAAAGAGGGTGTGGACGTGGTGGAGAAGTCATGGTGCAACAGGCGATAGTGGCTTCGCTAGCGCAGGCATTGAGTGTCACCCAGCAGAACGGCTGCGGCCCTGCTAATCTCGTCCGCGCATACCTCAATCTGCTCGTCTTGTAATGGGCTTCCCCTCAAGAATGGGCAAATCTTGAGCGCATTGAGTCGTTCATAATTCATCCTGAAAGCAATCTGTCTTCCACTCTCAAGTCTGGTATGTAAACACTTCATATTGTGGAAACACTCTGGGTTGTCAGTCCGAGTGCGGTATCAACGCCTCATCTTTCAAAGTCACGGAAGCGCAGGATGATTCCTTTCAAAAATACAGTCTTGAAAGCAAACAAAAAAAGGCTTGAGATGGTGTAATTTTAGCTGCCTAGTTTGTCCTCTTCATCCAGGAGAGGGTATGGAGATCAGATCTTACCGTTATCGGTTTAAAATCAGCACTTTTTTTTGGAGATCACACAAGCTGTCAGCAATGCTATAATTTGATATTAAACTCTGAAGTCTTGCACGGGCATGTTGCTCGCCATGCGTCCTGGGTCAGCGTGAGACCCTGCTAAACAAATACAGGGCTCATTAGGAAATCTTCAGCCATACAATGTTTCTTTTTAGAAGGAAAGGGGGGATATTTTGTGAAATAACACCAGTGGCCCTGCGCTAACAGCATGCAGGAAGCATTAAATCATAATTCCATGAGTTGGCCTAATGTGAAGAAGGTGTTTGCGGTTACGCACTTGATTATAGGCCATGGCGAGAACACAAACAGGCAAACTTTTCCAGATGTCCAGTGATAACATGATGATAATGTCCGAACAGCATGAAGGAGATGAGCGCTACAGAAAGGTCATTACAGGATTATGGAGAATCATTCAGCGGTGCTTTGAGGCATGATGGATTTTTGGCCGAGTTCCTCTCTTTCACAAGCCCTCACACACACACACACACATACGTGCACCAGCTCACACACATACTGTACAGAGGGTCAGTGACTCAGATCTATTTTATGAGTAACCTGGATATCCTCTATGCTCTCACTGTTAGAACTGCACAGTGTGTGTATGTGTGTGTGTATGCGCAAAGAATAGAGAGAAACTCACAGAGAGAAAAGTTCAATGTGCTGTAACAACACGAAAACATGTACGTTTACTGACCCTTATGTCATTCCAAACTCAAATGACTTTATGTTTCTGACTTTCTATGGTAAATTGCATAGAACAGTGGTTCTCAAGCTTTTTTCACCAAGTACCACCTCAGAAAAAAATTGTCTCTCCAAGTACCACCATAATAACCGGTGTTGAAGTGCAGTAGCATAGTAGGCCCAATTAAGCAGCTAAAGCACTGTACAGATCAAAAACAAGGCAGATTAATTCTTCTAGTTAAGAATGCTTATTATTGTCAGCCATTAAATAAAGCGTTTAGCCTATTAAAATCAATTTACTGATCACATCGGTGTTATCGTAGACGTCAAAGGGTGTTTATTTTTTTACTTTAATTATTCAGAGATTCCACTAGAAGGAAGCTTGTGTACCACTAGTGGTACGTGTACCACAGTTTGAGAACCACTGTCATAGAATATTCACATTACTTTTACCTATGCAGACAAGTAACAGGCAAAAACTCCTATATACATACTTTTCATCATGACTATATGCTGCGATTCAAGTTTTCTGAAGCCTTAAAACAACTTATTTTTAAAACGTAATAAGTATACATATATAAAAAAGTTGAAGTTGAATTTTATTACAATAAACTTTTATTTCTTTAACCTTCAGAAGGCTTTTTATTTATGAAAGCCCCATAATAACAAAAGCAGTTTTATTTTAAAAATTCATTTTGAACCATCAAGTAGTTCAAACAGTTAACAATTCCAATGTCACGGGTTCAAATCCCAGGAAATACCGGAACTAATGAAATGGCTACCACAAAAGAAATACATGCCATGTTGTGTTTACATGAAAATGCATACATGTCATAAAAGAACAACAATCAAGTTTGGAATGGCATGAAGGTCATCTATTCCCTGGACAGTTACTATTTTTTATTTGATTTGATTTACACAAAACACACATTCAAAGTAGATCAAATAAAGGGTGATTTGAAGTTTCCGCAAACTTTGCTGCCTTTTATAAATACTGCAGAAATATCAGCTTGGAGCTGTGCAAGTGGTTATTTTTTCCAGTTATAAGCCTTGGCAGAGCAGAACCAATAAAAACTGTGCCCTTTATAAAACAGAGTACATTTTCTGAGCTCTATAATAACTCATGTGGTAAAGACACTGGGTAACCTTTGAGAAAAGCTCCACAGTGGCAAAAAGGTGGACGTCTTGACATGTATGATCGCTATAAGGCCAACATAATGCAATTCAGAGCACTCTGAATAAATCAGATCACCTCCACCATCAGACTTAAACAGATGCAGAGGAGAAATCCTGAAGGATGCTGATGGAGGAGAAAGAAAAGAAAAAAGCAATCCCGCAGCCTTCTGATGTGGCGAGGAACACAGCCGCTAAAATATTAAAAGGTCTTTAAAACTTCACAGCTGGTGGTCTTCCCGAATTTGCAGGTGGACAAATGTGGGGAATATAAAGAGCCCGGTGCCAAACTTACTTCAAGTGGATGCTTGTTCCCTGCTCGCTTTTAGAATCACACTTCTGCATCTGGAGAAGCTATACTACATGCCTCTTGTACCCACAAGCAAGCTGACAAACCATTAACTAGGCCCCTTCCGCTAAACATCAGAAAAAATATCCCCTCAACACCCCCAAAATCTCTCTTTCTTTCCCCCAAACTTTTTAATTAAAGCCAGATACCCCGAACGCCTCACTGCGTCCACAGGGGCCTGATATTAACCTGATTTATGGCTCCCTTTTCAAATATTAAACATTAGGTTTATTGTGGTTGCTGATCAGATACGATCGGAGTGGACATTTTTATGAACAGCCAGGCAAAATGCTGTATAAATATTTCAAGTTGGGGAATAAATGTGCTTTAATTATTTTCATGCTCAATTTGAAGAGCAAAGGAATGAAAAACACAACTGCAGCACACAGGCCTGGTTTTGTTCGCAGAAAAATAGCAGTCTGTTGTTTGTACTTCTATCGTGAGCTTTCCCAGATTATTTCAGAAGTATCTCACATCAAACCATTAGTCTGATTTAAGGCTTCTGCTGCGGGTACTTCGTTACATCTGTTCAGAAACACAGAACCAGGGTTTTGATTGCTCTGAGCGGTATGGATGTGAGAAACCGACTGGATTGTTTATGAGAAGTGTTTGAGAGTTTTTGGAACACTTTACTGATGCCCCCACTGGGACTACCCATAATTCCAAGCCTCAAGGTACAGGATATGCGTGTTATGCCTTCAGTTTTATTGCTCTAGATCGTATGCCACCAATACAAACCCCAAATCTCCATGTGTTCTCTGATCTTTTTAATAGAGGACGATGCACATTAAATGAAGTACCTCTGTTTATGAGTCATGAGTTTAATTTGTCTTTATAGTCATTAGACATTGCCACTATCCTTCAAACCACTAGATTTTACCCATTTGTCAGCAAGAGATTTTGAATCACTTGAAATAGGATTAAATTTAGTCTTAATTCACACATTTTAATAAGCACAGTTCAGATTAGGTATGGCATTTAATTTTTACATTAATTAATTGCTGAAGGATGATTATTTCACACATTTCACCAAAGATAAAAAAAGATTTATAACATTTTAAAACATTTTATATTATTTATATGTACATAAAATCTTTTGTTAATTGAAAACAGACACCAAAATAGTATGTTGTCTGACCATATTTATATTGCTTATGAAGCTAAAAAGAGTTCTGATAAAATAAATTGAATGTTTGAATGTCATCCAATTTTTTGTAAAGACTGCATTGATGATAAGCTGATTTTATTTTATTTTTTTATGTCTAGAAGGAGCTATTCAAAACTGAAATATATTATGTGTCAAAGCAAATCTCATCATGTGTGTCATTTCTTGCCGTTCAAAACAAAACAAATGAGGTACATGCATGATAACTGATATCACGACTTATATTTCCCACTGGAAACACAAAAACACAGTAAAGAAAAACACTGTGCTGAATGAAACTGTCTTGTTTGTTAAACTAGCATGCAGAAATTGGAACCGCATTCTGTAAATACATACACGATTCGGACAGGGAGTTTACTCAAACGTTGTGAAGCTTTACGTTTAATCTTATTTGGGTTAAACACTGTGGCTAATATACCAACATATATAAACACCAAAGGTAAACGAACTGTTAGTAATTAAAAAAAGGCCTGTAACTTGACCCACAAAGTTGCTGTGAGAACCAGGGCAAAATGTCTAAAACAAAAATCAGTCCACCACACGACACAAACAGCCATTCACATCCGAGCTGTTAATCATGCATCATCAGTCAGTTCTCGTCCGCATGACACATATGTGTCTTTTCATTACTGATTGTTTGGTGTGATCTCAGCTGGAAATATCCCAGCGTGCACTGGTTGACACTCCTTTCAGTAGCTCGGCACTGGGCCCGAAGCAGGAGAACTGAATCTACACATTAAAGACAGTATGCATGCGGGCTCACAGCTGACAGCGCAACAGAAAGGGGTGGATGTGGTTCATTACCGATTAGAAGGGCCTTGAAAAAGGACTGTCGCTAAAGAGCACTTTTCTTGACGATTACCAGCATGCTGAGTTTGAGCCCATCACTGCTGACGAGGATAATCGGGTCTCGATCGGCCTCTGAAGTAAATCCGCTTTGAGGCGGCGTACTGTTTTGCCCTGGAAGCCAATTCAGAAGAAATAACACTTAAGATGCTTTGCATGATCGGCTCTCTTGATTTTCTTGTACTTAAAGATCCAACCTGCGGTAACCTCTACCCAGCGATTCACCCCTGCCAGTCTGAAGTGCTGGTGCGAGAGCTCGAGCAAGTCCTAATCAGCCTTCTTTTTTTTGTCTTTTCTCTTTCTCTCAACACATCATTAGCAGTCAAGGCAGCAGCCGTAGCGCTTTGAACCTGCAGCTCTCTGATCATTCGGAACCGGGCCATTTCTAACCACATTATTATAGCTTAGCCCTAATTTGGGTCATGTGTAGTTTGCTTGCAAGGCTGCACACCATCTGAGGGTGTCAGAAACGATCAGAGAACAGATCGGTGACATGAAGCTACAATCACTTTTATCAGAGCGCCGCTCCTATTTTCAGTAACCCCAGCTCAAAGTGGAGGTGTGGGAAAGTCTGTGAACTTTCGTGCAATTTCATTTCTCTGCGGAGTCGCAGAAAACAATGCACGCCTTCATTTCCTCCTGCAAGCCGCGTGCCATCACAGCAGCACAATGCTGAATATCAAGCAGCCCCCGTTGTGAGGAAATTCAACATCTGACCTCGTGGACAGGGAAAGGGTTAAGCAATCTTACTGCCCACCTCAGCCTAATAATGGACCTCCGCTGAAATTTGTAAACCGGGAAACCTGATCCATTCCAGCTGACAATGTCATTCTCTTGCTCCTCAGTGAGTGCCTTTCACAGCGGCTGCCATGGAAACGTGGTTTGAGAGCATGTTAGAGATTGGTACCAGTTTATGCCAAGGCCCTGCGCTACTGGTAGGCATGCGATAAGCAGCACCACGACTCCAGCCTTCAAAAGGCCAGGCTGGCTTCTTTAACTTCATTTCCATATCAGAAGTGGTATATTTAGAGACATAATAGCACACTGTTAGGAAATTTTTGCGTAACAGGGTCTCATTTATGAGCTTGGCAAATGATTCATACTGGGGTTTCATGCTAATTATTGTGTCTTATTCTAGGCATAATGCTTATGATCAAGTGTGACTGGCTAAAGGATAGTCTTAGGGGGCATCAAATTGGCATGTCTGCGTGTGCTGTGAAGAAAAAAAGCAGCTAAGTACGGAGCTTTCTCTTGCTTATTTCATTGAATGAACGTCCTTTGAGACACTGGGGATCACGCCTCTGACGTCACATACCGTCAGCTATGGTTACACCCCGTGGGACTCCACGCCTCTTCTTGTACATATGCAAGGCAAAACAAAGCATAATACAGTCACGCACATGCACATTCATTCACAAAATTATTTTGGAAATGATTTGGCCTTGGTGGAAATCGCTTACAGCACAACTGTCACACCTTTCTGTGTGCAATATCATACATAGATGAAAAGGATTCATTTGCAACCAAGCATCAACGAATGTATTTACATGCACAGCTAAATGCTCATAGCTATCAGAAACCAGCTCATTATAGATAATGGCTGTTTTTTTTCCTCTCCTCTGTTAAGGCTGAAATGTAAACACTGCATTGCACTGCCTTACATGTGCATGCACAGAACAAGCTAAAGGGCAGAAAAAAAAAGATATAATATATATTTATAAAATATAAACATACAAAAGGCAAAAAATAGTCAGTATAATCTCATTTGGTGTTTTTTTTTACATGTTTTGTCATTTTTATCATATAAGCAACATCCTAAATATGATATATACTGTTGTGTTGTGCGTAATTCTTATGCATCTCCATATTTCATTGTTTTTTAATCATTTCATATATCATGCTACTGGTCATTCTTTACGTTTACAGTATATGTTGGTTTTACAAATATTCAACCAATGAAATTTATTTAAAAAGATGTTTACAGTGGAGTTACAATTTAACATTGTAGTTTTATTGGATCCTTAAACGATCTGCAAAACCTCACAGCTCTGCCTGGTTTTCTTTACTAAAGCATTGTCTTTATGCAGTATGCTGTTTTAAGAATCTAATGCGTGGAAAAAAGTTTCTTAGTCTAGCTTTCCCTATGGCCATAATTGTCTTAAGGGCCATTACACTGCACATACAGTAGGAAAACTGAGCATTGCTATATTAATTCCTTATAACCTGTACACAATTGTAAATGCAATGCCTTTACTAATGAACATGGTTAACTCTGGCCCATTATTCTGTCATTATCTGGTCAAAGTCGACTTAATTCCATGTGATCTTGAGTTTTTTTGAAAAGGTAATGATATAATAAAACACTCAAGTGTCTGATCATGTAAAGCCAGACTAACATTTTTTTGACAACAAAGTGTTAATGCATGTAAGCACACTCAATGTCATCCCAAGGCCAGTTAACTTTCTACATTTGAATTGCTCTATAAACACAAACTTTTTCAGACATGCCTAGCACTAGACCCACACGCGAAACCTCATTAGCTCTCTTAAAACCAAAAGATAAGGAAAAACACAAACCACCATAACACTTTGTGTCACCTTTGACTTATGATGTGGCTGTTACCGGTATTCATTATGCATGTTTGTGGAGACGCCCTTACATGAGCTGTTATGACTGCAGTGTCAAGCTGTGGGGAGAGCGAGAGGCTCGACGTACAACAAACATCATACCCACCACTGCATTCATTCCTCCACAATAAATAGGCCGGATTCGTCAAGCAGAATATTTTGTAAACGATGACAAATAAATCAATACTCATGTATAATATTGCATAAACAAACTAGCCAAGTGAGACGTTTTTGATCCGCATAGATGAAGCAATTATATTGCGCATTGATTGGTCGTTGCGTCTGCTTGATTTAAGACTGGTGGTGGTGGAGGTGCTAGAAGGGTAAGTGTATAAGCAGAGATAATGCATGTAGTACAACCAGCCATAAATAAGGGTTGCCCTCTCCTCACCTGGTTCTGCTTTGCGTGTAAGTAGATCTAATCTCTCACTTCCTGGAGTAGTGAGTAAAAGATTAGATCCATCTGGTGCCCCGAGCTGAAAGGTCTTCAGACTAGCCTAAACTTTATATCTATTGGATGTCGTCGTTCTTTATTTTCTGTGCTGTGTGTTTGTACTGGGAGTGTATTGTAAATTTAGGCCGGTCAGAGACATTTGGTAAACCATTCATCAGATTGTGTTCGGCCCTTTATAAACGTCGCCTACCCTGGGCCTCTCTCGCTGTCAGGAAAGTGCCGGGTGATGGATAACTCTCTCGGCTAAGAGGCAGCCCTGGGATTTACAGGGACACAATATCAGACACAAGGTGTCCAGCAGAGGAGAGGCACGCCGAGGCAGTCATGTTAAAAAGTCAACATAATGGATAGCACCTAAGGACTGTGGTACTAGAGGATGAGATGGCAAAGATGCAGCCATTTATCATTAGCCTGGAGGAAGGCTGACCAATCTGGACACTTCCTGTCACTGTGAGAACAAGCTGTGGTGACTTCAGCATATTGGTGTTGACAAAATTATATATTTTTTATTTGATCAAACAACTTCAGAAGTCATGATTAAAAAAATGGTGAAAGCTGTGCACTGAGGAGTGCAATTTTTATTCATTTTGATATGAGATTCAATTATGATTGCTATAGACTTAATACTAAAAAAATAAACTAGCTCGAAGTCTAATGCTGATGATACACGGGGCAACTTTTTGAGCAACGTTGCCGGGCAACTTTGGAAAATGAAGCCATCAACAGGCATCCAGGTGTGATACGGGGCAACTAATTAGGGCAATGGGTTACTGATACAATATTGCTACCCATTCCTAACTGGTATGTAGCCAAGCACTGCTCTGAAACATTGCTCAAAAAGGATTGCCTTGTGAATCATCACCATAACTCTTTGCAAGAGCAGGCTAAAATAGCATGCTTGCTGTAGAAAATTCATTTGCAGTTCACATTTTGTTTTTGTTCAGAGTATTTGATAACTTTAGGGCAAGGCTTACTGTAGGTGTTATATCAATTTCAAACGAGAATGCCACACACTAGACATTTCATTTCCAATCTGCCATTATACGTATAGCTTCCACACATGTATCTGTCATAAAAAAAAGTGTTGTTTTAGCAACACTTGCAGGACATTAGCAATTTGCTATAGTTTTTCAGATTTTTATGCCTGGCATCCAATTAGCTTGGGTTGGAAATAGGGATGCAATGATTATAGAATTTGGTTTTATGATTATAGTCTGAGAAATAATCATGGTGTCACGGTTGTCACGGTTATTATGCATTCATTCATTTCAGAACACTACTAGTTCAGTAAGTCAAATGAAAGCTTCTTATATTTTAAAGTGCAATTAATCGCTGCTCAGTAATCAATTAATACACCACAAAAAAAAAAACAAGAATTCATTTCTTTAAACACAAGTAACAAGTTTACACTGAAAATAAATGACAGAATGAATGACAGAATGAATGAATGAATTTTATTTATCTAATGTAAATCTAAGCTACATATTAGATTTTACACATTAAGCTTAGTATTTCTCTTTTAAAGACAAAAAATGTAGTCAAAAGCTGCTGAACCTCCATCTGAAAGGCACATTTGATGAACTATATTACAAAATTGTTTGGTATTTTCACTTGTATTTTTTTTCTATTTGGAGTAGAAATGTGTATATTGCAACCAAAATGCCTTCATTGGAAATAACTCATTTGCACGAGCAAAAAAGGTAATATGCGAACGATCCTTAGTTAATAGTTTCAGCCATAGTTAAAATGAGCCTTTAATGCAGTGTGCAGTGTGCGATTAAGTGCTTATTGTGTACAAGCTCAAAACTTTAAACTACCACACAGTTGACATAACTTTTAGTTGCAGCAGTTTTGTTCCGTGCAGAAACACTGTGTTGAGAAGGCTTTACGATTAATTAACCATAACGAATTAAAGTGCGGTTAATAGTGAAATCAGTTAAATGTTGCATGCCTAATTGGAATACTCTCAGTCACCTGAATAAATAAGTACCAAAATGTATATATTTTTATCGATATATTTCACTGTTTTTATCAATTTATTGAAACTCAGTGGGATCTAAAACATTAAAACACTGACTTTCACTGCATAGATTAAAACAGTGAGGCACAGGTTTTAAAAAAGAGAAAGAACACAGGTTTAGAGCAACACAATAGTAAGTAAATAACTGCATTTACTTTTTTGGGGTAAACTATCCTTTTAAAGGTTTGAGGTCTTCTGATAAGACCGTTGGTATCGTGAGAAGCATCTATTGGAATATCACTTCCTGACTTGCCTGTCATTAGTTGGTAAACCTGGAAGAAATTATGCTCCTGAGGAGGAGGCCCACTATCAGCGGCATCAGATCTAATGCAATAAGGGTACTCGAGTGTTTTCATCCCCGAGTGGGTCTGATAAACAAGCAGCAAGTTAAAGGAAGATCCCATCAGCATATGCCATCTATTATAGTATATCCATGGTTATTGCTCCTGTCACTTTGCATTCGCCACAAAGCGTGGAAAGATACAGCCTCCAGAGATACACAAGGAGCTGCGCAGATTGAGAAAAAACCAAGTGGAGTCGAAAAACAGACAATGAAGTGATTTTAAGTGCTTAAAATAGAACTTCCTCTTCATCAGTCCCAATGCATGTGTTGAGTTAATTCATAAACGCCGTCCTTGTCACTAGCAGAGATTATTTTTAGCACTGTTCTTCTTGCTTGCGGCCTGGGATGACAATTTTCAGAGAGATTTGCTCCCCTTAAAGCTAAGCGGCCAGCAAATGCTGCCTGTCAGATGGTGATGGCAGGAAACATCTAAATTGTGTCATTATGGAGAGCTTTATGACAGACGCCGATAGAAGAGCTGCGGCGATGTGCTGCGTTCAGCTCAGCCAGGTGTAATTACAGCCTCTTCTGCCTGCCTGGACGAAAAACATTGTTTTTTTTTGCCCCCTCAGAGACATTTCAAGACTATTCCTCATGGCGTTGTGAACAATATGTTGGTACTGAAAAAACCTTACTCACAGCTGAGTGCTTTAAAGAACTATTTTGGTAGGGAAAATTTTTAAAACCCTTCAGATTAGAAAAAAATGAGTTGAATGCAGACGGAATGTGTAAACTTGCTTCATTCAATACTGGAGAAACAACAGGAGGATAATGCTCGGATTAGCAGGTCTGTAGGAAAGATGGGTTTAGCGTGGTTTCCTTCTTTCATGAGATGTTGAAATATGCAATGAAGTCTTTCTGCGGGGCAAATGAATTAGTCCACTGTTCGCAGAATTAGTCTGCGGTGAACGTGTAACGTGTCAGCTAAAGGCGATTAGTTTGTAAATGTAATTTGACTTGTCAGGAATTTAAAAATATAGTTGGAGGATATTTAACTCATAAGCAGACTTACAGGCAACGTGTTTAGCCTCACGTCGTCCAGTCACCACCTATGCTGACCGTTATTTCAAGTCTTCACAATAAGCAACTCATTTTGTATGGCATAATCAGTATATTTTCTGAAAAGTAGACCAGAAAATTTGATGGGGAAAAATAAAAATGTTTTACATTTTAGTTAGAGCATATCTTGTCAGCTTTTAGTTATTAATTAGCATTTTCCTACTGGATTAGTTAAGTAGGTGTGTTTTGGAACATGTTTGATCCTTTCCAGCTTGTCATTAGCTGGTTGAACCAAGTATATAGCTAGTCCAAGCTTCCAAAAAGCCAACTTGTTTATTCAAGATAATCTACCAGCTTGTCAGAGTGTATTAATCGACTTGGACAAGCTAATGACCAGTTCTGACATACCAGATACAATGGCTTAAACATGAATGTCAACATCTAGATAGCAAAATAATGCCAAACTGCATTTATTTGTACAAATCAGAATCTAATATGCAGCACTGACTTTTTGTTTAATTCACTCCAACTGCTTATGTTTTGATATCTTCAAAAAAAGCTGCTCCCTGGAGTCTTCTCAATATTGGTTGTCTGTCACTCCCCAGGGAGATGTTTGGAATGTCTTGACCCAATGAGAATAATCTCATTCAAGTTCTTGCTGGGAAAAGGTTAATGGGATTCTCTGTTTACTCTGTAGGATAGGCATTTGTTGAGCTCTCACTGAAAGATTCCTTTTTAAAGACATTTCTGGCTGCGTTCTTTTGCATGCAGTGGAATTTAAGACAAACATAGACAAATAGGTTAAGGCAGAAAGATGTATGCAAAAAAAGAGGGGGCTTTGAAGAACAGGATGAATTATCCTCAGCAGAAAGAGTATGGTATGCGTTTAATATGGATTGAAGAGCAGTGGCCTGAAACGGGCAACATAACTGATGATTGACCAAGCACGTTTTCCTATTCATTCCCTTCAACGTTCAAAAAAACAAGTGTCATTGATTCCAGCTTCTGTCATTGGGAAGAGTGGGAACTTTCAGTGGAAAGACATACAATCCCTACGATGCACTCGAACAAAACGCCCTTAGAAAGCCAATTCAGGAGTTGAATGGGAGATCAGTGACATCAGATAGCACTGCACAGATCAAGGTCTCCCCAAAAACCTCCCAGAATGTTTGCTCTCTCCAGAGGACTTGTTTGATTTTTCTAAAGAGGTGAGAGGTTAGAGACGCGCTGATGTGGATCAAGCTGTGGATACGAGACAGGCTTAAAGGATCTACACACACTTATTGAGAGATGACTGGAAACATCTGAGAACTCTCACAAGTGAGCAGTGTAGTGCACACAGACACACAAACAAGCGTCCAGTACAAGAGTCTAGACAACTCATGATGAGAGATGTTTAATAACCTGAATGTAAACAGAGTCTGTGATGAGAGACTTTTTAAATTAAGATTCTTAAAGGTGAATTGTGTTACCCTTGGTTAAAATCCTAGTTTTAGTTCATATTTAATAGAAGTTTAAATTTGAGATTTTGTAATTAAGAAAAAGAGATTCCATTTTAAGTACTGTATATAATGTAATGGCTTCTTAAACTAGATACTGTTCATACAGGACTTTATTTTGTTGATTTTTGGGAATTGATCAGCCCATTGGTTTGTTGTTGTTTGTTATTGCTGGGTTCACATGTGGATGTCAGGTTGACCGGCCACTGCACTGGTAAATATCAGAGAGTGGAAGTGATGTCTGTCCAAGAGGGGCAGTAGAACGGATATTGTTTTGAAAATGAAGCTTAATGATTTGCAAATATTTCATTTAGGATCAAATCTGTAAGGTCTGTAGATTATGAGACATTTCGAAGGATGATTCTGCCAAAAAACTGTAAGCAGAGCATTATCAAAAATGTTGCTATCATATATAATATCATGACAAACCCAAAACAGCAACACTGGCTCAGCCAATGGGATCACTTTGGGGCGGGGATAACTCATTGTCCAACCAATGGAGAAATTAACTGGAAATATTATCTTACAATTAATTATTTTATGTTGGGTTATATTCACATACCGTCTTTCTTGTCATAGGTCCAATGGCCTCCACCGAGCATAGCAAAGAGATCGAGGAGGTGGGCAGCATGAGGACTCCTTTGCGGCAGAATCCCGCTCGAGCCGGCCGGAGCCAAAGACCCTCTGGCTGGAGGAGGAGACGCCCTCGACCCCGCCTCTCCCATAAGGGGCCCATGCCATTCTAGAGCAAGGTCAGTCTGACATTTCAGCACAATAGCCTGAAAGCAACAATAAGAGGCAAACAAAATATGAGCGACTAAACTGAGGGAGGAGAAAAAAAATCAAATTTTCAACTATCAATGAAGCAGTTCTGAATGGGCCTTGAGGGAAGAGGCACCTGTCTCAATTTTTTAGAGTGCATAGTGACGAAGGCTGAAGAATAACATGAGAAAAGGGAGACTGTGATTGACAGAAACATGCTCGCTTATTCACTTGGTCTATGAATTATAGATTACTGCTGGCACAGAAAAAACTGCATGTCTTTATGAGATTACCGGACTTTAGACTGCCAGCGTCTGTGGTCCCAATCTTCTCCAGCAGATCTATAAAACCCACCCAGAGTGGAATATAATACATCGCAAATGTTACATTATATGCGAGGCAACATGTTTTCGTTATCCTTATAATGCCAATTAACTTTCCCATCCAAAGATAATACTTGAGCATATCGTCTGAACCGCTTCAGTTTGTTTTTCACACAAAAAGCATATTTAACTTATCGTCTACACAAACAACTCCTCAGGCAAAACGATCTTTACATCTAATAAAAGTGTTTTCTCTTCCTACAAATACTCTCCATGAAATTTCCAGACCAAAGCCTGTATTTGAACGTGGCCTCTATTAAGGAAACTTTCAAGTTACAACACCAATAAATAAAAGAGAAACATGTCTGACAGATCTTATCAGCACGCTTATGTTTTATTACTCACAGTCTTCGTGCTAAAATGCTGACCAACAGTATTTCCAGAAAATAAGTGGTTTATGTGAAAAAAGAAAAAAAATCAGCGGACAGCAGAGAAAACTCATTCACAGCTTTCTCACACATGGTCCCACAGAATAAGATGAGTCGACAGGGTACAATGTCCCCACAGGAGCCCACAACACTAGCCTGCCGAGTCTTGCCATAAATTACCCTAATATAAGCCTAGAGTCTATGGAGAAGAACAAGTCAGCTCTTTATGGCATAGTTAATCGTTTTTTTAAAAGCTGAGAGAAGAAGGCAATAAAAAGTGAGTCCCTAACCCCAATCTCCAGTAAAATATGTCTTTTCAAATATTAGTAAACAAATGCTATTCTTTTTCATTTCATCAAACCAAGGTCAACAACACATCTTATTGTCCATAGAGGTGGACACAGAGCAAGGCCTATGCATGTCCTTCCATCCCGCCCAATAAAACGCACAGATTCTTTGAGTGAATTGGGCAGTCAAGGCTTGTTTTGATCCCCGGTATACTGGCAGCACAATGAGGGGAGCTGCAGGAAGTTGTGTTGCTCCATTAAATGGAACGGCTCAGTGCCTCACAATGTGGAGTCCACAAACAGCACTTCAACCCTAAACAAGACGAAGATTTCTCTTTCATTCGGCTCCTTCTTCAGCTCCCTTCATGCCGTACTAGGGTTCAGAGTTCACGTCTTTTAGCACATTCACCAACATTCCTTTGGGCCTATTCTGCTGAACCAGTCCATTTGAGGCGACTAATGTGCCAATCAATCCGGCGGTACCAGACCCCAAAACGCTTCTCCTAATCCACTCACGGTTCATTATTTTCCACAATGTGATACATTTACATTTATATTCATTTCCCTGACAGACATTTTATCACTAAAGAGAACATGTTGCGATAATTACTGTATGACACGGTACAGTAAATCAGTCCATGGCCCAGAAGGGACTCCCACTAAAGTGTTTGACCTGCATCTGGCTTGTGTACAACATCTCACATTTTGTGCAGTGTGAGAAATGTAGCCTCACACTTCATCATCTATGGCTAAAAACGGGGCACAGACTGACTGGGGCAATTAGCTCTCCTCAAGGGCTGATAACAGACAGAAAACCACCGAACAAGGCCACAGTGGAGGCACTTGAAAGGCTTTTTCTCTTTTTTTCACGGATGCCTGCAGATGAGAAAGACGTTCAAAGCTTGACTGCATGCATAACAGCATACAAGAATAAAAAAGGATTCATTGCTTGAGTAGTGCTAGAACCTGGGTTGAGAAATTAAAATGGTTTTCTAGGAAACATTTGAGAAACAAATAAAAAGATCTTGACTTTAAACACTGGGGAAACAGAATGTTGCATTGTTTAATGCTTATGTTTCCCGCTTAGGCCTGTCACGATGTCTATATTTTGTTGTACGATATATTGCACCAAAATATATCACGAAAAACGATATTATTGTCATTTTAAGACCATTTTAGGTCACTCATTATATAATGCCAGAATGGCAATATTATGGCATCATAACACAAGTACACTCTTCAAAAGAACACATAATATTTTGTTCTTGAGAATATTTAATTTAATTGAGTCATTTTAATAATTTAATGATTAGGCATTGGAATCAGAATGTGAAAACGCATATCCAAAAAAAATAATAATAAATGTTAACAAAAGAAAAATGCAAGGTAAAAATTAACAGAGGCTGCGATATCTGCTACCAGATCGATTTTCAATTGTCAGGCACCCACATCAAAATATACTTCATTTATGGTAAATACTACAGTGTTTATCAACCATACTGACACCTCTAGAGATAGAGAGGTTGTGCAATCAGCTAAAATGTTGCAATAATTGTTTTTTACTTATGGGCGATATATATTTCAACACCAACAAATTATTAAAGTCATGTCCATGTATTGTGTGGTAAGTCGATATATTGATTATTGTGACAGGCCTATTCCCACTACACAATCCTAAACCCTGGGTCAACATTCTTTGTTTTACATTTGCATTTAGTGTTATTAATCGGATGAACACAACGCAGCAAAGCTCTAGTGTTGCAAATCTTCTTATAAGTGTTTAGCTTTCCATCACTATTTGAACATTTCCCCTCAAACACTGAAACAAATCTAAACAATGCACAGTGTTTCTGTAAATGACTAACGCATGGGAATATGAGACATGATTAGCTGTTGTTTGATTATCATCTAGATGGAGTATTTTCATTCATTCATTTTCTTTTCGGCTTAGTCCCTTTATTAATCGGGGGTCGCCACAGCGGAATGAACCACCAACCTGACCAGCATATGTTTTACGCAGCGAATGCAATTCCAGCTGCAACCCATCTCTGGGAAACATCCAACGGACAATTAAGCCTACCCAATTGACCTATACCACATGTCTTTGGACTTGTGGGGGAAACCGGAGCACCCGGAGGAAACCAACGGGGCCAACTGACCCAGCCGGGGCTCGAACCAGCGACCTTCTTGCTGGGAGGCGAACGTGCTACCTACTATGCCACCATGGCGCCCAAAACAGAGATAACTTTAAAGTCTTTTATCTAGGGTTACAAGCAGCAAATAGCATGGTGATAATAACCAATGTTGAGGGTAACGCATTACAAGTAATGTTATGTAATAATATTACTTTTCAGAGAGTAAAGTAACGCATTACTTCATAAAATTAAGAAATAATATTTGAGTTACTTTTTTTGAAAATGTAACGCAAGTTACTATTTAGTTTAATTAATTAGTTTTTAGAAATTTATTCCTGAATTAAAAGTAAAAGTAGTCACAATGAATCACACACTCGATGAAAGGATGTATTCATTACTTTGAACACACCAAAAAAAAAAAAAAAAAGGGTATTGTCTCAATGAACAGTGATTTTACTTAGGACAAACAGTATAGTAACAAACACATTGCTTTAAACCTTCAATATGTTTATAAATGGCATGTATAGCTCTGGGGTAAGGAAGTTCTCAGATAACGTTATCCTAAAATGTTATTTTCTGGTGTGTGTTTTTTTTAAAGGTGTATGAAGGTGTAGGTTATACAGTGCGTTGATATTTGCAGAATTCCTCTATTGAAAAAAAAAGAAGAAAAAAAAACTAGTTCTGAAAGAGGTCAAGCGTAAGCCAGGTAATAAAAAGTAGTGCAAAAGTAATGTAGCACATTACTTACTATAAAAGTAACTAAGTTAAGCAACTAGTTATTTTTGGGGGGGAGTAACTCAGTATTGTAGGGCATTACTTTCAAAAGTAACTTTCCCCAACACTAGTGATGACCCAGGGTCAAGCTCGATATTGTACAACAAAACAGCTTGTTGGAAATAACAAGAGAAAAATCCAAATTCTTTTTAAGTGATTTACCGAGTTTACCATGTAAAATGCAAGCTAATAAATTCAGACAAGCACATATACTGAAGTGTTTTTTTTCCAGTTAAATAGTACCCTTGATTTATAAAGCTGTAAAGTTTAAATGGTTAGTACATTTCTTTTACAATCACGTTAACACACTGATTATGCCTTGTAGCTATTAAACCTGTTGAAGTGAGCATTTTAGCGCTTTCATTATTGCCTGTCATTATTGCCTCATTGTAACCCAGACGTGTGTTATTTTTTAAAGAAATAGTTAGACGTTAAATATTTAAAGTGTTGTTGATTGAGATGAACTGCCTATGCATTATTCCAACTGGTCTAACTCTACAAAACACAAAGCTGTGTCACAGTTAGATAAGAGGTAAGCAAAAGAAAAAAGGAGGTTAAAAGCTCAGCTGAAGATTATGAGAACTGAAGGTTGTGTTAATGGAACACAAGCAACACAAGAATGAACAACCAGTTACAAGATCCAGATGCCACAACATATAAGAGGAACAGCACATGTTGAGAACGCTCCTCTTCAAAGGTTTTCTAGCACAAAGGCACTGCACTGCAGAGAGCTAGAAATTGGAAATCTGCCTCATTCAGTACCGAGGGGAACAAAAAGCAACTGCCTGACGCAAAGTTCCTCTTTTAAAGTGCCCGCAGCTCGCTGTTGTTGTTTTCTGACAATCAACATGATGTCATAGGGCACAAACAAACAAACGTGCGATGAATCACAAACAAAACAAGGTTCAGATAAGAATCTGTGGTGCTGCACTGTGCGTGACTCAAACACAGAACTATGCAGGTGTAACACAGCAAGTAAAAAGATGGTCCTTATCACTCAATGACCACTGTTGTACTGGGAGAAAAAAGCTCTAGAGCTACTATCTGAAATCAATGTGAAGTCATGATGGTTCAAAAACTGACCTCATTCATTTACATGGGTTTCAATTTGAGTTAAGTGTGGGAACCAAATAGTTTTGGTAAACGTTTCCTTACATTTTATGAAAATAAAGTACACTATAATGGTAAAAATATATTTTTGTTTTCTTAAAAGAATTAAATCCATAAAAGTTTTAAATGACATAGGGCTGGTGCATATGATGACAATTTGGATGGGTTGATCTATGCTAGTTTTAAAAAAATGAAACAAACAAATAGAATAGATTAGGGCTGCACGATATTTTGTTTTGCTGTGACATAAATTGCGATATGAATATAAATTCACCAGATGATTTGAATAGCTCTAATTAGAAAGATATTAATACTTTTTTAAAAAATATTTTTTTAATTAGATGGACTGGGGTGATCAAGCCTTTTTCTATGCAGTGCTTCTGCATAAAATATAATAAATCACTAGCATGCATAAAAACTACAGAGCCAAAATAAAAGTTAAATAGTTCTTTAAGGTTTTCTGGGGAGTCTAACATTATTGAAATACAGAAATTGAACAATCAAACATAAAAAAAAAATCATTGTATAATAATTTTATAGAATTATATAAAACAATATTTAATAATATCTCTATTTTTAAATCTTTATTAAATAATCAAATCCTGCGATGTGACTATTGCAGCTACACACATTGCTTATATTGATGCTTAAACGATATATTGTTTAGCCCTAATATAGAATATATTTTGTTGATTGTAAAATAAAAACAATACAAATAAATAATTAACTAAAAAAAGATAGGATTTTTATTTTTCATTGCTATTTGAATAATTTATTTGCTTAATGGATCCTATATAAACAATTTATATTTATTAACATGCTTTGTTTTCCCAGAGATGGGTTGTGGCTGGAAGGGCATCCGCTGCGTAAAACAAATGCCGGATAAGTTGGCGGTTCATTCCGCTGTGGCGACCCCGGATTAATAAAGGGACTAAGCCGAAAAGAAAATGAATGAATGAATGAAACAGGCTTTGTTATTTGCACTTCTAGTCAAATTATACTTCTATGTTGAGTGATCGCTATAACCCATGAAGTATGCCTTCACGCTGTGCTATTGTGTTTGTGTTGCTCTGACAATAACAATTCCAAAATGCTAACTGGGTTTCTGTGTTTTAATGTTCCTGTGTCTAATCTAATAGATGTTTAAGAATAGGCCAAAACTAGACTAGTTATCAAATAAACAGAAATGAATGACTACACATATAAAGTCTGTCTAATTGGTCTATTTGATGACTATAGTCTAATTTCGGGCTATGCTTAGATGTCTATTAGAATATGCACTGACAGCCCAAGTTTAGCCTTGTTTTAGCCAAGCTGTCTACATTTACATGTCATTTAGAAGTCTATTAAAAACACAATTAGGGCTGGGCGATTAATTGAAATGTAATCGAAATCGACATTCAGAATGTATTATCGATCTAATTTTTCCAGGTCAATTTTTTCAATTTACTTTCTCTAGTTCTTTTTTGACTGTTCATTTTATGCAAATGTGTGTTTTAATATCAGTCTTTCAACGTTGATGTTCAATAAATAATCATAGATAGTGGATAGCGTGTGTTTCCTTCAATTATTTTAAAATCATGAAAGCACCCTTCTTCCAGAAATCTCTCGCTTCTAATATGTGAGCATATTTACTGTACAACACCTGTCAGTGAACTATGAAGGCAAAAAAATTAATAAATAAATAAAAAAATCATTAATTATAATCAAGTTAAAATGTTCAATTAATTATGATTTACATTTTAGGCTAAATAGCCCAGCCCTAAACAAAATTGTTTGCTGGCATGCACGTCTTCTTTTTCGGTGAAACACAAAAAAGTGTTTTTCCTTCTAATACAGTGAAAGCCAATGGAGGACATTGTTATTTTGTCACTGTATGTTCTATACTAGATACTAAAAGAACTGGTTTTAGCATACTTACTAACCTTTAGCATACTTAAAACTTTGAATGACTTTGTTCTAACTGTTCTTTTGTTAGCTGTGCAGTTCAGTACACACTACCTGTGCCAATTAGTCAAAGTAGAGAAAAACACTGATGGTTTCCTGCATTGCACCTTATTCATGTCTCTTTTTCTTTTGTCCGCAGGCACAGCTTAGAGTGCCCTCCCCCTTGGTTCTGATTTCTATGCTCTTCCTTTGCCTTGGGGGGCCTTGCAACAAGGGGCCTTTGCTAGCCCAGCCTGAAGAGTGATGTCCATAGCACCTGCTGGTTCTTCAAGCAACTCTTCTTCTGTCCACAAAAAACCAGGACAAGCCACTCACCCTCAGCTCTACGAAGATTTGTGGGCAGGGAACGGGGGTGGGGGGTATTGAGCCCGAGCTATCAGATTCTGTCTCTCTCTGTCTGTCTCTCTCCTCCTGTGGTTTTCCTCATTTGCTTTCTAGAGCCCTTTCATGGCCACACTTTGCATGATGTGTGAGCAGTGGGGAGCCTGGTCCAAACAGTTATAGTCCGAAAGCGTCAGTTTCTTGTCCGAGGTGTGCTAGTCCCATTCTCTGCAGCGTGAAGGTGACCACAGCGCTTTGTCCCATTGCTACGTGTTGGCAACTCTTGGCTTATAAATAGTGTTTATGAGGGAAGAAAGTGGCGAATTAAAAACCACAGCTAAATGTTCGAGCCCAATATGGACAGGTCAGCAACGTACATTGTTTTTTTCCAAATCCATCATCTGCCTATAACAAAGATGGTCCATTAGCATAATAATAGAATCAGTGAGTTGATTTGCATGACAAATTGCTCACACAATGACCTAAAAAGCAGAAAATATGTTTAAAAGAGATAAGAACAAGAATCCAATTTTAAATCCATGTAAATGCAATCAACCTCATCTGGCCAATTATAATTACCGACTCTGAAAATGTTGAATGACTATAATTCATTGGCACATTCGTGTGAAAACAGTTCAATTATATCTCTTCATGCTGTCCAATGGCCATTCCACATCATCCCACCAATGAGCCTAAGAGTTGTCAGGCACCCGAAGCTTAAGGGTAAAGCCACAGTGTCTCATTATCGAAATCACACTCCACTTCCATGAGCGTGAGATCATCGGTCCTGAGCCCTCTTCTCCTCCCCCATGACACACACGCTGCTTTACAGCAGAGATACATGACTGTTAACTGGCCAGGGTGATCTGCTTCACACGGCGGACCATCTCTCCTTTTAATGAAGTGCCAAATAGCAAATCTACTCCACAGTGCTGCCAGGAGAAGAAAAGTAAACATGTTACCTCTTATCTCGGGGGAAGCATAACATCTATCAACATGTATGCATTTTGCCATTTGTTTGAACATCCAATGTAAAGGCAATGGTAGCATGGTTTGAAGACATTAGACCAAAAAGAAAAAAAAAGAAATTTCCTTACAGATCTGATGATTTAGTCCCCTAGACTGACAGAACTCTATGCCTTTATTTGACATCATACTGGAAATGATTTCTTGTTCGGTTCTCATTCTCTTGTTGTTATTTTTTGTTCAATTTCAGTTCATTTCTCAGGGTGCTGTGACAGAAGCCTGTATGGTTTATATTACATGCATTTATTTAAGAAACACACATTATTTGTATCCACACCATTTAGCTTCATGCTTATGTATCCGTCACTTTAGCTACGTTTTTACAAGCCATTATTGTTCTCTCCCCATTGGGAGCAGTTGCCTTTTGAGTTTGAGCCTCTTTAGCACAGGTGGCTGCGATGGTTATTAAATCCCAGTACTAATTGATTTTCCAACTGAAATCTCTGATAGAGCTCAAATTGGCACAGAAAGACCACTCGTTTATGATGTAACAATCGATTAATACGAGCAACTCTTGGCTTGGCATCATCAACATCTTTCAGTAAAACACAAATCATGAGAGGAGGCTTTTATGAGACTGTTAGCTACACTCATTAATTAGACATTAATGCAAATTAGCATTTGAGTCCCTCCCCCCGTTTCTGTGAGGATTTGAAAAAACAGAGCCGCCGCGAATATATCCACAAACACGGCCTTGCGGCAAAAATCAGCTCTTCATAAGAGAGTGCCTAAAAACCATAGCAGTAAAACACCCAGCCAAGCTCACCTCGATTAAAAATGGATCAAATCTTTGGGCACTGTGAATACTAATAATTCCAGTCACGCCATGATTATTTTATACCCTCTCAGACAGAGATGTGGGTTTCATTAACGCTTTCTCAGAACGATAGTGCTCCCGAGAGCTCTGCTTCATGGATCAGTAGGTCAGAACGCAGAGAAGTTGCCGTCTGAAGAGTCTGTTAGAGGTGCAGAGTAACGCCTGTTGTTCATGAATGTATTTTCACCATCCTCAACGCAGGGCAACGTCGAGCAGTGTTTCAGTTCAATTCAAGCCTTGAATCTTGAAACAAAAACTAGCCCGTCACTGCTACATACGACAACCGACCCCAATCCCCCTTCCCGCCGATGGTGATCGTTATTCGTTTCATCAAACATCCAAAGACAAATATGACAAAATCCAAAGCTTGTTACAGCAGAGACCCCTATCAATCACTTGGCTTTCCTCCAACAGCTCTCTGTACGGACATGCAAGGCTGCACTTTTGCAATTCCATTATGCTGCTGGAAAAATAAATCCTGAAAACAAGTCTTTTGGCATGTAATGGTTTTCCAGTGTCTTGTGACAATTAAATTGACTGATTCTTGTCTAGCTGGTTGTCCAAAGCTTACTTTTTTTCGATAGAGTGTGGAAAGCTGTATTTTATTTTTGTGTGTATGGTCGTATAAAAGTGTAGAAAAAGTAGTCTGCTGCACAATATGTCGTGGACACAAAAGAGCTTTCTCACCTTCATTTGCCGTCAAAAACCCAGTCCGTCGTCCCCATTAAGATCGTCCATACTCAAAACTGCAATGGCAAACACATACGTTATACTTACAGAGCACAAATCTTTTTATATGAATGAACTCGCTCACTCATTCCTACTCTATCATGTGTTTCTGCCCAATTTGTCCTATGCACTTGTACGCACGTTCCACTTAATTGTTCAGAGGGTATTTTTATGTTTGAGCACAGACCTTTGCGTGGGGGAAAGGGATTCAGAAGGTGTTTGTATGTTGAAAACAGAGCTGTGAAAAGTGAAATGAGGTCTGAAGCGAGTCCCCTTGGGTCTTAATCATTTAAAAAGAGGAACAAACCCAAAACATAATGGTGTGATTGATTCATTACGTTGTTTTTATGGAGACAGAAAGAGACCCGATTGGCCGCTTGTTTTCGATTAGCCTGTCACGGTGCATGTAAAATGTGGGGACCAGATCGAGTAGCTGAAATTCAATCCCAACGCTTTCCCAAACGTCCACCAAATGTTTGGGATGCTAAGAATGATCTGATTCTTCTTCTGTTGCTTCGAAAAACACCTCACACCCATAAAGAGCTCTAACCACCGTCCATACACATGGCCTGTTTGTTCAGCACACCCATCCATTTTCAATCTCAAAATCGGTAGTCAGGCCTGGCATTTCAACAGTATTAGTGGGCCACGTGAAAAGCAAGGTATTATTATTCCTCCTCTTTATTCCTGTTGGAGGTGTGTGCTCATCAAACTCACCTGGCCAAATGTACAGTCCCTGTCTCTGTTTTGATGTTGAACTGGGCAAAAACAACTGAAATAAATAAATGAATTAAACAAGTGTATCAGAAATGGTTGAAATACTGTGTACATATTTGAACTTTTGGTTTCTAATTTATAAAAGATAAGCTTTAGCTCTTGGAGTACTTATTTTATTTGATTTTCCTTTCATGCGTAGCTTTGTGTTTTTATTTTCTATTTCTGTAAAGTGTGTAAATATATCTTTATGATAATAAGTAATATTAAAAAATCTTATTTTAAGAAACAAGCGTGAGTTTGTCCTTTTTATGAATAATGCAGAGTTACAGAATGATACACTCAGATCTTTCATTATCATTTCCATCATTTAAACTGAAATAAATCCACTAGTCTGTGATATTTACACATGATGAGCTGAAATATGCTGTTATACTGCTAACGGTTTGATTACCACATAAGAAAAGCTTAACTGGATAGACTTTCTCCTAAAGGGTTGTTTTCATTGCTTTCAATGTTTTTCAAAATAAACCTAATTTATTGCAGTGGTTCCCAAACTTTTTAGTCCCCGACCCCCAAAACAACATAGCCAGTGACCCCCAATATCCTCTCAGGTGGTTAGAAATATATAAACCTTGCATGCAATAGCCCACAAATGCCAATAGGCCCAAGTCTATTCTTTATTTAATTTTGGAGAACATCGCTCTAAGATCTTCCATATTCAGTCATGGGCTTTACTTTTAATGTATGTAAGTGTCAGAAAGTTTAACCTGGTGCCATAAAATCAATCTGCTGCATCTGACTTTAATATAACGTAATCACCCCAGGGTTTGCAATACAATGACAAAAAAGGAAGTAAGGCTGATGATATATTGTATATTCTTTAGGCTATGGATAAATAATGGTCATTCTAATAGTTAAAAAAATGTATTTGATTTTTGGAAATCACCAGGCAACCCTCCAGGGTGTCTCAACCTCCACTTTGGTAAACCACTACACTATTGGACAGCCGAATATTAAATATAAAGAAAGCTAAAATCCATAGTAGGGCTGCACGATATTGGAAAAATCTGACATTGCGATATTTTGTTTTTCTGTGATATACTGTATTGTGATGTGAATCCAATTCACCAGATGGCTTGAATAGCTCTATTTACAAAAAAAAAAAAATCAATAATTTGGGTTGATTTGGGTGATCTTCTAATAGTTTGAATCATATTTAAAAAATAATAAACAAATTGCAAGCAAAAAATAATAAAAATAGACCAACAAAAAATAAAAAGTGCTTAATAGTCTTCTGGAGAGTCAAACAATTTTCAGCTATAGAAATTTGAATAATGAAATGTAAAATAAAACTGTATAGACTTTAATTCAGTAAAATTATTCCTCATTAAACTTACAAATGTACTTTTGTGTGCCCGAATGCTTTAAACTCTCTTGAAATGCCTGTAAAAAACACATGTAAATGAAACTTTCACTGTACTATGGTAATACTTTGCTGTGACTCAACAAATCTCATGTATTCTTAACTGTTGTGCTGAGTTAAGATATACTGCGATGTGACTATTGCAGATACACACATTGCGATATCGATGCTAAAATAATACAGTATATTGTGCAGCCCTAATCTACAGTACAGCCAAAAATCACAATGTCAAATCATTTCAACCACATAAAAAAAAATAATAATAATAAAATCAAGTGTATAACTCTATGGGACATAAAAACACTTCAGAAGGCGGTAAAAGGTTTTTTTTTGTCAATGCAATGAAAATGCCTTCTGGGCTAGAATGAACTTCACTGTAAACAAAATAATTCTTCAATTAAGAGAGGAAAAAAAACTTTAATCATGAACCATTCTGAAACAACATCAAAACAATAATAATCTGATAAAAATCTGATATTATAATTAGACAATAATTGTGAGATTATTCAAAACGTTTAATGTCTATTATTAGTATTCGAGTATTATAGTGCAGCCATAAAATACTAATTCAGATGTCATTTTAATTCTATATCCTTCAAAACACTAGGTTTACCCATTTGACAGCAAGATTTAATCTAACACTTAATACAGTGTTGCATTATCCCTTATTCTTTTATGTACTTCAGTAAAGTCAAAATATGGATATCATCAATTTTTCCATGAATACATAAATTACACTAAAAGATTTTGGAACATTATTGATCTGTATTTCCACAAAAGTTATTTAACCTGCATCTACTATTAATCCCTTTCATAAATTGTGTTAGACGAGGACACCAAAGTGAGAAATCTCAGTTTTAAAAAAAATAATTCATGCCCTGAAAATCCTGAACAGAACATCAATTTACTGCAACCTCTTAACTTTTTGACTGAAAGCTGAAACTAAAGGACAAAAAAAGGAGAGAAATCTATATATGTAGCAGAAAAAGGCTCTATACGTTCTGTCTGCAGCCCCTCATTGCCTCTCCGTCCACTGGGAGCAGCTCTGGGAAGTGTCTGCTTTGCATGGCGAGCTGACGTGGCCTGACAGGCAGTAGGGAACCTCACGAGGTGATCGCACCCCAATCCACAGAGGTTATGTCATCAAACCTGGGTCAGCTGTATAATTGGGCTGGGGTCAGTGAGGTGATATGGAGCGTGACAATGAAGCTCTAGAGTTACAGTGCAGATCTGGCTGCTTTGGTGACTGCAGGAGGCACTTATGTACCCCCAGACTGCTCAGGGATCAGTGAGGTGTCTGTTCACTCTCACTGCAATAAAACATGTCAGAGATCCCTATTAAGGCTAACTTATGGACTGAGCTGACAACCCTGGACCTATGAAGACTGTTAGAGGCTTATTAGTAGGGCTGCATGATACTGGATAAAACGGACACTTTGAAATTCACTTTTCCATCAAGATATTGTATATTGTGATATGAAGAAATTAAATAAAATTAAAAAACAGAGCATTTTGTTTTTAAAGTGTTCACCATTGTGTTTTGACCAGAACTAACACAAACATTTCATAACATAAAGTCAAAGGAGTGTAAATAAGCAAGAAACAAAGTAATATTCTATAAATGTAAAATATGAAATCAACAACGTAACATAATATTATGTTATTAACGCGAATATTTATTTCTTCATTTTCAAATGTTAAAATATTAAGCTTTTATTTTGATCAGAGAGAAACATGCACACAGCTGTTATACTGTACACTACACACACACACAAACAATACCTCACTGCATTTTAAAGAGAAACCATATTACTGGCATGAAACTGCAGATATGTAAGCCATACAATTTCCAAAAATTACCAATAAAAGTACGTTACTGATACTATTGTGGCTGATTTGCATGTTGATTCTAATCGGAAGCAGTTGTTTCATTTAGTCAGTGTTGTGTAGCATTTACCATGGTACGTGTTTTTCTTTCACTTCAAAATGCCACTTTGTTTGCACTTTGTGTCACTTATCCAATCAATGTGTCAGTGGGACAGTACAGTAGGTTTCATGTGTGTCAAACATTTTGGTGAATTACATTTGTTTAGGTTGGTTATATGTTTGAGAGAATGAGAAAACAATTACTTTAGCTTTGATGAGGCTCCATTTAAATGGCACAAGATGCCGTCTGACAACAAGCGAAAAAAATGCCTTACAGCAATTGTTTTTCATCCCATTAGATTGCATTTTTTTAAATAACCAGTCCAGGAGGTGGTACTGATCGACAACAGTTTTAGTTCAAAGACATTAAAAAGCAAGTAAATAAGTTAAAACTATCATTTCAAAGCCGTCCAAATGTGACTGTTTATACACATCAGCTGCCGACCGGAAGTTCTTAACATTCTCCTTGGACATACAAGCAAAGCATAATGGGTAATTTTGTGTTTTAAGTAGGGCTGTCAAAAAATTAATCGTGATTAATCACATCCAAAATAAAAGTTTAACATAATATTTGTGTGTGTACTGTGTATATTTTATTATGAATATATAAATACAAACATGCATATACTTGATTTTACATTTGAATATAATGTAACTACTTTGATGTAACTTTTTTATATATAGTTTTGGCTTCTATGAATGTGTTTATCACATATACATAATAAATATATATAACACAAACACATATTATGTCAAAACAAACTTTTATTTTGGATGTGATTAATCACGATTAATTCTTGGACAGCCCTAGTTTTAAGACAAAGGTCTATAAATCAGCCTTACCAGAGCGGGGTCATGTGACTCTACACACAGTAGGAAAAATAACTGATAAAATTGACCCGGGAAAAATAGATCGATTATAGATTCTGAATGACGGTTTTGATTATTTTTCGATTAATCAGTCAGTCAGTCAGTCGATTTAGTCAAAATGGTTTGCTGAAAGCAAGAATTAAACCTTTTAAATAAAGTGACCAAAAATTCAAGGTATTGTTTATGTAACAAAGTATGCCGCAGAAAAAAAAAAACATCGCAATGTCAGATTTTTCCTATATCGTGCAGCCCTATAATAGAATTTATCTTGCAGCCTACTTGTTGCCTATCACAGTGTGAAATGATTGATCACGGCTGAGGTAATGCAGAAATAAAAGCTACAGCTTTCACTTGGAGCCAAGGCACAGTAGTAACATCTGTAGCAGCGCTGGCAACAAGCCTCTTCTGCCACACCATAAAAGCTTTATTACTACCATCGACTTGTCTGAAAATCCCACCAGCGGTTATATCGCTGTGTCTTTTCTGGTTTCCAAGCCAGTCGCTTCCAATTAATCAGCTTCACTGATACATACTGGATCTGACAGCACGTTGTCAAATCACTGCCTTTCCAAACGTCAAAACTGCAGAAAGAACAACATCACGGGCAATTAAGCGCATTACAGCCTCCGAGAGCTGCCACTTGGACTCCAGCGTGGGGTCTGCGGCGGCACTGAAGTGGAAGGAAAACACAAGGGACCGCAAACAGAGCCTGGAGCCAGGTAAGAAGCAAGAACAACACAAGCCTAATGCACCTCAGCTGTGTTAACAGTGGCCGTCCTGTGGAGGGATGGATCATTGACGTGGACAAAAACAACAAAAGCGCCACAAATGCCAGGGGTTGCGGGTAAAGGGGTTTTGGTGAGTCGCGAGGGAATTGTGAAGGAGCGTCTGTGTCATTCGGAGGCTTGACTTTTGGTTACTGCTCTAATCAGGCTGCTGAATTTGTGTGATTTGCTCAAAGAGCCTCTTGGGAAGGAGCTACTCTGATGAAGCAGAAGGTGAGAGAGAGAGAAGAGGGCTGAAAAAAACACATCCTGGACTCATTAAACTCACCACTGAGCCAAACACCTTAGTCCAGGATTAAACACACAGAGAGTGGTTTCAGATTTACCTCATAAGGATTTGTAGTTGTCTGGATATACAGAGCATAACACAGTTAAGACCTATTTACAGAATCTAAACCTAAAAATCTCAATATAATTAGACAAGGCCAAAATTACCCATAACTACTGTAACTCAAAGTTACTTTTAACCAGCAAGTTTTTTTTTTTTAAGACCAGAAATGACACGGCTTCTCCCAAGAGTTAATAAGACGATGTACATGAGGCATAATTGTGGAAAGAATATATACATTTCTCAGATTTTATTTACATTTGAATAAAAACTTTAAGTCAGAATTTGTCAGGGATAATAATAATTTCAGGCTTGACTGCATGTAAGAAATCGAGATGCAGAAATATGGATGTTTTGACCACTACAGCTTGATTATAAATAGATTACACTTAAAATTGGTGAAACAAAGAAACCACAAGGAAACATGTAGATTGTTCTTTTCACAAAAACATTCATAACTTGCAGTTGATTTTCTCCTTTTTTTAATGCGAAAAACTCCTACAATGTCAATCTTGTCTTCCCTCTAAAATCTGCTGTGTGTGAGTGCGATGCATCAAGCCATGTGGAAAACCTTCATGACCAGCCAGCAGCAAGCATTCAATTGGTTCAATGAACTGAAATGATCCATAATGTATACAGTTTAATTTATCAATCTCATTTTCTTATTCCGTTGACAATAATACAGAAAATTACATTTAACAAAAATACAAATTAAGTAAACAGTGTTTCATGGTTTTCATTTTTACTCCGGATAAATAATTAAACAATCTTTGTTAAAATAATAATAATAATAATAAATAAATAAATCAGACTTTTATAAAACTTTAGACTTTGTTATTCCCAAATGGTTTCAACTTGACTGAAATATACATAGTCACAGGCCTTAAAAATACATTAAAATGAAAATCTTTCAGGCAACACGGTGGCACAGTGGTTAGCACTGTTGCCTCACAGCAAGAAGGTTGCTGGTTCAAGTCTGCCGGGTCAGTTGGCATTTCTGTGTGGAGTTTGCATGTTCTCCCCTTGTTCATGGGGCTTTCCTCTGGGTGCTCCAGTTTCCCCCACAGTCCAAAGACATGCGCTATATAGTAAGTGAATAGAATAAAGTAAATTGGCCGTAGTGTATGAGTGAAAGAGTGTATGGATGTTTCCCAGTTCCAGTTTTATATAACCCAACTTGACATTGCAGATCCTGTAATGTGACTATTGCAGATTGACACATAGCAATATCGATGCTGAAACTATATATTGTTCAGCCCTAGTCTAAATATGTATACAATAGACAATTTATTAAAGGATTAATTATGTTTTGACACTGTCAGAGGACTCTGTTTTTCAGTAAATTCTCGAATCATTCCTCTTTGGATCTCCAGTTTCAAAGCTGTGGTACAGAGGGAGCTTTGAGATTGTTTTGGGAGTGGGGAAAAACATTGGAAGCTCTACCTCAGTCTTTATGATTGCATTTCAGGCAGTAAACAAGACTTGCCCCACGGGGATCCTGTGACATTGTAAAATGGAGCAAGGGCTACTGCTGGGCAGTCACTTCAGAAACACTGTTCCTTAAAACTTTTATTGAACTATTTGCAGTTCCCAAAGCCTGAACATAAATTCATTATGGCAACGTTTTAGACATCAGCATCTGCTCGAATCCTCTTCAAAATGTTAACCAGCCTTCAATGCGATTTTACACCCAGGCGTAAGTCTCACGGGGACCCATAGGAAACAGATTAGGAGGGAGTCACCCCAGAGAGAAGGTTATCAGAGCTGTGCACCAAAGAGATCGTCAGATAGCTAACAATAAAACATCCTGATCCAGGAAAAACCATTGATGAACTCCATTGAGGGGCACAGCGTTGTGGCTCCCCTGAAAAGCGTGAAGACGCTCTTTCTAGCTTATCAAAGAACAAGTGCACAATTATTATCTGCTAAGGAAAGTGACTATCTGCAGGGGAACAGCACATCTTGAAGGGAAAATCAGGCCTGCAGGAGGGCTGTGGTTTGTGGCTGCAGTGCAAACATGCAGACGTTAACGGCATAGCCGCGCTTTGACAGACAGACAAGCAGCACGAGTCGCTACCCTCAAGGTATTCAACTAATCTTTCAAGAGGGAAATTAATCTTCCTTCTGCTCACAAAGAAGAATAAAGGCCGTTTTGTTTGAACCTAGCCAAGTTCACCATAATCAGAAGTGCGGCTTAGCTGAAGTTTGCAAGATTGAGTTGTAGAAACTTGACCAGTGCAGTGAACTCTTCGCTTACTTAGTTTTATTTTAGCATATGGTCCAAACCAAAAAATGTGACACATTGAGACATTTCATTCATTCATTAAATTATTCATTTTCTTGTTGGCTTAGTCCCTTTATTAATCTGGGGTCGCCACAGAGGAATGAACTGCCAACTTATCCAGCATTTGTTTTACGCAGCGGATGCCCAACCAGCTGCAACCCATCACTGGGAAACATCCATACACACTCATTCACACACATACACTAGGGCGAATTTAGCTTACCCAATTCACCTTTAACATGTCTTTAGACTTGTGGGGGAAACTGGAGCACCTGGAGGAAACCAACGCCAACATGGGGAGAACATGCAAACTCCACACAGAAATGCCAACTGACCCAGCCAAGGCTCGAACCAGCAACCTTCTTGCTGTGAGGGGATAAAATTGTCTCACAAAAAAGCAGGTGGTGGACACCAGTCTGATATATCTGCTGCATTATACACATGGATGTCTAAAAGCCATAAACACACATGTTGAACTAGTGATGAGGTTCGACTGTATTGTTGCCTCCCATTGTCTGCATTTTGACAAAAAAGCTGCAATTGAAGACACCACAAAACTAACCTAATAGATGTTTACTAGAGGGCCTGATATTGTCCGACAGCTGGATGTCAATAAGCATAGGTCATTTTAGTTTTAGTGGTATGTTCCACACTGTTTGAACTCTACCAGACGCTTTTTGGCTGATTGAGCTTGTTGAATCGGTGTCCATGAGCATCTGTATAACCATAACTCTGATAGTCTGTTCAGCTTAACAAAGGAGTCATGCATGGGAATAAAAGCCAATGTGATGAAAATGTGCAAATAGAGCAAGAAGCTGTCATGTTACATCTACATTTTTCAATGGACAATAATATCATTGTATTCACATGCTCAACAGATATGACTGTTACTGGCTACAATGGCAAGTGCTTCAAACTTTTCACTTATGGCTTACAAAGATAAGTGGACACAAGAGCACTAGGATGCTGTAATTTTTAGAGGATGTGTCTATGATCATACATACTTGTTCAGCACATGAACACAATGGACATTTTTTTCATATTTCAGTACCGACCTGGTCAGTACTTTGGACAACACTACCCTAACTGGAGCCAATGATGTGGAACACACATGAAAAAAATCTAAAAGCCAACCCAACAAAATATTTGGCTATTGGCTTGTTTCAAGGCATTTTAGCCCAGACAGTCATTGCAGGGTGACCTGCAACAAATTTAACCATGTTTATTTTTCTAGTGCACAATTTGTAGGTAAATACTACATTTGAGTATGTTAACACACTGAAAAAAAATGTCTTCAATCAAAGACTGACCACTTGTTTCTGCATTTGGAGTGGCAATCTATCTCTGTTGAAGTCAATTTGATGGCCTCAGTCAGAACATTCTTTACCATGCCCCTCTTGCTGTTAGTTTGCAATGAGGGAATATTGCACAAAAAGCCCTCAAAATTGTGTTTCAATCAAAGTACATCAACATACTGAAATAAATGTCTAAGCAACTTCTGGTTCACAGTGACTTTAAATGCAGTGACTTTAAATGCTGTTTAAATGCTGACAAAGCGGAAAGCAGGAATATTAATATACCTCGGCCTTTAGTAGTACTGATTAGTACTAGTAGAATAATAGTACTGACTGTAGCAGACTGACTGTACTTTGTATATTGTTTACGACAATAAAACTTCAAATGGTTCTTCGTGAAATAATGCTGGTTGTGGAAATCAGTCAGAAAGTTCTAAAGTATGGATGCACAATATATCGTTTGAGTATCGATATCGCAATGTGTGTCCCCGCAATAGTCACATCACAAGATATGCAATGTTGAGTTGAAATTATAGATGACCAGGAACCACAGGTCAAAACACATGAGATATTTGGAGAATTTAAGCAAAACACAGTAAAAGTTAATCAAGTGCATGTGCTTTTAAGGCCTGTGACTATGTAAGCATTTTAAGAGAGTTTAAAGCTTTTAATAAAAGCTTAAAGAAGTTTAATAAAGATTTATTATCAAGGAGACTTTTAAGAAGACTCCATTGGTAATTCACATTTCAATATTCTGAATTTCTGTGACTGAATAATGTTAGACTCTCCCCAGAAAACCGTAAATCACTGTTTATTTGACTTTAATATTTGCTCCATTGTTTATTTATGACTGCAGTTTGTTCATTATATGTGTATATAATAAATGACATGAAAATACATTTACAGTATATTTCACTCCCCTATAAAATCATCCCAAAGTCTTTACAAAAAAAGATAAGACTGGTGAAATTATATCTCACTATACTGTATATATACAGTATATATAGCAGAGAAAATTTTTTTGCAATGTCAAATTTTTCCAATATTGTGTAGCCCTATCCTACAGTCTGTCAAACATAAAGAATGGCAGAAGCATCAGGGAGTACAAGTTCAAGGAATGCAGAACTATCTTTGCTGTAGCATATTGCATACACCATCCTTGAGATATTACAACAAACTGAGCTCAATGGGAAACAGACCTGTGTTTGGAGGAGAGGCACATTAAATGGCATCGGCTATATCATCCTTTACCTCTCAAAGCTGGAGGAGGTTCTGATGTAATGGCTGGAAAATCTTGGCTGGTGATGCTTCATTCATGCGATAAGGCTCACAATGGCTGCCTTTGTGAACACTACACAGCTTATAAACGCATTAGTATACAGAGATAAAGATGTCATGGAGCACAAGGGGTGGTTTTTGGGAGGGGGCCAGACTGCTATAATTTGCCAACTCGGATTTGATGAACCCCATTAAACTATAATAGCTGATTTTCTAAATCGCTGCCAACGCTCCTCTTTTTAACAAGCTTCTGAGGATGTTTGCCTGTATCCATCCTATTAACCACCCCACTCTTCCTGATGTCTTAATGCAGGTCAGCTCCTCTGGGTTTTAGAGGGAGAGATATGGATAGAATAAAAAAAGAGAGGGAAAGCTTTCTGTTCTCTTTTTCTTATCTTTTAGCACAGCCTCTCGCAGGCACTGATGCTCAACAACCAGCCAGGCTTTCTTGGCACAGTCTGTACCATGTAGAGAAACAGCCCCACCACAGACTGAATCTCAGCACATCTGGAGCAAACCTGTTGTTTCGGTGATCACAGGAACCCGATTCGTGCCAGAACAGCACAAGGAAGTCAAGATGTGCAATGACGCTGACACATATGCAAATACACATGCACTGTCCTTCCCGCAACTTTCCCAGCGGAATAAATCTGCATTTCATCACGGTTGTAAATGTATTAAATATTCAGCCTATATATTAAAAATGCAGCTGTGCTTAGAAAAGATATGTAAAACTTCACCTCCGCGTTGAATCAAAACATGCGCCTTATCGGCTAATTATTTTTCACAGGATTGTTTATTAAACATGAACCCAAAGACCTTCCTTTCTGCTCTCTTTTGGAGTGCGCGGTGATGAGTCTGTTCGAGACAGCCTGTAAACAGAGACAGGGGAAGTATAAAATAGAGACTGGGAAAGTGGTGCTGAGGACCTCCACCACTCATCCTGGTGTGGAGAGCCTGTGGTGAGGATTACAGCATGCAATTCAGTTTACGGTCACATAACTACAAGAAGCCTGGAGGACAAAACATCCATAGAACTGCAGTAACACCTGTCCAGTTCTTATATGTGGTTCAAGATCACTAACTAATTAACTCATTTAAATATGTAATTAAAAATTTTAAAAGGGCAGCACAGTTGCACAGTGGGTAGTGCTGTCGCCACAGCAAGAAGGTCGCTGGTTCGAGCCTTGGCTGGGTCAGTTGGCATTTCTGTGTGGAGTTTGCATGTTCTCCCTGTGTTTGCGTGGGTTTCTTCCTGGTGCTCTGGTTTTCCCACAGTCCAAAGACATGTGCTATAGGTGAAATAATAATAATAAAAATATTAATAATAACTCCTTACATTTATATAGCGCTTTTCTAGACACTCAAAGCACTTTACACAATGGGGGAATCTTCTCATCCACCACCAGTCCACAGCATCCGCGACAGCAGCCATAGTGCGCCAGACCGCAAACCACACACCAGCTGATTGGTGGAGAGGAAACAGAGTGATTAAGCCAATTATGATATGGAGATGGTTAGGAGGCCATGATGGACAGAGGCCAATGGGCAGATCTGGCCTGGATGCCAGGGTTAAACCCCTACTCTTTTTCAAAGAACATCCTGGGATTTTTAATGACCAAAGAGAGTCAGGACCTCAGTTTAACGTCTCATCCGAAAGAGGGCGCTCACTGAGCAGTATAGAGTCCCCTTCACAATACTGGGGCGTTAGGACCCACACAGACCACAGGTTTACTGTCCCCTTTTGGCCTCACTAACACCACTTCCGGCAGCAACCTAGCTTTCCCATGTGGTCTCCCATCCAGGTACTGACCGGGCGCAGCCCTGCTTAGCTTCAGCTAGCTGCTGGTGGGAATTGGGTAAGATAAACTGTTTATATTGTATGAGTGTGTGCGAATGTATGGGTGTTTCTCAGTGATGGGTTGCAGCTGGAAAGGCATCCGCTGTGTAAAACATATGCTAGAGAAGTTGGCGGATCATTCGCTGTGATTAATAAAGGGAAAAAAAGTTTTTTTGACTGGAATTTCGATTTGATTTGCAATTTAATTTTGAAGTCACGCTTCAGCTCAATAATCTGTATCGTATCGTAGAGTTTTACTTAAAAAAAGGAACTGAAAAGATATTAACATATATTAGCAAACAACTCTGAAATTGTATTTTGCTGTTGCTTGCTACTAGATTGTCACTGACAGTACTTTTAGTTGACTTTCTAGCAAGACGCTGCTTATATATATAGTAGCTGCCTATTGTGCTTCTTTAGTTGTTGGTTGTTGTATTTCCTCGAGCTGTGGCAACAATTCTGCGACAGCTCTTACAAATGACCTGGTTTTCTTTGGTGTCTGTGACTTTGAAGCCAAGATATTCGAATAGTATCGCTGTGCTCTTTTTCTTTGATATTAATTAGTCTATTAATGTTTCTGAAGTGGCAGACGCTATCATCTTACTCGTTCGCTCTTTCCTGTTTGTTTGTTTTTTATTGTAGGCATACTGTATAGTTTGGTTGTGCAACTCTGATTGGGCAGAATGAAAGTTTGCTCACTCAATTGTCTAGTAAGGCTGTCACACATGGACGGCAAGAAACTAATATGCAATAAATGACTATTTTGACAGTGTTTTCTAAAAGTATATTCCACAAATTTAAGCTGCTCCTGTTATGACTAATTTAAAGATGTGCCCTTTTCAGTCACTGCTCTCGGCACATCAGCATTGTTAAGCTTGTTTGACTGCTGTGTGCTTTGTTACATTGTTTAAATTCTATAAAATATGCTGTTAATAAAAGAACGGCATCATTCATTTACAAATATTGTGATATATTGTGGATGACTTTCTTGTGTCATATCGATATCGCGGTAATTCTGACATCAGGATTATCGTGATATATCAATATGCAGGGACAAACATTTGTAATAATATTGCATGGTGAGTTACCCCATGATTCCCACCCCTCGTTCATACCAATACACAAAAATAAAGACTGAAGTCTATAGTTGCCATTCACATCCTTTCATACACTTGCTTTTCAAGCCCAAAAGCCACCTTTATACTTTATATGTACTGCTTGTTTTACTATTATTACAAACATGTCAGGTGTCAAAAGTGAAGTCATTATTGACTGGATGGCTGCAATGTAAAATCCCCTGCCTTTTCCATGTTAAAAAAAAACTTGAGGCAAAAAAACGAATAAAAAAAACACAAAGTACACTTTATCAAAGTTGGTCTCACTTGTGTTCTTTTGTTTTATGCTATAAAACCAGCAACCTGCATTGCAACAATTATTTTCTTAGGAGGATTTTTCTTTGTCTAAATCAAGAAGTTTTTACTGTAAAAATTAGTCTTGCTTTCAGAATATGAATTTATTGTTTTTTTTCCTCTTAAAACAAGAAAAACAATCTGCAAGTCCGTAAGAGACATAACATGAAAAACATTTTGCTAGTATCAGAGGAAAAAAATAATGCTGACATTTTGTTTTTAACTTTTTTGAAAACAAAATGGTATCAAAATTAGTTTACCTGGCTAGAATTTTTTTTAGAAAAATCTCCGTCACTGAACACAAAAGATGGCATCTTATATCCCATACCTAGTGAATGCTTGGCTTCACTTTTCTACAGCGTGTAAATGGAGATGAGTCATCCATCTTTTTTGCAGTCACACAAACCTGGTAAGGAAAGTATTGTTTGATTGATGGTCCTATAAGGGTTTCGCATGACGTAAAAACTATGAATAGACACCACCAAAACAAGACCATAAAACTGGATGGATTCATCCATTCATGAAGCAGGAAGGGAACATACAGTACACTGAATGAATAAGGACTGTGCGGAAAACAGCAACGCTGTGAAATAATATTACTATTTTAAAATATTGACATTGTTATTTTTCTATTTCAGTCTATACCAAAATGCTATGTATTCAGTATTTTTAATTCAAAGCTTGATTTCCAGCAGTCTTGATACCTTAGTCTTTGAAGTCACATGATCCTTCACACATCATTCTAATACCCTGTATATGGATTTGTGGCTCAAGAAGTTTTATCATCAAGGTTGAAAATTGTTGTGCTGCTTAATTTTTCTGTAACACATTTATAAATGATACATTTATTTTAACTATGATGAATGTGCAGGATAATTTGTTTGGAATATAAATATTTTGAAACATTATTAATGTCTTGACTACCACTTTTAAATGGTAGTTTGCCTTTTAGATCCTCTCTTGTACCAAACAGTTCTAATTTTCCACTATTAAGGCTACTTTTAAGGCATTAAAAGTGCATAAAAGTGTTGGCTATGCTAGAAGTAAACAACAAAAAAAGTTAGCTCTCTATAAACCGTTTAATGTGATGTTTGCGTTTTAATCTCAGCCAGGATTCACAAAAAGCAAGGGAATCTTCAAACCATTTCCACATGTTTCAATGTGTTGCAATGATTACTTATTTTGTTATGATAATAAACAGCAGGCATCTGATCCAGCATAGGCAGCTGAGATTATAAGAGCATGATTAGCCATGATTACCACTGTGGTTAATGTCTTGATGACTATTTCAGTTTGGCAAAGTGATGCACTGACCCGCAGCTCCCCTGACTACTGGCCGAGGCGGAGACCCAGACGGTCAAGAAGACATCCTCGACAAACAAACAAGTCAGTCTTAAGTAGCCAGACAACATCTGCTGCAAAACAATTTGCCGCTTTGCCTGGCTGGACATTTCAACCTTAAATGTTCTCTATTTGACACAGTCCATTTCTTCTAGTCAACACCACGAACCGCAGGCTAGCCTACACGAGCTCAAAGGCGATAAAATCGATTCTAAACGTGTAAAAGTGAACAACAATCTGCTAAACAAACACTGAATGACTACGACACATTGTACATAACTCTGGAAGAGTGACGACAGAAACAGCAAATATAAAATCTCGCAAGACCTTGTTTAATACCGCTGCATATTTTGCAGTTATCGCTCATAAAATTTTATAAATGTGTTACGACGTAACAAACTTACCGAGCTTTTTTCAGTAGTGCAATAACTGTAGTTTTTCTAAACGATCTCGTTACCAAACCGCCGTCGAAACGAATCGTCACATAATCGACATTTCAGGCAGGAAATGTGATTCACTCTTTTGAATCAGGTCGTTCTTTCTTCTCATGTGAATTTTAAAGCTTGGGAAGGTTTGATTCATTCTAGTGAATCGGTTCAACCCCAAAATGTACTTTCCGGTGTACCTTCATGGTAAAGATTCCATTCAAATGATTCTTTTCATACTAGTCTGTTCTTGCCAAGGTCTGTTCCCATCCATACACATGTATTTATCATTGGACATTTCTAGTGAATCAGGTGAGATGATTCACTGGGATGAGATTGTTAAAGAAATATTCATTTATTTATATATTATTAATATTTAATTATTTTTAGCTTCTATAGAACAACAGAACACAGAACAGTAGATAAAGCATACAACCTACAAGATAAATATGTAATAGAGCGATTTCACTTTTTCCGCACAATATTTTATAGGCTACAAGTGATTTAATTCATGAAAGAAACAGCTTTCAACAACACTGAATTTTTTTTAATATGCAGTGTGAACTATTTCATTTTATGTATATGAAATGTTGTTATTAATGTTAAAACCATTCCTGTTTTATTTTGTCCCCTGGGTTTTGTAAATGTATTTTCATTGGATTTACAGTAGCAGGCTGTGAGTTTACCAGTCCACACAACTGAGACATTTTGTTAGTTATTTAACTTTATGTAAGAAAAACAATGCCAAATGTCTTCATAAGGGAACAAAAGCAAGTTGTATGGCACTAACTGAAAGAAATAATGCACTGAATTAACAAGTGCTGGCATATTAATGCCTTGAATTTACAAGGCTCGTGTTCTTAGGTCCTGAAATTTAATATAACCCTTTATTTACTCTGTGAATAACTCAAGTCAAAACAATATCTCACACACTTTCATATTTAAAAAATCAATAGGTTACATTCAGCTTCCAGAATACACTTCCAAATTATTATTATTAACATATGATGTATATTACGCTATACGGACAATTCAGCTTTCCCAATTCACCTGTAACGCATGTCTTTGGACTTGTGGGGGAAACCGGAGCAACCGGAGGAAACCCACGCAACCACGGGGAGAACATGCAAACTCCACACAGAAATGCCAACTGAACCAGCCGAGACTCGAACCAGCGACCTTCTTGCTGTGAGGCGAACGTGCTACTCATTACGCCACCGTGATGCCCTGCTTTTGATTAATTATGATTAATTGTGTAGCTTGCTAAGCTATATATAGTTCAACACATCATCAAAAACATTGACATTGAGAACTGTGATTTAGGCCCTGTTTACACTAGAGCGTTTTAGTTTTAAAACAGCGTTTTAGTATAAAAACGATCCGCGTCCACACTAGTGTTTCACACAGCATTTCTGAACATATCTCCGTGCACACTACTCCACCAAAAACATATATCACATGACCATTCGCGCACTCTGGAAATGCGCGTTCAAGTATAAACAGGAAGCATGTGTCTCACTCGGCATTTGGCTATTGTTAGTCAACAAACGATAACCCAAAACCGGCGTTCAAAATAGGGCTTACGGCGCTTGAAATGCGAGCGATTAGCGAGTGCTCGAACAATAGCTTGCCTCTTGCGAATATATGCAGCTGTTGTAGTAAAAAAGGCAGAGTTTAACTGCACAATAGCGCCTCGAATAGACAATAGTGCAAACAACGCTCCCATTTCTGTGTCCAGCAGCCACGCCTCCGTTTTCAGATGTTTCTGTTTTCCCCCATCCACACTGAGACAATTTAGAATGAAAACGGTTTCCAATATGCTCTGTTTTCGGTGTTCGAAAACTCCGGCGTAGTGTGGACTGATGGCGTTACCGTAACAAAACGTATGCGTTTTAAAACAAAAATGCATTATTGTAAACGGTGCCTTAGACATTAGCAAATGCTCTCCTCCCAACAGGCTCTATTAGTTCTCACAAAAGAAACTTCTGTTCATACAGAAGCACCTTGTCAGACTGACTCTGCATTTCTCACCTTTATATTTCTCTGTGCACTCTATAAAGAGTCCCAGTCCCTAGCGGACATCAGAAGTAGCACCCTTGCATGTTCTTCCCATATATACCACGGGAGAAAGTGAGTGATGTTTATGTTGTTGCCATGACGAGAGATGTCCTTTAGAGAGAGACTGAGGAGGTGTTTAATGATCTTCACCACCCTCAGGTTTAGACAACCATTATAGCATCAGTCTCAAACATACACAAGCGCTTCTCTCTTCTCTGCAGGGTAACCGATGATCGTTGGCTCGAGACCAAAAAGGATTTTTTTAAGTTACAATCCCACCCAGAAGCCTAATACCATCCCGATGATTACTGCTGGAGCTGTTGACAAAAAGATGATGTTCTCATGCATATGAAATGACTACACATCAGACCGGTTGCATTATTTAGGTTACCTTTCTTTATTTGCCATCCCTTGAGAGACACGCATCCTTAAACTCGGATATCAGATTCATGAGAAAACCAAACACAGCACGCAAAGAAAACAAGAGCTCCTGAGAGACATCCATATGCGTAAACAAATTACACTCATCCTATGTGGAAATGAAACAATGAGCTTCTATTGCTTGGAATTCAACTTGGATCATCACGCCCATCAATCATGACTTATTCCCATTGACTTCCTTATTCCCGTTCTCATACTGCACTACTCAAGTGCATTTAACAAAGGTTAATGCCTTTGGCTTACAGTACAACATATGGGAAGTGTTTGTGCATGGCTATTAACATTGTTTATGTCACAATTCCACGTGCAAGTAATTCCCACAAAGCATGCTGTGAATCGACTCCATCGCTTTAACAATGGCGAAATAATATCTATTTTCAAACACTCACATGCAAACAATTAAACGCACTCAAAAAGCGCATATTAACATGAAACCGAAGGGCTTGGCGAGATGCACCTACGCTATATGCCGCTTCATACAGCGCATTTGGCTTTCGCTCCAGCAGCTCCGCACCACATTTGTCTTCATCTGAGGCAGCTGCTGAGCTGTGTCTGGCAGACAGCTCCCATTCGTTCGGTTTGATGATTAAATAGATTTTGATTTGGCATGCTGCTGTGTAAACTTCCTGTGTGGCTAACCCTCAGGTCTGGCTTCGCCTATGGGCCCCCCAAGAGGGCCGATCACCATTGCAGTTACCAGAGATCCAAAATGCCTGTTTAACCCCCTCTTTTTGTGCATTCCTCCAGGTCTCTCTCCTGTTTTTTCGCACCAGCCCAGATTTCAGAGACTTTGTGAATATTAAACAGCAACGACTGCAGGAATGGCTCCCAAATGGGCAGCAGATGTTGTTCGAAGGCGAGGTGAGATTGTTTTGTCTTCAAATGGAGTTTGGATATTGCTGGTTGACAGCCCTTCACAGCAAGTTACCGCTAAAGATCAGCGACCACAGTTTTCACCAAAACATAACGGTTACAGATGACTTTGACCCCATCAAACCCTGTTATCGAATATTTACATGCCATATGGTTATTGCATAAACCTCTGAGGTTGAGGGTAAGTTTCTTTTCATCTGTTGGTAATCACTATAAGCTCCATATGCTGTTAAGGTTCCTTAGGAACATTATCCTGCAGATTTGCTCTGATAATAGGGGATATAGTGCCTGCCTTAATCTCTTTAGTACACAAGATGTTTCTTATGTCAGATAACATTATCTACTAAAAGAGTGCCAACGTATGCCAGCCTAAGCTGCCAAACTGAGAGTCTAGTCAGTATAACCTACAACTGCCTCCTGGTTACCTGCTGAACCTGTCAGCTCTGAGAGAAAGCAGACCGGTATATGGAGCAAGATGAATGAGTAACTAGTGGAAAATCATTTCAGAGTCTGTTTAAGATCCAGCAGCAGTCATTGCTTCAGGCTAATGCTGTATCAAACTCAGCGAGACGAAAGAAAGGAAATGGCTCCGAAGGTTGAAGTAAGAAGCATGCAAACGCATTTTAGGGATTTATGCAAGTCATATTCTGCTCTTCACTCCATATAAATTCTTAGAAATGTACAGGCAGATGCTACAAGAATCCGTTCGTTCCTACACACTGTTCCGGAGAATAAAAATGTTTTTTTGTAGATTGTACATTCATTTATCATAGGACACAAGTTCGAGGGGACTGGCCTAGAAATGCACATTTTATGGTTAAAGTCTAATGTGTTAAATCAAAATTAACCATTTTATTTTGTTAGCACACATTGTTATACTTAAGGTGAACAATTAATTTCTGCAAGTTAATCCACTAAAAAAAGTTTGTTTTGGTAATCTTCAATCAAAGTCTGACCATTTGCTTCCAAGGTTGGAGTGGCGGTCCTTCCGTTGACGTCAGTTTGAAGGTTTTAGCCATAATATTCTTAACCACATGCCATTAATTTGCTATGAGTGAATAATGTGCAAAAAAAGGCCATGCCCCTACCCAATATTCTGTTTCAGTTGGAAGTATATCAACTTATTAAAAAGTCTATTACTATTATTAAAACTTTAAAATAAGCAGACTTTAAAGAGCCCCAATTATGTTTTTTTTATGTTTAAAGGACCTTCTATGCAGTGTGTAACACAGCACTAAGTGTATGAAAACAACCAGCTGAGGTTTAAATCTGAAAGTGTACCATGATTAAAACTAATGATTCTTTAATGAAATAGTCGACTCAGAGTTGAAAAATTTAATTGTGTGGGGTTCGGATCTTTTACCTGAACACCTCGACGTCGATATGGTACATCACCAAATATGAAGTGCCGGATCAGGTAAAACATGAACAAGGCACGTTCCCTTCAGACACTAGCGGAGTGCGAGGGATCACGGGACTGATCATGATATGAAGATGACAATCACTGAGAGATGGAGATTCAGCTGTGGGGAATAAAGACCTAAAGTTTATTTTCACAACAAAACCACAGTTTAGCCAACCTAGTGCTGTGTTTGTTCCTGTCATTTTTCAGATTTTTTTTATACCATGCAGCGCGAGATTTCCCAGCCGTTTGCTATAAAGGAAGAAGCAACAGAGTCTATTATGTATAGGACTTGGTCAGACTTTGACAGGGAATTTGTCAGTAACTGTTAGAGTTCATATGGATCAGTTTCTTCTTCCTTCGGATCATAACATCTAAGTGTAATTAAAATCTGTGCCTTTTTTTGTGTAGTTTGCAAAATATGTGTTTGTGTGTTGTATCTTGTAATTGCTCCACGCAGCTTTTAATCACTTATCTTTTATAGATCAGTGACAAGTGCTTCTTCCTTTACCGATTTAAATGAGTTTTTGAACTCACGATCCTCTGTCGTTTGTCTTTGCTATGGCCACCATCAGCTGTTCCTCACACACACGTTCAATTTTCAAAATAGTTCAACTTTTGCCACTGTGTGGATTAATACTGAATGTGTGTCGTTGTTTTTCTTGAGGTTAAGAGTGGAGTGGAGTAATAATAATCACATATTCTGTGCTACTTCACAGCCGTGGTGGGCGTTTCTCTATGTCTCGCGCTGAACCCAGTTGACCAATCACAACAGACTGGGTCATTCGACCAATCAGCGCAGATTAGCTTCGCTCAAAGGAGGGGTTTGGGAACAAATGGATCCCTGAACAAATCATATGGGAGTCGTTGGGATAATTAGGTAAAAATAAATGCATATTATGAGACAATAAAAGTGTTTTTTTGACCTTGCATACATATCAGCATGTTGTTGAGACCCCCCCCCCCCCCAAACCAAAATACGACCTTTTATAATGCATAAAAGGGGCTCTTTAAAGGAAGGCTTACTTAAATAGAACATTTTCATCCATTTGTGTGAATTGGTATTTTTAGTTATTCTTTAGATCTCCGGGGCCACTGACAGCATATTGCAAACAAACTACCTCACAGAAATCAAATGTAAACCAAAATAAGAGCAAAAAGATGTTGTAGTACTGTTGGTATGTAGGCAGCTCGAAGATCCTAGAGAGGGTGAAAGAGTGACGCCTTCTTTCTTCGACTGGCAACATCTTGTCGATTCCCTGCAGCTGAGAGCAGCCTCTATAATTTATTATTTGTTCAGTTCTTATTATGGAAATACTTTCGCGATTGACTCTCACTTTTGTATATTTTCAAAGTCTATATTTTCCTTCTTTACTTTCTCCCCCTCCCTCTCTTTGTTTATTTGCTGTAATAACATGCTTGGTGTCGTTTCCAAACTCAGCATATGTGAACCTTGGAAAAAAAAAAAAGTTCTCTTTCAAAGCAACTGTTTATTTGTTCAGTCATCCAGGTTGGGATAAAATGACCAAGAGTGTCATTCAAGAGGCGATGGCTGAATTAAATCATATTGCTCTCTAGCGAATGTTACCTCAAATTCCTAATCCAATTTTTCATGACTGAAACAGCATGTTCTGTTTGGCTCAAATGTCATAAGGTATTGCCAGTGACTGCTTTATTCAAGGTTGATTGCCCATTCTTCAATGAAACAGCTTTCTCAGCCAAATTACATTTGAGCCTTGTTAATCTCACAAAAATGTCATCCATATCAAAGTCTATTTTCCCCCTTTAAAAATATAATTATATAAATATTACAATAACTGAATTGTACTAAATTACATGACCTACAAATAAAACATTTAAATTGTGTTTTTATATATAAAATTATATTAAAATACATGGGTCAAAGAGATGTCATCATTTTCTGCATCAAATAAATTAACTAAATTAATTTTATATGCATAGAAATCTTATTAAATGGAAGTATCTACTTTAATCTTTTAAATAGCATTTGTGAAATAAAACGTGAAAATGTGGGTGAAATAATGTTCCACCATAACTAAATGTAACAAATACATATTTAAGTAGAAATGAAAATGCATTTATTTATTTGTCGTTAATATGTCAAAGCCGTAAGTAAACCAGCATATTATCATCTCAAAAACATTGCAAGAATTAGATGCTTTGTTTCTCATGAGGACTTGGAGAAACTTGTAGATGCTTTTATCACCAGCAGGGTGGATTACTTTAACGGCCTCCTCACTGGCCTTCCCAAAAAGACAGTCAGACCTCAATACACTACAGATATGCTCACTGAATACAAACCGATCACTCAGATTATTAGGATTAAGTAAATTAGAAATTCCAAGAGTTCAATCAAAGCAGGGTGAATCGGCCTTCAGCTACGGCCCCGCTGCTGGAATTAGCTGCCAGAAATGATCAGATGTGCTCCAACATTAGGCACATTCAAATCAAGACTGAAAACACATCTGTTTAGCTGTGCCATTACTGAATGAGCACTGTGCTACAGCTGACAGACCACACTATTATGTCTTTCTTTTCTTTTTCATTCTTTAAATCTGTTTTAACATATTTTAATCCGTTTTTAATAATTTTTAATTCTTTTAATCTTTTTTTTCTTGTTTTTTTATTCATTTACATAAAGCACCTTCAATTATCATCTTGTATGAAATATGCTATTTAAATAAATTTGCCTTGCCTATGTGACTTTTACTTAGTAAGTGATCAGACTAATTTGTTAATTTTGAAAAGCTAAACATTTTGTTCACAACTGGATAAAAAAAATCTGACTTTACGAAGATATATTTAATTAGTATTTTTTAGATGTCTATAACGTTACAGTACATGACATTTTAGAGGGTGTTTTCTGTAACACGTGCTAAAATATATGATATGATATAACATAAACAGGACATAATCTAATGTACAGACAAAAAAACTTTTTATTATAATCTTTTTAAATTTTAATGCTTGAAGTCCCTATTAGCTTTTGATCCACCTGTCTTAAATGTATTCGCGTGGTAGTATGTGAAAAATCGACGGAACAGGATATTTTGTGACTTGCCTTTCTAATCTCAAATTAAACCTTTCTGTCAACGTGGGTTTATCTTCTGGGTAGTAAAAACACTGTCCAATCAGAGTCAGGTGTGTAAACGTTCATAATCATTAGTATTAGTGAAGATTAAGAGCGGGTTTTAATCTTTGTTATTCACTGACATCCCTCCTTCGATCGCCGCATCCATTTTCACTTCTCATCAAGGGCATCAGGATTAAAAGGCCAGGAGTGTCACTGACTGCTGACCCAAACCTCAGCTTTGATGACTGACCCCCAATGCCAAATTGTCAAGGTCCGAAAGCTAAAAGGGAGTCCGACCTTTGACCTCTCAATGTCACTGCTGGCCTACAAGGGGTTAATGGCTCCTCAAAACCTCCCATAAGGGTCCACTGGGAGAGAAAAAGGGTCCCATACCAATACATCACGTCCAACCCTGCCATCATCAGCAAAATCATTCACTTAAAGGGACAGTTCACCCAGTGATTCAGATTCTGGCATCACTCAGCCTCCGTTTTCCAAACTGGTTTGAGTTCCCTTCATCTTTTGGACAAAAGAAGAGATCATGGCTGCGTTAAAAACTGCATACTCAATGAGTTGGTACTCATTTTAAAAAGTACTTGCTTATCAAGGACTAAAAGAGCTGGTACTCAACAGCCAAATCTCATTAAGTATGAACGCGATCGCACATCGTCCACCATGTTTATGCCATTTAAAGCACAACAACTTTAAATGTATTGAAGGTTTAATTTAATCTTAATTTGAATTTATATTTTATTTTGAAAAGTAAACATGAATTTGTTATCTTTATTTTAGGTTTAACATTTTCATTCACAAGTAACCTGCTTAAATCTTGTTTCTTTTCCTGTCTTGTTTGATTTAACATTCATATATTTAACATTGTGCTGTTTTGTCATATTAAAATATAAGAAACCCATTACATTATGTTGTTTTAGGTAATTGTAAAAGATACAACCATGTTTTCCTGAGCCTGTTTGAAATAAGTTAATAATAATATTAATAATAATAATAATAATAATAATAATGATAATGATAATAATGATGGTGATAATGATTAATGATGATTAATTAATAATAAAAAATATGATTAATAATAATAATAATAATAATAATAATAATAATAATAATAATAATAATAATAAGTTATTAGAATTAAAAACAACCTGCTCGCATCCATGGTGCAAGAGAGAACACCATTAGACTTTGGGCACAAACCTTGGACAAACTTAAAGGTTTACTAATTTGAATCAAGGAGACATCAAAAAGCAGAACATTCTGGTTCCAGGCCCCATAATTTTAATTTTAAAAAAAAAATTAAATATAATTTTTAATTAAATAATTTCCCCCCTCTTTATTCTTAGTTATTTTTTGTCTTCCTTAATGTAATTTAAGGTTCCCTGTCTGGGCTTCTAATAACTGTTCTTCATTGTCGTAGACCTCTTTCAGCACAGCTTTGAATACCTATCTCTATTTGTCTATTACCATTCTTTTTATTTATTTATTTTTTACTGGCTTAATTCTAGCCTAACTTAACCTTAAATACAGATTTGTTTTATTGCCTTCTTTGGTTTGGAATTTGTTTTATGTATATGTATTTATGTGTGTATGTGTATATGTACTGTATATATATTAATTTACTTTATTTTATTATTTTTATTTCTGTTAATATGCCTTTGTCATTTACTCTTCAGTTTTTCCTTTTTATTGTCACTATTGTTGTTATTGTTGGCACAATTATTAAAACTATTATTTAACAACTGTATATTGGTTATTACATGTATATCTATGCACTTTGCTATATGCTGATTGTCTACACCTTGTTTTTCTGTGTTCAAAAATACAAAATAAAAGAAATATTTGATGAAAAAAAGAAAAGAAAAACAACCCATAATAATAAAAATAACATGCACAGAAGCACTAACTTAAAAAAAATAGAAAAAAAAAAGAAACCAGTAACAATTGACTTCCATTTTGTTTCCTACTATCGATGTCAATAGCTACTGCCAACATTCTTCTAAATATCTTTTTTTATGTTCAACAGGAAGCAGAAACACCAAAAAGGTTTGGAAGTTAAGTAAATGATAACTAAATGTTCTCTTTTTTTTTGTGAACAGCCATTTCGGCTTTAATCTGCTCTTGTTTTTCACAGTGGGAAAATTGGTTATGAAACTGTAAATGACGCACAAGCCATTCCTACAAAATGGACATAATGTAGTGCAAATTGATTTTAAAAATATTACGCTTCCCTAAGAAACATTTTAATTTGAGGTACATCAGTGTGTTGTAAACAAATTAGCGATTAATGAGAACGCAATATTCATCAGATCAGTGACATGCAGAAACCAGCTGGAAAAAATGATGCAAAACAGAGCGCAAGACAAAGAGCAACGGATAGAAAAAAAAATGCCCTGCCAAACTTCCCAACATGACCTTCTGATCCCGTCCTGGTCATGCCAGATCCTCACCGCCTCTCTTCCATTGTCAAACCCCAGGAAAGGCCAGAAGCAAAGCAAAATCCCCACAGACCAGGTCCAATACTTCATCAGCAGCACCCAGAAGGCTGAGTGTATTTAAAGAGGGGGAGGTTTGGGGGAATCTGGTGCCCTTGGGCAACAAGAATGACTAAGTACCTAAGCAGAGAAAATAAGGGCCCCAAAGACAGAGCGACTTCCTCTCCTGCTGCCCATGTTTCATATCCACAGAATTGAAGGAGTCAGTTTGGCTGCAGCGGTGGGTTCAGTTCTTACGGATGGGCTTCAGTTCAGCAGGAATTCACGGGTCCTGGATAATCTTATCTAATCCATTATTAGCTGCATTTTTCATCTTAAATGCACAGATAACATGCCTCTGATAGGGTTAATAGTGTAGGGCGCTTACAAGTGAGGGTCGGAATGAAGATTGAAAGGCTTGCTGCATGGGTAAAACTCCACAGCACTTCACTTGAAGACTTCAAAGGTGGACGAAACGATACGGTGCTTTGGTGACAGGAGGACGACTGCGCTCTCTTTCAAGCAGAAAACACTCCCGTAAAAGTGAAACGCTCTGGACTAAAAGTTCAGAAAGATCAAGGAAAAAGCATGGATTGATTTTAAAGGCAAATGTTTATTTAAATTAATCAAGTTGCTGCAGCAGAAGAGAGCATGTTCAATTACACATCAGCTGAAGATGATTTACACCACAAGCAAAAAGTTCAACTAGTTGAGGAAAATGAAAAGTACTGCAGACATTTTGGAATTTATATGTAGCCGTCAACGTGTGTCTGTGTCCAATCAATTTTTAGTCAAGCTATGCTCTTTTTTTTTGTTATTTTTTGCAAAAAAACGGTCAACATTTTAAAACGCTTCAGTAGTGAAATTTAAACCACACTGAACTGAACTTAACTGAACTTTAACTCTGAAAACTTCTATGTTAAGCTGCTTTGAAAAAATCTATATTGTAAATGCGCTATAGAAATAAAGATGAATTGAATTGAATCCAATGAAAATTTTTATTTGGAATGTCATCTGTAGTTAGCTTCATAATAATTAAAAATCTAACTGTTGGTTAAAACTGACTGGAGTCAAATCTTTAATGTGCATGTAAATGTACTTGCTGACACTGTGGGAAAAGTGAAATGCAAGGAGTTTGTAAAAAAAGGTGTAAATAATTTACAAATAAAAGGAAAAGTGAATATTGTCTTTGAGGTTGGTAAGATTTTTTCATTAATTTTGAAATATGCTTGTTTTGTTCAAAAAGGCCATATTTATTTCATCAAAAATACAGTAAAACTGTAATATTGCGACTTATCACTAAATATTTTCTTTTAAATTTAATTTATTTCTGTGGTGGCAAAGTAGAATTTTTAGAATAATTACACCAGTCTTTAGTGACTCACAATCTTTCAGAAATCATATCATGCTCATTTGTTGCTCAGTAATATTTCCTATTATTAATGTTGAACAGTTCATCTGCTCTTTTTGTTGTAGAAACCAGGATTTAACTGTGAAAACATCTTTTTCAGAATTCTTTAATGAATCAATTATGGGAAACAGAAATACTTTTTAGCAAGTATACTGGGTAACACTTTATTTTGATGGTCCATTTAAGTATCAGTAGACTGTCTACTTAATATCTGTTGATACTGACATTCAACAGACATTTAACTGACTATAAGAAACTTTGCAAGTAAATGTCAACTTACACATCACCCCAACCCTAACCCCAACCTAACAGTCTACTTATAATCTAATGAGAATTAGTTGCAATGTAACTTAAATTCAACAAATGGACCATCAAAATAAAGTGTGACCATACACTGTAAAAATGATATGATTAATTACCCCTGACAACATATGCTTTTAGGTTATTGTAACTTAAAGTTAATCAGTTTTAGGTCACTTTAACATAATAGCTCAATGGACTCATAGGTAAATTCAATTCAGCTTAAAAAATAAGGCACAAGGATTTTCTTTCAGTGTATTTATGGTATATTATACATGTCTTAATTAATTGAATGCCTCCTTGCTAAATAAAAGTATTGCTTTTTGTTTGCTTTTGAACAGTAGTGTATCTGTATATACAGGAATGTGCATCAATGAAACTCCTCTTGTGCTGAAATCCCCCCATCACTCTCAGCACACACTCCCACTGCTGCACAGATCCAGGGTTTCTTCAAGACCCAGGTTACCTGCCACTGACCCGTTATCAATGAGCTTGCACAAACTCCCTGAACTTCAGCTGTCAGTGAAGGTTTACATCTGCTCAGAAGGTTAAGTGTGTCTGACAGCTGTTTTCTTTACTTTCCTGATTTGTGAGACTGACTGTTAAGGGTTGACCTGTATGCGGTGGAGAGCATCACCTGTTCTTGCATCTTACAGGCAGCTCAGTCTTTCCTCCTCTTCTTCAACCAAACCCCTGCAGCAACAACAGGAGAAAAAAAATCCCATCAATCTGTTTATTTGACCTAAAGCTCAGCCTGAAGAATTGAATACTTTATACTCTGGTAGAAGCAATGCTGGTGCAAAATTGAATCTGCACTTGTGAAGAGTTAGTGCAAGTATAACTAACTGAAATCTCATCTTCCCAGGGATCCAGAAAGATATAGTCAAAGGATAAACTGAACATACTCGCATTCTATTTTAAAGGTTCTTGATTTTGTTTTTAGGTCTCCCACAAAAGCTTTGCATTCATTCAAGGTCAAAGGTCAAAAAGTCCATGGTCAAAAATGTATACTTTCTCAATTAAATAATTAAAGGCCCATTCAATTAGTCTTTCTTAAATAAATCCCTTCCAAGAGTATACTCTGTTTTCATTTGTCAGATGGCCCAGTCACAAGCTGAGTCCCACATTGCACACTATACACTTATGCTCTATGTATTTACTGTGTGTTCACACCGAAGGCGGTAAGAGCATTAAAGTTCACTCTGGTCAACCTGGCGACAACACTGTCTACCTTCACAGCTCCATTCGCTACACTGATCTCATATTTAAAGGGGCCGTTGCAGCATATCAGCAAATTACTTACATTCACGCATAAAAACTTGCTTTCTAGCGTAAAATTGTTTTGCACTTTTTATCAAATTCATTTAACTATGGAAGATCAAGTTGTTGGGTATGCTGTGGCTTTGCTCCACTTATCAAATATGTGTCCATATGTCTGAAGTATTCTGAAGCAGCAATACTGTTTTGTACTGTCGTTAAAGTTAACATGAGATTCCCACCGTTTTAAGAAAAATATATAACATTAATGCACATCAGTATCTCGGCAGTAACTTTTTAATGTATGTCCCTGTGAGAAAAATATTTAAGCAATTGGAAACGCGGCAACCGCAATAATCAAACCCCCTTATGGTAAAACCTTTGGGAACAAGTGTGGCCGGAATCAGTTCACAGGACTGTGGACTCCTCTCAAGCAATGGACTTCTACATTCTGATTGTTGCAGCTGAACCGCGTCATAGGGTCACTATCATAAAGTTGACTTGATTTCAACTCTCCTCGACACCCACACCAGCGATGATGTGTCGCACTGCTCCTCGCTGCTTATCGCTGAAAATGAATGACTTCCAGCTACTTTGATGTTCTTGCAGTTTTCGGTGTGAATGCATAGTTATGCACTTACACACTCAACAGCATGGTATATGTATGTATTGTCATCCCAAATGGAACACAATTTTGTTTTTACGAAACGAAAATTCAAACCATTTCCCAGATGACGTTTAATGGTTGCCAAATTAGCAAAATAAATGACCAAACTACCAAATAATTCCTGCCATGAGTATAACTGCATTCACCATCAGGAGGTGCTATAATCACTCTTGTAGGAGAATTTTACTTTCACAATTCAAAATAAATAAAGTTATCCAACATCAGTGCCTGAAAGCTCCGCCCCTTTCGCTACATAAGCAAAGCAGCGGCTGTTTAGTGCGTGAAGTGTCCAACATTCCACACTTCTTTTTAACAGTTGAATAAGTACACTTGTTCTTTTTGGAGTTTTCAGTGTGAATGCACTACTTAAACTATTTAGACTAAAAGATGGTGTAGAATAGTACATAAGTATGCGATTTGGGACACACCTACAGCTTTTTTGTCAATGGTGTTAAGTCATATTTTACTCAAGCAAGTGAGTGGGCTTGACAAACCACTTGTAGAAAACACATTCTTTCATCTCTCTGATGCTTGAACCGACACTTGCACCAGTTTGCACATTTGCTCTGACCACGTTCTTACTATTAGTCCATATAAACAAACAAAAAAACAATGTGCATTTGTGGAGTGTGCTTTACATAGGTGAGTGGGCTTCACAAACCACCTGTAGAAACACTCTTCTCTCGATAATTTCTAATTTCTCTCTGTAATCTATTTGATCCCCACGTGCTGTCCACTGTAAAGACTTCTTTTCAGCTCAAAAACAATTCATGCTGTCCTTTTCTTAGGCAGAAAAACTGATCAATACTTTCATTTTTCCCCACTTAGACTATTGCAATGCCTTACTAGCTGGCGTTTCCAAAAGTAACATCAATAAATTACAATATGTTCAAAACTCAGCGGCCAGAATTCTGACAGGGACTAAAATCAGAGAACACATTACTCCTGTTTTGGAATCTCTCCATTGGATACCAGTCAGATTTCGTATTAATTTTAAAATCCTCATGCTTACATACAAGGCCCTGCATGGTTTGGCTCTACACTATCTGTCTGAACTCTTAACTTGGTACTCCCCTTCACGTGACCTCCGTTACTCTGACTTTAGTCTTTTAACAGTCCCCTCCACTCATCTGCGTTCTATAGGTGACCGGGGTTTCGCATCCCTGACTCCAAGGCTCTGGAACTCTCTCCCCTATAATAATAATAATAATAATAATAATAATAATAATAATAATAACTTTTATTTATAGGCGCCTTTAAAGACACTCAAGGACACCTTACAGTAGATCACAAGCACATCATAAAAATACAAGCAGTAAAAATAACAGTCAACATAATATCAAACCAGCAAATCATTAAAAGCTATCCTAAACAAAAATGTTTTTATCTGAGATTTAAAATTGGAAATAGAGTCCACCTGGCGAATGTGCAAAGGCAGGGAGTTCCACAACTTTGGTGCTGCACAACTAAAAGCCCTGCCACCAAAATCACTTCAACTTTAAGCTTGGAACAGACAACAGTTGATTTGTTGATATTAGACATTAGACATGCTGAATCTTTTAAATTGTTTAAAAATCATCCTTGAAAACTCACTACTTTAGACTCGTCTATTCATGGTTTATGTTTTTTGATATTTGAACGTTATAATTTTTTTATGTTTTAGCAACTGTGAATGTATTAGCCTGAATGATTTATTTTTACTGTTATTCTGAACTGTTTTATATCTGTGTCTTTTTTGTGTAAAACGCTTTGAGAATAAAGTTTTAAAGGCGCTATATAAGAATAAATTATTATTATTATTATTATTATTATTATTAGAAAAAAACACTCCCCCTTACTCTAGCACTGAATTCTCTGAGCACTAACAGTTCCTTTGTATAAATTGCACTTCTTGTGTGTACTGCCTCTTGTTGCATTGTTGAATGCCTTCTCAATTGTAAGTTACTTTAAACAAAAGTCTGCTAAATTACCAAATGTAAATGTATACTTCATATAATAGTGCTAATTGTGCTATATATCTTTACATTATTGTTTTTCATTACAGATTTAATATTGAAAGAATGTTGGGTATAGTAGTGAGGTTGTTATATCCGGTTACAATTGTTCACAAACGGTGCTGTTTAAATTGGTAATGGAAATAAGCGCACATCTGAATCCCAACTCGTGCTCCTGCTACTTTCAACTAAACTACTGTCGAATGTGCATTTCTAAGTAAAAGAAATGTGACATTTTAATATAACACGTGCACTATAAAAATCAGGTGTTGATGCCACCATCTGTAGAACTTTGTGGCATCGATGCCGCGGCTCACAGATGTTATTCTGGAGCCCTGAGTCATAATAAGGGCACTTTAAGCAATACCACGATGAACTGAAGCTGGCACAGATGCTGGAATGAATGTTGCAAAATCTGTAACATTTTAAACTGATAATGATGCTGAATGTGGCATCAGAGATACTCATCGCAACCGGCATCTGGCAAAGACTGCACTTGGGATTTTTCTCGAGCCAAACGCTGATGAAGATGGCAGCACGGTGTCATTAGGGGTTTGTAGAGCAGACAGGCCTCCAAAATCTGCACCAATGTACAAGCCAAGCCCTCATCTCTTATTCATCAAGGATGAGAAAGTGGCAGTGACATGAAACTGACATACTGAGGAAAGAAATGACTACAGTATATACATTCAGTGCCAGAATGAATAGAGGTGTGAAATTAGCTGGCTGAACTATTGACAAAAACCAGCTCTCTCTGTCCATTGTAATGAGCTATTGTTTGCAAGTTGGTCGTTTCCTGAACCTCTAGGGGCAGGAACCTTTATTTTAGCGCTATTCGGCAGGAATCTTTATTTTAAGGGTCTTTCAAGAGATTGATGTTATGTGGTTGATGCGTCATGCCATATCCACCAGGGGAGACGGGGAGTATTCCCAATCCGGTGATGCTGTGACAAAGACACGTGCTCAGGGAAGCAGGAAATGACTTCATGTTTTCTGGGACTGTAAAAGGGATGCGCTTCCTTTGACCCATCTTGGCCTCAGAAATGATGACACTATTTTTAAGGATGTCTTCATTGTGTACAGTGTCACTCACTTTGTCTGGCAGTGCAATGATGTAATACAACACACATATGCTCATATTTACTGTTTTCAAGGTCAACCCTAAAGCATAATAATATATCCGTATATTATATTAAGTATATGAATATAACAATTTATCCTCCTCCTTTATATTTATAAACTACTTCAAGCCACTTTATATTTTAAGACACTTTTTGTCTCTTTATATAAAAAATCTTAAAATATCTATGATACTGCATTTAAATAAAAAAAGATTAATAATAATAATAGTAATAATAATAATAATAATAATTTTATCTATTTGTAATCTTATGAAGGAAGTCTTGTGAAACTTCTTAAAAAACATTTAAATGTTAGTGCATCTTATTTACACTCACTGGCCACTTTATTAGGTACACCTGTTCAACTGCTCGTTAATACAAATTTCAATCAGCCAATCACATGGCACCAACTTAATGCATTTAGGCATGTAGACATGGTCCAGACAATCTGCTGCAATTTGAACTGAGCATCATGGTTGGTTATTGGTGCCAGACAGGCTGGTCTGAGTATTTCAGAAACTGCTGATCTACTAAGATTTTCACGCACAACCATATCTAGGCTTTACAGAGAATGGTACAAAAAAGAGATATCATCCAGTGAGTGGCAGTTCTGTGGAGGCAAATGCCTTGTTGATGCCAGAGATCAGTGGAGAATGGCCAGACTGGTACCAGCTGATGGAAAGGCAACAGTAACTCAAATAACCACTCGTTCCAACTGAGGGTTGCAGAAGAACATCTCTGAATGCACAACACATCCAACCTTGAGGCCAATGGGCTACAGCAGCAGAAGACCACACCGGGCTGCCACTCTTGTCAGATAAGAACAGGAAACTGAGCCTATAATTCGCACAGGCTCAACAAAATTGGACAATAGAAGAATGGAAAAATGATGGGTCTCGATTTCTGTTGCGACATTCGGTCGGTAGGGTCAGAATTTGGCGCCAACAACATGGAAATATGGATCCATCCTGCTTTGTATCAACGGTTCAGGCTGGTGGTGGTGGTGTAATCGTGTGGGGGACATGTCCCCACATTATGACCACAGTGTACCTATCTTCTGATGGCTACTTCCAGCAGGATAACACAATATTTCGTAAATCATCTCAGACTGGTTTCTTGAACATGAAAATGGGTTCACTGTGCTTACGATCTTAATCCAATAGAGCACCTTTGGGATGTGGTGAAACGGGAGATTTGCATCATGAATGTGCAGCCGACAAATCAGCAGCAACTGTGTGATGCTATAATGTCAAAATGGACCAAAATCTCCAGGAATATTTCCAGTATCTTGCTGAATTTATGCCATGAAGGATTAAAGTAGTTCTAGAAAGGTGTACCTAATAAAGTGGCCGGTCAGTGTATGTATAAGCAATACTATTACTTGTGTTTTTCTTGACAAGTGGCACCAATGACACTGTAGTCATCTTAATGTATGTACTTTTAATTTTTTTGTTTTTAATTATTATTATTACTATTATATTTTTAACTTATTATAAAGCATGCTGGGGTGTGTCTTTTAATATTCATTATCATATTGTTTTTGTGTGGTTTGTCTGTATGATGTGTCATAATGCTACTGCCCTAATTTAATTGCCCCTTGTGGGATGAATAAATTGTTAAACTTGAAACTCCTCTTGTATTACCTGTAAGCAGCAATCTCTATGTCTAGATTCATCTTCTGATTCAGCAGGTCTTCGTAGTCCTCACTTTGATCCTTTATCTGGAACTGAAGATCAGCCTCCTCCTCGTCGAGCTGGGAAATGTAATCCTGGAAAGAAACAACACAGACGTAAGATTCGGAGAGCCTCAGCAGTAGAACATGAACAGTGAGAGTCTGTACCTCCAGCTCTTCAATCTCCTCCAGGTATTTGGCTTTTCTGGCTTCTACTTCAGCCTCCAACTCATCTCCGTGTTTCTCCAGCTCTGCCAACTCTTTCTCCAGCTCTGCAATCTGCAAAGGATTGGACACATCTGACTCTAAATACTTTCTTAAAGGGGACATATTCTGGCCACTTTTAAAATATATAAAATAAATCTCAGAGAGTGTGTTTGTGAAGTTTTAGCATAAAATACAGCACAAATAATTTAGTATAACTCTTTGAAAGTGCCCATTTCAGGCTTTGATCCAAATTGTGCCATTGAATTCAAATGAGATTGTGCTCTTTTTAAAAGAGGGTGGAGCTACAAACACCTATACCTCAGCATAGCAGCAGATTCAAAAACAGGACTAACGTTATCTCTGTGAAAAACTCAAAATGTCAAAAGAAGTGTCTCAGAAGAAGGCAGTCTATGGAGACTATGGTGTTCATTTGTGCGTCCTAAAACTCCACATTTATAATCCTCTAAGTCACTCACTTTATCTTCAGCAGGTACTGAGCTAAATCTATAATGGCGGATGGCAGCTTCTCACTCAAGACTGCTAATGAGTGAGAGATCGTAGCTAAAGGGCGGGAGTTTTCCTCTCCAATGACATGTACAGGTGGAGACATGTACAGGAGGTTTTTATGAGGTGTGATTATAGAAAAAATAGTATTAATACATTTTTACCATTAGAGGCTGGCTATGTTTACACATTGCTGCTACACAACTTTGTTTAGAAACACTTGTTTTTGCATAATAGGTCCCCTTTAAATTAAAATAAATGATTCACTGCATTGTTTTAAGCATTTCTTTTTAAAATATGTGTATTGGAAGGTGCTTGAATATTCTTTAAAATCACACATCATAATCACAATCTTTAAGCAGGAGCCGAAAGCAAAACATTTTAATATTAGCACACAAATCTGTCTCATGAAGCATCATGGAATTATAAATCAAAGCATGTTTGTTAAAATCGGCCAGTTTTTTTATGATATTTTCCTACATTTCTGACAGACGATGAAGTCTGGATTCCTCTCCAACAGCCACATATGTTTATGAACAATAAAAACATATGCATGAAATATTCATGGATGCATATTTATGGAACCAAACCAATTGAGTTGTGCTAAATGACACTAAAGGGTATTTTTTGTCTCATATTTGACAAAACTTGGTCACACTTTATTTTGATGGTCTGTTTGTTACATTGCATCTACATGTCAACTAATTCTCGTTAGATTACAAGCAGACTGTTAGGTTGGGGTTAGGGTTAGTGTAAGCTGACATGTACTTGCGAAGTTTCTTATAGTGAGTTAAATGTCTGTTGAATGTCAGTATCAACAGATATTAAGCAGACAGTCTACTAATACTCAAATGGACTATCAAAGTAAAGTTACCCAAAACTTAAAATCACTGAATCTATTTCCCTTAATTCTTCTTTAAATCAATCTGTACTCTATAAAGCACTACATAAATAATGGCGGTGATTTCCCAAAGTGCTCAGCCCTATAATCTAGACAAATGATGGCTAATTTGAAGAATCTAAAATATAAGATACTTCAGATTTGTTTAATATTTTATCTTTACAATGTTATTCCAATTGCACAGTTTCCCAACCTTGATGACTTTACAATGTGGAAAATAGTCCATAATTCTATACAAAATCAGTATTAGTGTCCAAACAAAGACTTTCACTTTGCATAAACACAAACAGATGCTGACATATACCACAAAGCTGGGCTTAACATAACGTTGTGTTGTAATTATTGCCTATTTTGCTCTTAAATTAGCGATTGTGAAAGCATGTCTGAAAACAGTTGACATTTCATGTTGCATATTCACCTATAAACAAACACAAGGCAGAAAGTGTCAGCCACGAGCTGCCCCGCTGTGAGTAATTACTGTAATCAGGTAAGTTAAACAGTCAGCTGTCAGAGATGGATGGAGATTGCATGCTCTGTTTCTCTTTCAGGTAGATCACGGGAGGCTCCGAGCTCTGTTATTAACAAGCTGATGATACGTCAGCCCATGAAAATGGTTGTCGGGTCTCGAGTGAGAGTAAAAGAGTAAGTGTAGTCGGATGCCCCCTCTAGAGAAAACGATCCATGTCTCTGTTGAATTATACAGCTAAACGAGACCTGATTTCACCACCAACAGTTTGTTTAACCAAACTGTCTCACAGAGCAAGCAGATCACTATTATCCGTCTTTAAACAGCAGGAGAGATAGGGCGACGAGTATATTAGGACTGTGTCTGAAACCAAAGTCAGAGGCCTGCTGCCAATAGCTACTCTGTACCATCATAGGCAGCACATTAAAGAAACTGATGTTAGAGTCAGTGACAGTCTTCTTGGTATGGATATCTTTATTTCAAAACACACTAAAATGCAACTTGTAAATACAATGTCTCCAGCTGGGGCAATACGATGGCACAGTGTACAGCCTCACAGCAAGATGTTGCACTGTTTCCCCCACAGTCCAAAGTCATGTGCTATAGGTAAATTGAATAAGCTAAATTAGCCGTAGTGTATGTGTGGGTGTGAATGCAAGAGTGTATGGGTGTTTCCCAGTGCTGGGTTGTAGCTGAAAGGGCATCTGCTGCGTAAAACATATGCTTAATAAGTTGGTGGTTCACTCCGCTGTGGCAACCCCTGATTAATAAAGGGACTAAGCCGAAAAGAAAATTAATGAATGAATGAATGCCTCCAGCTGTTCTATATTTCATCCATCCATTCATTTTCCTTCAGCTTAGTCCCCTTATTCATCAGGGGTCACCACAGCGGAATGAACCACCAACTCATCCAGCATATGTTTTACAAAAAAAAGTAGTCTGTGGCGTTGACACGATGCTCAGTTGGTACTAATGGGCCCAAAGTGTGCTAAGAAAATATCCCCCACACCATTACACCACCAGCCTGAACCGTTGATACAAGGCAAGATTGATCCATGCTTTCATGTTGTTGATGCCAAATTACGTACCATCCGAATGTCGCAGCAGAAACTCATCAGACCAGGCAACGTTTTCTATTCTATTGTCCAAATATGGTGAGTCTGTGTAAATTATAGCCTCAGTTTCCTGTTCGTAGCTGTCACAGGAGTGGCAACTGGTGTGGTCTTCTGCTGCTGTAGCCCATCTGTTTCAAGGTTGGATGTGTTGTGCGTTCAGAGATGCTCTTCTGCTTTCGTAACGAATGGTTATTTGAGTTACTGTTGCCTTTCATCAGCTGGAACCACTCTGGCCATTCTCCACTGACCTCTGGCATCAACAAGGCATTTGCACCCACAGAACTGCCACTCACTGGATGATTTCTCTTTTTGAGCCATTCTCTGTAGACCCTATAGATGATTGTGCGTGAAAATCCCAGTAGATCAGCAGTTTCTGAAATACTCAGACCAGCCCGTCTAGTACCAACAACCATGCCATGGTTAAAGTCCCTTAAATGACCTTTCCTCCCCATTCTGATGCTCGGCTTGAACTACAGCAGATCGTCTGGACATGTCTACATGCCTAAATGCACTGAGTTGCTGTCATGTGATTGGCTGATTAGAAATTTGTGTTAACGAGCAGTTGGAAAAGTGTACCTAATAAAGTGGCCGGTGAGTGTTTACTGTGTGTATATCTATACCTCTAAATGCAGAGAGAATATACTACGAAGCAAGAAATGTAGATGAAGCAGAGCAGACTGTCCATCACTGATCAGGGAACGGGATCCTGTGTTATGTGTTGGTTGGAGATGGTCAGTTTATTTTAAGAGAGGGACTCTGACCACAACCGCAATAATTAGAACCAAACCTCTCTGTTTGTTATGTCAATTGTAAAGGTGTCATTTGTGGCTGACCAACCATTTTCTTGCTCTTCAGAATGTAAACGAAGGCAGCGAGCGACTCCTAATCATTTCAAACATTAATCCTGAATGATTTCCCTTTCTAAGCTAATGCACTGTCACTTTTTCAACCTTGCCTCATTTTTTTCAACCTAAAGTTTCTCTTCCTGCCGTTGAGAGAGGCTGACAGGTGAGATTTTATTACTACAGCTCAGTACGATTTGCTGTCTCCTGAGGCACTGCAGGAATGTGTGAAGTTTATGAAGTTTATGACTGGGGGAGAGGAGTGCGTTGGCAGACTGTGAAATGTATTGTTCATAATGGAAGACAGTGAGAGAGATAAACACTGTTAGAGACTATATGCTCCTCACATCCTCCTGCTCCAATCTCTGGGAATAAACACTCTGGGCAGCAGGAGTTCTCTAACTTTATTTCTCGGCTGTCAGTCCAACTGAGGACGCTGCATTGTGAAACAGCCTCCCCCCTCAATAAAAGTCCTCTGAAACGCTGATTTTCAGCATTAGGGCTGACACAGGAACTCGTGTCTGATGCTGAGCTGTTGAGGTGGTGTGTGTTCAGGTCAATCATTTGAGTTAAGCTGTGGCCTTGCACAAGCCACACAGGTTTTAGAGTGACAACTGCATTTACATGCAGGACTAAGTCCCTCAAATTATCATACTGTGATGTGCAGAATACAAAAGTGTTAGGTTTACTTTCTTATTTAAAGGTATCTTGGTTTTTTTCTTCTACACTTCACTAACATTATTTAAGCACTTGTAGTAATAATAATTATAATAAATATTGATATTATTGGGTGTCACAGTGGCGCTGTGGTTAGCATGATTGCTTCACAGTAAGAAGCTCACTGGTTCGAGTCTCTATTGGCATATCTGTGTGGAGTTTGCATGTTCTTCCCCTGTCTGCGTGGGTTTCCTCCAGGTGCTCCGGTTTCCCAACAAGTCCAAAAGACATGTGGTATAGATGAATTGGGTAAGCTAAATTATCTGTAGTGTATGTGTGTGAATTTGTGTGCATGGATGTTTCCCAGTGGTAGGTTGCAGCTGGAAGGGCATAAAACACGTAAAACATATGCTGGATAAGTTGACGGTTCATTTCGCTGTGGCGACCCCAGATAAATATAGGCACTAATCCAAAAAGAAAATGAATGAATGAATAAATTATTATTATTATTATCCTTTTAATGCTTCATTTTATAATAGTCCTACATAACAGCCCTATATTATATTATTATATTAATAACAGAAATTATTAATAAAACCTAAGAGTTTTTTATTTAATTATTAATGTTACAAAAATACCCTTTATATAGGTATAACTAAATGTCCATATGACACCAATTTATGTTTTAGTATCAATTTTAGTATAAAAATAGTAAACTTGGATCATATTAAACAATTTTCCAACAGCTAAAGTGTGACCAGTAAAACCACTGACTGGCCAGTGATTTAAAAAAACCACAAGTTACAGTGACCGGCAAATAAAAAAATTCATTTTACTCGTCACTAAAACATGTCATTTTAGTGACAATGTCATATGTCACCCATCAAGCAGTTCAATAAAAGATCTGACTTACAGAATAAGTGGGTCTGATTAAAAGTGCATTTACTCAACATGTTCCATGATTCCAAATTCTCCAGAAACATAATGTATGTTCATTTATTACCCCGGAAAATACCCTACAATCAAAGTTCAGTTTTGACCATAGTGCCTGCTCTCTATCACACACACAGTGTTTACTTCTTTGTGCCACGTCTTTTAGAAATCTAAACTTGAAAAGAACAAATGTAAAGATGTGGTGCAGTGGGCTTTAGTCTCCCTGCCTCTACTGTTTGTTTTTAAAATACGTGTCCCACATACTTACTAAATTTAATATAGGCTTAAATAAAAATAAAAATAAAAATAAACTGAAAAATTATGTTGTAATCTCACTAGGAAACATTAAGGCCAGTCAACACAGCTTGGGGCTTGCGTATTAATGATCCTGTGTGCAACGTAACAGTTTCTGTTTTGTTCCAATTGGCCTGTTTTTTTTTTTACCCATAGAGTTTACATGAGAATGAAGAATCGATGGTGATTGAAGCTCACAGTATGCCATTTCCATTTACTGCACTTCTATTACTCAACTATGCCTAGGTATATCCAGATTTTCATTTTATGGTGTCTTTAAAACCCCTAACTCTGAGTGATTTCATATTGATTTATAAGAATCATTTGTTTGTAAACGCAGGATTTGCTTTGTCTCTCTTTTGCGACCATTTTGTCAGCAGTCTGAAGCACTGGACCATCTTGAGTGTGTCAATGAGAGTAAACTCACTCACCAAGTCTTTGAGGACATTCACATCAGTCTCTTCAGAGATGTCCTTCACTTTCCCTCCAGTCAACCTGGCCAGCTGCTCCTCCTTTTTCTCCTTTCCTGCGGCATCAACTACGGCGACGCTCGAGCCTTTGAACTCAAACTAAAATGCAGGAAAAGTTCACAGCTTCAGGTTTCAAACATCAGAGTTACCACCCATCAAGCAGACAGCAGGCAGAGAAGATGAATCACTGATTATTCCCAGAAGAAAGAAGAGCAAATGAAGGCCATCATGTGAGCAGGTGCAACCAGTCCAAAAAAAATCAGCCTCCAATTATTGTACCCCGCAAATCCCAATCAATATCAATTGTGAGCGAGACAATTGGACCTTGTGCAGTGCTAATGAAACAAAACACTCGTTTTGGCTTCTGAGACCACCTGAGAGAGCTCAATGAATAGAAACACAGACCAAAAGAAAACAGGGAACAGTAGTAAATGATATGTTTGTGCGTGTTTTTGTATGCATGACTTTTAGCAGGAGTTGTTCTTGGCCTGCTTATCTCGCACCCACACACAAATACACACTAGAAGACTCTTGAGCCTATAGAGACTCTGTAGTGTCCCGGTGCAGAAGTGCTCTCTTCTCATTCTGCATTGGAGTCTGGGAAGGGCTCCAGAGGTCTGATTATCACCGTGACCCCAGGCGGGAACAGTCACTCTTGGGGCAAACGGGGTCAGAGGGCACTGGTGCTGTAGGATGACCTTCAGAGAGCCCTCCCTCACCCCTCAATCCATATCGAGGGGACAATAGTGCTCTGTGCTGGATGTGGACTGAGCTCTCTGTCCAAAAAAGCTGTCCCCTGAAGTAAAGTGTGAAGACAAAAACAAGCAAACTTCCAGCACTGAGACGTGTTAAAAGGTTAATTCCCTAAAAGAAGACAATTCTGTCATTATTTACAAAGCACACGAGGCTTTTTAGTGCTCTGCATACACAGAAAAGAGAAGCTTGAACATTATGTTAATTTTTTTTTTCTAAAGACGTTTTCTTTGGGTGATATTTTACTCAATTTAAAAAAAAAAAAAAAAGTAAATGTATCTAGAATTTAGAAATCATCATTTTTGCATGTACTGTGTTCCTCAAGTGTATACTACCTGACAAAAATCGTCATCTATCCAAGTTTTAGGGACAACAAATGATAACTTCTAATTCATTATTTAGTATCAGAAGTGGCTTATATGAATGGCAAAGGCCCCTAAATTATGCTTATTTTACCAAAATAAAACATGATCTGGATTTTTAAGTATTTATTTAGTACAGTAAGGCAAAAGTCTTGTCACTGAACAGAAATGATGTACAGTATAGAATATACTGTAAAGTCATGGTGCAGTGGGAAAAGAATTAATATTGTTTATGACTCCCATGAGCTTGGAGGACTGCATCCATACATTTCTGCAATGACTCAAAAAACTTATTAATAAAGTCATCTGGATTGGCAAAGAAATCATTCTTGCAGAACTGCCATAGTTAATCAAGATTCGTTGGATTCATCTTCAATGCCTCCACCTTCATCTTACCCTAGACATGCTCAATAATGTTCATTTCTGGTGACTGGGCTGACCAATCCTGACCAATTGGGTCCATGTGGGTTCCAATAGGTCTTCTGCAGTATTTGTGATGATTGGGATGCAGTTCAACAGATGATTCATCAGAAAAATCTACCTTCTGCCACTCTTCTAATCAATTAACTAGAAGTCAAGTTATTATTTGTTGCTCATATAGCTGGGATTGACAACAAGACTTTTATCAGGTAGTGTAAGTTGATTTAGTTTTTTTCTGCTAAATTAATGTAAATTTCTACATTTTCAATTATTTTCTGTGGCTAATCAACAAACTTTTCTATTTTTATCAAGGTTAAAAAGGTTGTGCGGTTAAATAATTTTATGTAAAAACCACATATTTTTTCCTCGACTTCTTTGATGAAAGAACAGCATTGACATACTTTAAATATATAAATCTTTTGCAGCTTTTGACCAATTAATTGCTTCCTAAATGACTATAAGCATTACTTTCTTCCTAATAACCCCAAACTTTTGAATGCTATTGCAAACACTGTCAATTTAGCTAGTATGTATCACTAGAATGCAAGCATTCTCAATATTCTCTATGTATAAATTACCTTGAGGCTTTGAGCCAGTGTCCTATAGTACTCCTTGATATCCATGATGGCTGGTGTTATGTCAAAGGGAGGGAACTGCAGGGATACAGTTGAAAAACCTTCATCCAGAGGCCCAGGCTCACACAGATTTTCCAGCCTCTGTGAACAAATGCAACTTCGTGACTTTCGGTTTCTCCTCAGGTAACAATATCTGCTTGTATGAGACAGGGCAGCTGTTCATTAATCTGGCCCCGATGAAGTGTTCACAAAAAGGAGATTGAATCTGAGTCTCAGCTTGTTCTCATCAACATGAATAATGACAGAGCGGCAGATGTATCAGGATAATATTAGCAGTTAATAAAACAAGAAGAACTTGTGTTTTCATTTCATACGCCTGCACTGTGAGTTATGCCGCACATCCCAGAGGGAGGTCAGTGGATATTTCGCTTTGTACCCCCAGACCCCCCATACACCACATTCTTTCGTTCTATGTTTTGAGGAACCATGTTTCCTGTCAATCTCCGTTCCCCCAAACCTGTTCCTCTTACAATCACAGGAGACATCTTAAACGTTAAAACCCCCACAGGCAGTACTAGATTTCTGGGGTCAATGGACTTTTCAGATCTTAAATGAGAAGAATTGCTATTTGGACCTTACCAGTTCATGCTGCCTCTCCATAGCAACCAGCTGCTCCTCATAGATGCCAACTTGCTCTCGAAGGGCCAGGCAGTCAGTGGTAATTGCATCCACCTCCTGAGTTGGGTAGCGGAAATAAAGGTCAATTCAAACACAATGAACTCAACCCTTTGCATCTTCTACATCCAGCAACTTGTGCCCCAGCAAAGGCCGCAATGTATGGAAAATGAGATCCGCATATGTGGACTGTCATCCTCCTCTCATACAAAGATGCATTTATTCGGTTCATCTGGGTATCTTAAGTGGCTGATTAATTGGCGATGAATTCAATTACCCAGAATGGAGGCATTTGCATGTGAATGCCGCAGTGAGCCGGTGGGTACGGGCAGCAGAGGAAGCGCATGGCACACACACATGCACTCCAGAGCTCAGAATTGGCACAGTGGCCACTGTTCTCCTTATCTCAGCAAGAACACAAGCCCAGCACTGGAGAGAGTCTAGACAGAGCTTCAGTGCTTATTTGCTTCTTCTATTCCACACCACCAGAAGGCTAAACTTCACTATGGTGGACGCATTTAATCTAGACGCAACGTTTGGGTTTATAAATCACACGTTTTCTTTTTTTTTCATGATAAAAAGCTGCTATAAAGGCACAAAGAAATCAAATCAAAATTAAATGAATCAATGAAATGAAATAAATTATTTTTTTATGTATATATTGCAGAATTTACTATTATAGCTCATTTATCTGTGCACACCGATATTATACTCTTGTAATCTAAGTAAAATAACTTACACTCATTCTTACAGTGGCTTATTTTAAACAGGGCTTCCAAAGGGCACTCTGGACGGGCACAAAGACAGAAAAATCATAGCCATCATAATGAAAGGTTGTTGCAAAGTGAAGTGTTCAAAACTGACCACTTCAAAGAGCTCTTCGAGATTTAAAAGGGTACAAGTGATGATTCCGCTGCACATGTTTAATATGTGGCACAGATGACACAGAAGTGCATTCCAAGGACCAGCTTTTTTTCATCCCCTACACCCTTTATCCTTTTGAAGCTCTCATTCCAGAGCAGAGGTCTCTAATCCTGCTCCTGGAGGACCAACATCCTGCAGATTTTATCTCCAAACACCTAGACATTTCTAGTTGCCTTGTGCCAAATGACATCCTAAACCCTCAGATATTCACAGTTTTGTGATGTAACGTTTTGACTGTGAGGATAAAGTCTGCTGTAGAGATCATTTTAGTTCACAATGGTGGCACACTCAGGCTGCTGAAAAATAAGACATGGCCTTTTACTATTCTTGTGGAGTTAAGAGAGACTTGCTTCTTACAGTGTAGTTTGTGTTAAAGCAGCTTTGGCCATGGTTGCCACTGTACTGTGCGTCTGCATTACTCACAAATGCATTTAAAGTGTGCCAATTTGGAAAAGGTCCATTAATCTGAAGCCCTTTATTAATTAGGGTACTGTTTAATTAGGGTACAAGCCAATACTCAGGGGTGAAAGTTTGAACAGGCTTGGAAACCCCTGCTCTAGAGTGTAAAGCCTTCAGAGAGATTAGGGTTTAGGGATAATAATAATAATAATAATAATAACAACAATAATAATAATATTAATATGACAATATTGGCTTTTGCACTGAAGGATCTTTTAATTTGTCCAATAAACCACAGAAATTAGTTTAGTTATAAAAGCAAAGAATTAACTTAACTGCAACTTAAGAGTAAGGTATAAACAGGTACAATAGGAACTACGCATGACATGAGCATACAATCTGGCACACAAAAACACAGCTTCAATCATGATGTCCTGCATGCTGCAGCTGTTGAGCTGAATGCCGCCCTAAATGTTGCTGTCAGTGAGTTTGTCACTTCAGAGATCATAGTTACAGTGTGAATGCAACCAAGATAATGCCCAGAAGGGAACATTTTGTTCCTGTCAGACTGGCCTGATGCCTAGTTCTTATAACAGAGTTCCTATAACAAAAAAAGCCATAAATTTCCAATCAATGTCTGATGGACAAAACCGTGCCCTGTCTAACATTTGGTCTTCTTTTAGATGAAACTACTGAAACCACACGAATAAAAAAATCCATGTGCTTATGCATGCATACTTGCGTTTCTTAAGGCTATTATTTATATATCGGCAGCCTCAATTCTACATTATTCTTTTGACTTGATCGTAACTGCCTCTTTGGTTCCTCTTCATGTTTTATTCGTTCTCTCTGACCCTCATTTCTTCTATTAGGCCAGCATGAGAGCTAATCCCTGCTCTGTTGCATCTAGGAGATATGAGAAGCTGAATGAGTGAATTATTAGGCATGGTGAAAGCTTTCCCACATCTGCTCTTTACTGGAGATGTGCTCTGACATCTGTGGGGTGACGGAGTGGTTTATACAGAAAGCGGCTCGGGTTTCAGAGTGGCCGCTGGCCGGTAGTCAGCGGGGCCTGTAATCAGGACTCTCCAGAGCGGATCTGGGAGCAGCAGCTGTGCTGTGCCACTCCAGGGACAAAACACCCCACCCCATCCACAGCACAAGCTAACACTGCCATCTAGTGGTGGACAAAGCATAACAATTTATGCAGGTTCAATTAAAAGCTTATATTCTAGTGCAGGGGTGGTCAATCTTGTTCCTAGGGATCTACCTTCCTGCAGAGTTTAGCTTCAGCCCTGATCAAACACAACTAATACAACCAAGTAGGATCTGAAGAAGTGCTTGGTAATTAAAGTCTGGTGTGTTTGATCATGGTTACATCCGAACACTGCAGAAACATAGATCTTCAGGAACAGGGCTGAGCACCCCTGTTCTAGTGCATAAACGTGTTAACCTTATGATTAAGGTTACTGGTTTGAGTGCAACTTTTCTGAACCACGCGGTCTTGTATAACACACACACACACACACACACCTCTCTAAACACAACCAGATAACTTGTATACACTTTAAAATGTAATTGCACTATATAACAAAAAGGTAGGGCGTAGTGAGTAGCACATTCGCCTCACAGCAAGAAGGTTGCTGGTTCGAGCCTCGGCCGGGTCAGTTGGCATTTCTGTGTGGAGTTTGCATGTTCTCCCCGTGGTCGCATGGGTTTCCTCCGGGTGCTCCGTTTTCCCCCACAAGTCCAAAGACATGTGGTACAGGTGAATTGGGTAGGCTAAATTGTCCACAGTGTGTGAGTGTGTGTGTATGGTGTGTGTATGTTTCCCAGAGATGGGTTGCGGCTGGAAGGGCATCCGCTGCGTAAAAAAAAAAAATATATATATGCTGGATAAGTTGGCGGTTGATTCCGCTGTGGCGACCCCGGATTAATAAAGGGACTAAGCCGACAAGAAAATGAATGAATGAAATTGTCCGTGGTGTATGAGTGTGTGGATGTTTCCCAGAGATGGGTTGCAGCTGGAAGGGCATCCGCTGCGTAAAACATTTGCCAGATAAGTTGGCGGTTCATTCAGCTGTGGCGACCCCAGATTAATAAAGGGACTAAGCCGAAAAGAAAATGAATGAATAAATGAATGAATAAAATGGTGTACCAAACATTTGACATTTATCATAAACTCGGAAAAGTCTTTATGACTAAGCTGTATTTATGACGCTATAACTCTTATTAAAAAAAATGCTACAGTATGATGAAATGTGCTGGTATTGTTAATTAAAATGAATACAAAGTACTTATAAAACCAAAATTAACTGTACTCTGTAATCGTAAACAAGAGAAAGATAAATTAAATATGAAACAAACAAAAATGTTGCAAAAATGTTAAATACGGAAAAAAGGAAAAAGAACTAAAACAGAAAAAAAGGTAACAAAAATAAGAAAGTTAAAATCTAAAAAGGTAAAATACTAATATTGGATAGTTATCGTCTACATAATCAATAGGGTTATTTTGTCCACCAGACATAAACTAGTGTTTTTATTCCAGTGATTTATTTTGTGTGAAATAATAAACTGACTAACATTACCCCAAAAAGTGAAAAGAAAAACATTAACTCTGAAAAAAGATCCTGCATCATTTCTTGGTTTCAAAATATCTAAGTATCTAGTATCTAAAGCAGTGAAATTCACTTTAAATGTGGCTGAGGTGTGCAAATATTTTTGGGCACCACATATCAAATAACATCAGCAGATTTCCTGGCATTACCACAGAAACATCCTCTCGCTCTTGCTGGATGAGAGTCCTGTGCTCCACCACCTGATCACATTTCATCTGCAGACGCTGCAGTTCACCCTTCAGCTCCTCTGTGTTACACAAAATCTTCTCCTGAGGGAAACAACCAGCCAGCAGCAGCAGGAAAAGAATCAACACCGATCGTGTGTTTAAAAAAATGACAATTTAATCAATCAAGTGAAGCTAAATATCCAGAGGCGCCCAGGCAGGAGTTTCCGAGTGGTACCTTTTCTTTGCGCAGCCTCTCTATCACAGCATCCAGGCTGAAGTCGGCAGGGTCTCTGATGCTGACGGTGGTGTTGGTGGAGATCTGTCGTGACTCTTTCTTCTCTTTCAGCTCATTGATCTCAGCCTCCAGAGACTCGTTCTCTTCTTCTAAACCCCGAACCTACATCAGCCACACAAAACAGATGCAAAGATACCAGAGTAGAGTTCAGCAATACACAAAGAACAGCTGAAGACATTTCTGAGAATTATTAGAAAAAAGGTTATAATTGATGTTACACTGTACAAAAATGCAGAGTTCCGACTTCATGGAAAAATTCTTTTCCCCAAAGAAATGTATTGTAACTAAAAGTTGTTTTGATTATCACTTTATTGTATAATTATAGGCTGGGGTTGGGGTGCTTGTTTTTGTTTTGTTTTGTTTTTGTTTTTGTAAGTTTATGCATATCAGAAAATTATTCCTGGAATCTGTGATTATTGTAAGTCTATTAACTGACCATATAAAACTTAACTGACAAAAAAATAAAAAAATAAAATGCAGCGTTCTGCACCAATGTGGTGATTCAGCTCATTTTAAATAAGTAGTTTGAACAAGCAGCAACAATAATATTTTGAGAGTACAACTCGGGTATACCTACATATATGCACTGAGGTCTGATTAACTATTCAATGGCTCAAAGTCTATTGTGCAAAGGCAAAAGGCTGTAGCTTCGTTTTTGGCCAAAAATAAGTTTCAGTACCTTTTTAATCATGTGGATGTGCATCTTGAGGCAATTTTTGCTGTTTTTCTTCACTCAAAAAATTATTTTTGCTGCTTGTTAAACTTGCTGTGCCACTTATTTAAAATGAGCTAAACCAACACAATTCTGGAGTTTTTTTTTTTTTT
>CAIGQQ010038942.1:10814207-10850560 GCA_903798035.1 Danio albolineatus
TATATATGTATGTATGTGTGTGTGTGTGTGTGTGTGTGTGTATAAACTACAAAAAAATGTCATTTCCACTTTTTTCATTGTATTAATATCTAGAATTTTTTAAATAATTTGGTCAAATGATATACAGTAATCAACATTTGGATCAGTGGATCATCACCTTTCATCAAAACTATGTCCTAAAACTATTGAACAACACTCATTCCTGTCCTAAGTGTATTTTAGAAAACATTTTTGATTCACTTCGAATGCTGACTACTGTGGATCTGAATTTCAGCCAAGATGAGCAACTTCAGCTGTGAAAATCAGAATCAAATCTTCAGCAGCTCAGTACCGCAAATAACAGAAACAGCAAAATGTCACATCATACTTCAATGCGAGGTAAAGGACAATGTGACTTCAGCATATTCATGGCCTTAATATGATTTTCTTCACACCCTCAGGCAAACGACTGACCTCATTAAACATCATGGAAACATGATAATTAGGCCACACACAGGGAGACCATTAGATTCAGCATGAGCACAGCTGCTCGTTACCCAGCAGAACCTTGGGTGTGTATGAGTGTGAAAATCTTCATGTATGTCTCACCACATCGATGAGTCCGGCGAGGCGATCATTGAGGGCAGCGATGACAGAACGCTCACGGACAAAACGAGACGCACCCTCCTTGTTTAGGGTACGAGCTGCTGCAAAATCCGGCTCAGGACATTTAGTCTCTAACACTCCACCCCTGTCAAACAGAACCAAAAACTGTCCAAAGTCTGCAATGGGTTTGTTTATGTTCCAAGCAAGCATAAACAAACACTACTGAATGAAAAGAGGAAATGCTGAAGCACGAAAGAGCTTAACTGATAACACATTCATGCTGATGTTTACGATGTTTACATTGAAAGGAAGAATAAAAAGTGAAGTCACTGTTTACACCATTCAAACAGATCAGCAGGTGTGACTCCTTCGCAGCTCGAAAACGTTTAGTTGAGAGTACACTTCTATCAGTATTGGATTACGAAGATATACTTTACATGCAAGCACCTCTGAATGTTTTTTTAAAAATTGGAAATTGTTTATCATAGTGTCTTAAGATTTGTGCACGCAGACATTTCTGTAACTTGTATAAAATGACAAAATGGAGTCAAGGAGAAAACAACATATCTTATATCTTTAAAAGCTTTAGTTGGTAAATTACCACAGTATATATCTAGCTTGTTGGAGTACTGTTCAAATACTTACAATACCAGATCAGCAGATATACTCTTACTTAAGATGCCATTTCAAACAGGTTGATCTGCCTTCTCCAAGTTTGTTCCATATGTATAAAATAGGCTTCAACATATACTACATATGAAATCCGTACCATCTATCGCTATATTTAAAAAGATTTTAAAGACTGTCAGTTTAGAACAGTACATGTTTTAACAACTGATTATGGTTTATACTACAGTATGTCACAAAAGTGAGTACACCCCTCCAATTTCTGCAATTATTTATTTATATCTTTTCATAGGACAACACTGTACAAATGACTCTTTGACACAATGAAAAGGAGTCAGTGTAAAGTTTGTTTAGCAGTGTAAATTTAGTGTCCCCTCAAAATAACTAAAAATACAGCCAATAATAGCTGAACCCCTGGCAACAAAAGTGAGTACACCCCTTAGATTTTTTTTTTAAAGTTAATATTTTGTGTGGCCACCATCGTTTTCCAGCACTGCTTTAATTCTCTTGGACATGGTGTTGACCAGAGCTTCACAGGTTGCCACTGGAATCCTCTTCCACTCCTCTATCACAACATCACCAAGGTGGTGGACGTTTGACACCTTGTGCTCCTCTACCTTCCTTTTCAGGATGCCCCAGAGGTGTTTTAAGGGGTTTAGGTCTGGAAACATGCTTGGCCAGCCCATCACCTTTACCCTGAGCCCCTTTAGCAGGCCAGTGAGGTGTATTTGGGGTCATTATCATCCTGAAACACTGCTTTATGGCCCAGTTTCCGGAAGAAGGGGATAATGCTCTAATAGGTCACCGTACTTGTCAGAATTCATGTTTCCCTCATTGAATTGTAGCTTCCCAATGCCAGCAGCACTCATGCAGTCCAACATCATGACACTCCCACCACCATGTTTAGCGGTAGACAAGACACACTTGTCTTTGTACTCCTCATCTGGTTGCCACCACACACGCTTGACAACATCTGAACCAAATAGTTTTATCTTGATCTCATCATACCACAGTACATGGTACCAGTAATCCTGGTCCTTAGTTTGAAGGTCTGCGGCAAATTGTTTGCGAGCTTTCTTGTGCATCGTCTTTAGAAGAGGCTTCCTTCGAGGACAACAATGCAGACCAACTTGGTGCAGTGTGCGGCGTACGGTCTGAGCACTGACAGGCAGACCTCCCATCCCTTCAACACCTGAAGCAATGCTGGAAGCACTTATCCATCTGTTTTTCAAAGACAATCTTTGGATGTGACACTCAAAACGTGCACTCAGCTTCCTTGGCTGACCATGGCGAGGCCTGTTCTGAGAAGAACCTGTCCTCTTAAAGCATTGAATGGCCTTGGCCACTGTGCTGCAGCACAGTTTCAGAGTGTTGCTATCTTCTTATAGCCTATGCCATCTTTATGCAAAGCAAAAATTTGTTTTTTCAGGTCTTCTGAGAGTTGTTTGTCATGAGATGCCATGTTGAACTTTCAGTGTGGAAACACCTGAGACAGTGTAAAACGAACGAGCCACATGACACAGGGGAAGGAAAATGACTAATTGTGCTCAATTTGTACATTTTCACTAAGGGGTGTACTCACTTTTGTTGCCAGGGGTTCAGCTATTATTGGCTGTATTTTTAGTTATTTTGAGGGGACACTAAATTTACACTGCTAAACAAACTTTACACTGACTCCTTTTCATTGTGTCAAAGAGTCATTTCTGCAGTGTTGTCCTATGAAAAGATATAAATAAATATTTGCAGAAAGTGCAGAGGTGTACTCACTTTTGTGACATACTGTATTTTTGTGTGTGTCTATGTGTTGTGACATGAGATATAGTATCTCAATGGGACATTGCTGGTTAAATAATCAAATAAATAAATAATCAAATAAATAAATAAATAAACTACAGTAGATCCAAATTGCATTGGTTGTTTCCATTTAAATCAAAGGCTATTATTCTGTGTATTAATTGTGGAGAGTAAAATGTAAAAAGCTTTAATAAAAAAGCTTTCAACAAAGATAAGAAATGTTTCCTGTGCACATCAGCAGCATTTTAGACTGAAAAGACCGTGAAACAATCAAAACTGTAGTGATGTGGAAGAAAAAGCTTTATTAAGACATTTTAAACTGCATTAATCTTTAACAATATCAAACATTTTTGTTCAAAGACATTTAGCTTGACAAGCATTCTGCAAAAACATTTTAAATAACTTACATACCCAAAACTTTCATAAATATTTTTAAATTAAATTGAATATTAAAATGAATTAATTAATTAATGAATATTACACTAATGAGACTAATGAGTTTATGTATTTGCTATTATTAGAAATAAATATAACTTACACGCAATGCTAATTTACTTGAAGTAAATTGTGTGTTAATGAGATATAATAAATAAATAAAACTGGCACTATGCATTTTGTGTAATTGAATCTTTTAAATTCAGTATATGCATATTATTGTATGTTATTACATGTTGTATCAATGTTAAATGTATTGGGGAAAAAACAGCTTATATTAATCACCATAATTTACATTTATATTAATAACAATGACAACAAAGCAAATCTGAGTGAGTAAACATCATAAATCAATCATTTGTACATGCTTTAGCAGTTCATTTTGTATATTTATTCAACTTGCTATTGCTGTAAACATTCCTACAATTTCAGTTTTAGCACAGGGAAAATGCTCTCTGAAATGCCAAAGAGCAATTCCATAGTGAAAGCTACGCATCCATATTCCATCTAGAGTTGAACATGTACCATCTTTAGATGTACAAGCACTGACCTGGCAGTGAAGCGGGCCTGGACTCCACAGCGTCCTGCAGCCGGACTCCACTGCTGCTCCTCAAACAGCTTACGGTATGAAGACACTCTCAGCAGGGCCATGACAGCAGCACAAGAGAAAAGACAGAGATGACAAGCAGACAAGCAAGCGGACTTTATAGACACTGGCTGAGAATGTCACACACGCATGTGGGATCTCTCACTGAACACAAAAGTAGACTAACTAGGGGAACAGTGTCAGATGATAAACTCTTCACACGGAGCAGAAACAATTCAGCCGCTGCTCCAGAACTGGAGGTCACTCCATTTGAAAGACAGTATTAGCAGAGAGCGGGACACAACTTAACACTTTTTGACTTGCTTAATATGTGTAAACACACATGGGGTTCAAAGCAGGGCTGCATAATACTGGCAAAACATATGAGATGTGATTGTCGTTGAGTGTTGTGATACTTGTATTTCTTATGATATAAAATCCTTTTTTAATCAGCTATTAAAAATCTTTTATTTATGTAATGATCATACTTAAACAGGTATTAGATGTTTTTTCTGAGCTCATTTTAAAAAAACTATGTTGAAGGGGTGGTCTACAGTGTATTTTTAAGGCTTGGTTGTGTTTATAAAATGCAAAGCAATGTGTGCTCACGCTTCATTTGTAGAAAAATCACAGTATTTTTTTCATAAATCCTAATTTGATTACATACAGCTAATCAGCTAAAATGAAAATGACGGTCATAGTTCATCCAAAAGGCTCTGATTGGTCAGCTAACATAATGTGCAGTGATTCGCGGATCGGCTCTACATTACAACGTCACGCCCCTACGACAGTAGTGTAAAACAGTAGGTGAATCAGACAGAAAATGAAGAGCACACAGCTGAACCTCACGCCTGCTCTCTAAAATAAAATCTGACAAGTGTCTTTCACATATATTAGGAATAAGCATGTGTAAGTAAAATGTTCACATATGTTTTGTGAGTTTGTTATTTGAGATGTACAGTAAGAATTCACAGAAAGCGGACGCATAGAGAGACACTGAAAGCGGCCACATAGAAAGACACTGCAGCGCTGGTGAAGACTGTGGGTGTTTACAGCGGTTTGACTCATATGAATTTGTAGCTAAATTGTTAACGGTGCCAAACAGCATTTCCTGTTGTTTACATACTTGTTTAGTTGCTCGCTACAACGTACCTTTTATGCTAGAAACTGTGCATGTAGTTGATCAATTTTAACAAAAATAAAACACTTACAGGTTGTGGTTCACAATCCACAGCTTTGTCGGTTGGAGGAGTTCTAAAAAAATCCTGCACTGAACAGGGAGAGAATCTGGAAGTTCTCCTTTGTCAAATGCTAGCTATAGATTTTTTAGAATTCTCTGGAACATAATTAAAATTAAACTGTAAGCACTTCTGTCTTTGTGTCGTGTCCTTTGGAAGTCCAAATGCAGAAACAGAACAAGCTCTGTGAAAATAGCAGCTTTTAAACGGCATTATAGCTTCCTCTGCTATAACATTATAGCACCTCTGGCCATGCCCCGTTGTGCGCAGGGTGTATGTGCATGGTGAATGCACGTAACTTGAAGTGTTTATGATCTCATTAACCCAGACATATTTTTTTTGTAGTCCCAAAACTTTGCTTGCTTAGGCTTTGCTTAGCTAACTCTGTAAAAGCCAATGTTTCCCTTTGCACTGAACTTTGAGCATATTACATTCAGAGATGTTGTTTATGTTCACACAGCTACATGACACATCAACTAAATTTTAAAATGATAAATCGCAGTGGACCACACTTTTAAGGTGCAAAGATTAAGGTGACTGAAATCCTCTGGGGAAAATGTAATTCTCAACTGTTGTTATTTTCCTTCACTGTACAAAAATGCTGTGTTTACACTCAATCGAGTTGTGTTGGGACAACATGAAGAAATATAGTTAACTTATAAGATTACACATATTTTAGTGGACTGATCATAAAACTATTCAGCTGTCCCTAAAAAAATATTCCACAATATTAGAATTGCGTTGTTTGAGCTCATTTAAAATAAGTGGTTTAAACAAAACAGTAAATGTCATTTGAGTGTATTTTGTCTCCCAGAATTATCTGATTGGTCAGATTTTGAAAAACAATCTACACTGTAAGAGTAAAAACTTTAACAAATTACTTTAGGTTGTTGCAACTACACTAAGTTGTTTCAACGTTTCTAATAATAAATAAGTTGGAACAATATATTCAAAAAAAGTTGAGCTAAACTAATTAAGTTGATCCAATGAGCCTTTTTTCAGTGTATGCATGCAGCACATTAAATTAATTTAATTTATTGCATTTTACTGCGATATGATACTGCATATACAACTATCGTAATAATGATACTTTATTGATATATTGTGCAACCCTTGTTCAAAGTAAAATATTTCACTTGTCCTGCACACATACTGTATGTGATTTTGTGTCATGATTACAGTGTCAAATATTTCCATTCTTCATCCCAAAGTATGGAAGAGAAATTTTACATCATGGCGAATAGATTGGACACAGTATTAATATGACCATATGACAGTTAAAATGTGAACATAATAAAATGATAAATAATAAAATGGTGTTTTTTAACATTTTGAAAAATTACCTAATTTTGGAGTTGAATAAAAACATTGTTGGGTTTCAAATGCTTGTAAGGGCCTGGATCCTGACACACAGCTACTGTTTATAGCAGAATTCGAAACAATGTGGGTAAATAGATTTAGGGAAAAAAAAAAAAAAAAAAAAGTTATGTTGCTGATGATGTGAATCAGTATTTTTCTAATAATTGCATAATTTTCTAATAATTCCTATTTGCACAACTGGAATTTAAAACTGGTGGGTACCTTCTGCTAGTCAGCAAAGCATTGCTAAAGACCATAGAAAAAAGAGATTTAAATAATAGCACATTGATGCCTAACTGGAAAAAACGCAGGGTTCCACGCAATTCCTTCATGTTTTCCAAACACAAATTAATAAACTTAATCGTTTTTTACAAATTTAAGTGGATTAAGAATAAAACAATTAATTCATCCCCCTTAACACATAAGAATAAGAATAAATTAGCTTGAACAAGAACCAAAAGTAAATGTTTTGAGTGTATTAAATAACCACTAAAAACTGAGATTACAAATTCACTTTTGCTGCCGGTCTAATGAATATAAAAATATGCAGTGATATTTTGCACAATGTTTTTTTTTCTATATAGTGTTGATATGGCAAATTAATGAGTACTATACTGTGCTAGCATGCATAGAAATGTCTAATGTTACGTTCACCCTGCTGACCCTTATGTGAACAAACATGAAGCATTAAACTTTCCTGAGCAATAATAATAAAAATCCTAGAATGCTCGATTACATGGTCATAATGTCTTTTTATTTGACTGAATAAATTAGATCCCCCAGCCCATTCCCACAAATAAAACAAAGTATGTGCAAGTACCCAGCTGCAAAGTACCAGAACTAAATGGAAAGAAACAGGACACAACGACAAACAAACAGGCAGGGCGGTGATAACAGCACTCCAGAAAACTGTGTAATATCCATCCGAATATCAGTTCCTCTGATTCAGTCTTTAGCAATGAGGCCCTCCCAGAAACATCATTTATTGGCAATGAAAAGAGTGATTTGTTTAGGCCTTTAGAGTTCGAGTAAGAGAGAAAAGCACCATGGTGGCCCTTTCTTAAGCAGAAAACATGATCACGCTAACATAAAGACACACACATGAGCTTATAAACATGGCAGAGGGTGTGAAATCATTTAGACATGCGAGGTCTGAGAAAGCAGAATATCAGAGGACATCCAGCCACAGCCAATATCATTCACAGAACGTCACTAAGCATTTGTGCAAAAATAGAAGTACTCTAGCAGTTTAAATGGGGCAGTAAAAGGTTGCAGGTAGCACCTTCAAGATTCATATTAAAGTTTTAAGGTACTACCTTAAGGTGCACCTTTTAAGGTATATGAGGTACTAACACACGCCTTTTAGGAATAGATAAATATAAAGTTGTATCTAAGAGAACACTCAGCTTTTTTTTGGAAATAGGCAAATTTTACAACTCCCCTAAAATTAAACAGTTCAGTTTTACAATTTTATAATTCATTCAGCTGATCTCCAGGTCTGGAGGACTCCAGGTCTGTGAATTTAGCTTAGCTTAGCATAAATCATTAAATCAGATTAGACCATTAGCATCTCTGTCAAAAAAAGTTTGACTCTACTGTTGTTTTGTAGTGTACTAAAACTGACAGAAAATAAAAAGCTGCTATTATCTGGGTTGACATGGTTAGGAACTATAATCTCACTTAAGCTTAATAATTAAGAAAATTTGCTGTCGTACCATGGCTGCAGCAGCCGCAATATTATGCATCCCCTGAAAATAGTCCCGTTACAGCGCTGTGTAATATCTTACAGCAGCAAAGTCACATGATTATTACACCAGATTTTTTTGTTTACACCAATTTTTCATTTTCAATCAGTCTTAATAAAAGTTGTAACTTACAGAAGAGAGTATTTTTTTTAGCAAGATGCTTATGGTCTAATCCATTTCAATGATTTATGCTAAGCTAAGCTAAAATGCTCCAGCCAGACCCAGAGATCAGATGTATGGATTAAAAATAAAAGGCAAAACTAAACTGTTTAACTCTAGATGAACCTTCCAAAAAGTGGTGTGTTCCTTTAAGGGTCCTGCTTCAGTGACAAGCCGCTACACATCTAAAGCTACCATTTTGCACTTTTTGTCTGACAATAAAGAAAGGCAGAACACAGCATAGTTGGCCAGAAACTGCTTACAACTCCTTTTTTCCAAAGTTGCAAGACTTACAAAAAATATTTCCTGTGAGATTCTAGTGAAAAAGGCTGCTACTGGAGAAGGGCAACAATGTCACACGAGTATGTGGTGAAACAGCTTTGGTGGTTTGTGCTACAATAATATTTTAGCATCGGGGTGATGATTAATAACAGAGGAGACTTCCTCTTTACACACTGTAGTACAAAGCCAGCCTGACTGGTGCAAGGAGTAAAACCTGCAGAGTTTCAGTCATATTCACAAATATGTTTGACAGAATCCCTATGTGTTTAAGACGGATAAACGTGACAGTATGTCACCACACTGAAATAGAAAGTGTATATGTAACATGAAAAAACACCAACAAAGAACACAAAGACTGTAAACGTACACAAAATCCTCCCTGTCTGGGTTAGTATAACTCACAACATACATATATAAATAGAAAGACCACGTTTGCATCTTCATTACAGGACATGACAATACAATAAAAGACCACATTAGTTAAAATGTTAACGTCTCTGTAGAAGCACACGATCCAGAGCAGATCTATAAAAGAATAAGACCTCAAGTCCAGATCTAAACCACAACCAATGCTAATAGCCATTATTGAAGATGACTAAAGAATTATGGGTGCGATTGTGCAATCACAACGGACCAAGGAGGTGACCGTGAGGGACGACAGAATTGCCCAATGCTGAGGACAAATACGCACGAGACTGGAATCCATAAATAACAAATGAACACAACTCGGCTGATTCATCATGATTCAGAAAGTACTGTGAGTAAAGATCATATCCCAGTTTTTTCTCCTCCTCTCTGAAAGATAGTCGATAGTCAAAGTCACTTACTTTGTGAAGGTTATTTTTGAGGGAGGAAAAAGAAGAGAGTGACATACAGGCGGAAAGATGAGCTGGCAGCAGCAGTCAATACAATCTCCATAACATGGCTTTCCTTTAGTGTAACAAAGTCATTCTTTTGAGTGCCCATTCACACGCATTCAGTCAAATCTGGCCGGGAATATCGGATTTGGCATTACAGCACTCTGATCCAGAGGTAAAAACCAGAGAAACGTAGGGTTCCGAGTAGCATTATAAATGCTACACTGAAAAAATGTATGAGGTTCGTAAGGGTTAAAGTGTAATTATTAATACTCCCAGAGCCACACAATCAGGGGGCATAGATAAGCTGACACCATTTCCTCTAAAGCAGGAACAGAAGTACAGCATAACATAGGCAGTGTCTGTGCAAAACAGGCACTATCCAACAGTGCCAAACTTTCATCACTGAGGCGTGTTAGTGTAGTGTGGCCCAAAAATCTCTCATAGGACCAGTAACAAACAGACCTCAATTGTTTGTTTTGTTTTGTTTTGTTTAGTTTTGCTTTGTTTGTTCCAGAACAACCTCAGATAACACCTTGTTCTGTTGTCTTCTTCCTCAGTCTTCATCTCCTGCCATCAGGAACCCCAGAATGAAGTCGTTGGCTTTCTGGCGATCATGTTGCGTCTGCTTGCCAGCTAGGTTGGGAGGCGGTCGGATGAGAAGGCTTGCGAAGAGAGTAGCTACATAACAATAAACACACGATAAGTAATAAACCTGAATTTTTGCAATGTGATGGCGATAGAGTAATTCTGACTCACCTAGCAGGTTGGCGTTTAGGTTGTTGTCAATAGAGTGTTTGAGTAATTCTCTCAAGAAGGCCATCAGGTAGCGGAACACATTGCGATGGGCTCGTGGGAGCTGGGATATTAGCTGAAAATAAAAATAAAAAACTGTTTATGTGCAGGTGCTTTTGATGCATTTCAGAGCATTTCAGATAAAATGCAAAAATGAACACTGAATTTCAATGAATCATTTGAATGACTGTGTAGAATATATACACTATCAATTGTCATACAATGTGGATGGTTAATACATGTATTGGTGGGGTTAATACATGTATACACACTGCCTTATAGATAATGCTTCTAACAGATTACTGTATCAAAAATGCAATAAATGCAGTAAAATGTGAAGTATAGGTATAAATGTGTCAGTTTAAAATACAATTTAAAACAACTATATATTCTAAAAAATTCAGCATTTATTAATAGAATACATTTTCAAAATTAGAAATATCGGCCACATTTGAGCAATTCAATGCATTACTGTAGAATAAAAGCAATGAAGAAATTCTAATATCACTGAAGTATGAACAGAAGTACATACTGTATAAATGTTTTTTAAGCGAGTATGTTTTTGAGTTTATTATATCTAGAACATTTTGAGGGATAAACAAAAACAATGATCCCAACATATTTCCTGTTACACATTTTTGATTTTTATAGCTTCAGAGAATCCAAAAAGAGCCACATGTTGATAAATTAATGTTAAGATAGCTGTTTTAACATTAAGTTATGATTGAATTGTCTCTTGTTACAGGAATGAAATAGTTTGATAACAAGCAGGAAATGTTCATGGGCCAATGACATGACCACATTGAGATGGTTTACAGTAATTAGTACTTATACTTAGTATATAATATTTTTACAATATACTAATTAACTACTAAATATAATATACCAATTATAATAAATACCAACTGGACCAGTTGGCATTTCTGTGTGGAGTTTGCATGTTCTTCCCGTGTTCGTGTGGGTTTCCTCTGGGTGCTCTAGTTTCCCCCACAGTCCAAAGACATGCGGTATAGATGAATTTAATTAACTAAATTGGCCATAATAATAATAATAACAACAACCCTTTTTTAACCAGGTAAGTCAATTGAGAACCAGTTCTCATTTACAATGACGACCTGGCCAAGAGGCAACATAAAAAGCAGCTACAGTACAAAGGAGCAGGGACACAATACAATAACAATTTCACAAATGCAGATAATAACACATAAAAAGACCAACGAAAAACTAAAAACAAGCACAGTGATCTTGTACAAATGACTGGATTGAATTTTTAAAAAATGATAGTGGAATGAAAGTGCTGAGCTTTAACATCTGTTGCAGATGATTCCAAGCATCAGCAGCGGAAAACTGAAAAGAGTTGCGACCAAATGAAGTGCGAACTTTGGGTAAGCAAAGGTTAATAAAATTACTAGAGTGCAGAGTTCGACATTCTTCCTGAATGTTAAGAAGTGACTGTAAATATAGTGGAGTTTTTCCCAATAAGAGTTTTATAAATGAACAGAAACCAATGAATTTGTCGACGTGATTGAAGAGAAGGCCAATTCAATAAAGAATACAGTTGACAGTGATGAGTATTAAAAGGCGCACCTTTTATTAGCAGTTCATTTATGTGAGTTTCAAACGTCAGTTTTCCATCTAACCAGATACCGAGATATTTGTAGCAGTCAACATAATTAATCTCAGTACCGTCCAATGAGGAAATTTTAGGAGGAAACTCAACATGTGGTAAATGAAGATTGGTAAAAGCACGTTTGGCCATAGTTTATGTGTGTGTGTCTGAGTGTTTAAGGGTGTCTCCCAGTACTGGGTTGCAGCTGGAAGGGCATCTGCAGTATAAAACATATGTTGGAGGTTCATTCCACTGTGGTGACCCCTGATAAATAAAAGCGCTACGCTGAAGGAAGGAAATAAATGTTGTATTATTATCATCATTTGGCAAATTGTTACATTAACTTTTTACATCAAATTGAGGTTTTCATTTTTGGTTTGGCTTTTTGGTAATGCTGGTCATTATAAATAATCAGTAACTGAATTTATTTACATTTAGCTGTGATATGTATGTGGCCATTTTATTTTAGACAAAATCAACCTCGCAAATGTGATAACAAAAAAACAAGAACTGAATCATGCGCTCGTATGTACCTGTTTGCAGAGGCGGCTGTCATGAGAGCATTCGAGACAGCGCTGATAGAGTTCATAACACAATACAGGTTCAGGAAGAGCCTCCAAGAAGATCAATAGTGCTTCAGCAACCGAGTGATTACAGCCAGCTAACCAGCAGTCAAGGAGAACCACAATGAACAGCGAGAATGCACATTTCATCCACAGAAGCAGAAAATATGGCTGTGAGCAAATGGAAAAGACAAGGAAAGAAAAAAAAGCAAGTACACAGTGTCTCTAGGGACCTCGAGCACTATTACTGTACAACAGAGCAAACATTCTCAGTCTCCCAGAAGTACAAGGATGAATTGTGTGGGAGAGTCCGGCCAGTCAGAGCAGTTTTAAAAGAAGCCACTCGCTCACATTCATTGATGTGACAGGCATTAGCATTTCTATGCTAAGTAACTCTGAGAGCCCTTAAAGAGGTTTGTGCAGACTACTAGACGGTAAGCTGTCTGCTGGGAAAATCTCTTGTCCCTTCTATATATAAATATATTTATATGGGCTTTTGGTGGGAAAGGATACGGATGGAATCAGGAATGCTGGTGTCCAAGCAGTCAATAATACTTTGTAGCTCATCTTGCAACCCAGGGGTCTGGAAAAGGTCCTCCTGTAGGAAAAATTTAATAAATAAAAAAATAAATCAAATGAGTAATTTGAGATTTTGACATATTCTTGGTGCATTCATGCTTTATTTTGTTTACCTGCTGGCAGGCCTTGGTGTAGAGGTGATTAACAAGCAACCAGACCTCTTTGGGAATCTTTAGAGGTTTATCTTCTGTTCCAGCGCTGTCCAACAAAAAGGTCATCCGGGCTTTCTCCTGAGAAATTCAGAAATTATTACAGTCCTTAAAGCTACATTTAAATAAAAACAGAGCCCTAAATTATTTGTTAGCACTACACACAAATACATGCACAAAGGTCTATGCTTTTTTGTTTTGAACTAACAATATAACAACATAATATTACTGTAAATTGTAAATATACCATGTAAAGCAGCAAAGCAACACAACGTGTGTAATGCAATCTATATGTCCCTAAAAGAATTAGTTTTAGGTCTTCTTAACCTAAAGAGCCTATTCACTCTTATCTAAGTGGACAAAAAAAATCTATTTAGTCAAACATTTTTACTTAATCAGAAAAAAATTTAATGAATCTCCTATGCTCACCAAGGTTACATGCCTTTAATAAAATCTAGTAAAAACTGTAACACTGTGAATATTATTGTCATCATTCTAAATAAGCATCTTCTATTCTAACGCATTTTAAATGTTTATAATTGCCACTCAATTTGTGGAAAGTGCTTTTTTTAAAAATAGAATTATTAATAGTACATATATAGTACGGCTTTAAGAAGACCACTTAGTTATAATAAAGACCCCAATATACTTTTCAGTTACTTTTTCATTTTTAAAGTGTTAAAAGGAAATTTGACATGGCAGTGTTTGACTTCTGTTAATGAATATCCCAATGCAACCAAAGCTGCAGAGAGTGGTTAATATGTTAAGCATGTTTTATCCTAAGGAACAAAGTATAAAAACAAAAAGTAAACATGAGAATACATCAAATTTGAATAAGCTCTGCGATTAGATTCCAGTCAAATATTCGCCTAATGTTTATTAATATAGCACTACATGTGGTCACACGAGTTTGTTGTTCGATTTCTCATGAAATATAATGGGGCCTTCAATGTATTTCTCTGACATTGAGTCTCAAGATAACATTCCTCTCTTTCATTCACACACACACAGAAACATGTTATGCACAGAAAAGTGACAGCCTCAAGACCCCTAAACAACATGAGCGAAGTCATGCAATTAGTAGGAATGAATTTCATGCTGAGCCACAGAGGCGAGATCAGAGTCCAAAACAACTCTGAAGAACAGTCCAAATTGCAAACACGGATCTGTGAGGCTGGTTTCACCATGCTGTGAGCTGCTTCCTCTCTCTTCTAATCTAATATCGCTGGCTGGCGAGCAGTGAGGAAAGGAGGAGCAGAATTCAAGCTGAGACATTCAAGTGATTTTCTTTAGTCTGAACCAGCAGAGTGACTAAAGCAAGCTGACCAGTGGGAACGGCAAAGCACATGGAGACACTGTCATACAAACAGCCACTGTTGCCACAAACACACAAGTAGACCCTGATAATCACAGCTGTCCTACTGCATGACTTAAGGAGTCTTTTCTGTGAATGAACGAGGACTTTACCTTTTCCATGCAGCTATCCTCTCCCTGAGAATCATGCAGACCCATATTGATTGGTTGAAAAGGAGTGGTCAGAGTGAGAAAGAAGTAAAGGAGGGAGAAAAGATGAGACAACAGAGAAACATTGCGTAATCAGTGAGAAGACAGAGCCAGAATTGCATAATGACAGATAAGCGGCTTTTGGCTTCCGATGGCGATCAGTAGATAGACAGAATGAGAAAATAACTAAAAAAATGACAGATTACTTTTTAAATGAAACACTGATCATAATTTATGAACGGAGTGAAATTGAACTCTCCATCCATAAAGAAACATTTCATTTTTCTCTTTGGCAAAATGAAACCAAAGATTCTATTAAAACTGCTTTCGGAACAAAAATGGAAGTCTATATATGGCTACCATTTATAGGGGGTAGTTCAATCCAAAAAAAAGAAAAACGAATCACAATTTGACAATTTAGTGAAGACTAAGGCCCAATCACAATTCTATTTTTGTACCCCCACCCCTACCGCTTGGCCCTTACAACCGAGGGTTAAGGGGAAGGGCTTCAAAACTTACCCCTAAGAATAGGGACAGCACTTCAACACCTGCACACGTCATCATATGTCATCGCGATCTCTTGCTTCATATGAGATCAGACGATCACGACTGCTGTAGTTATTCCAGTTGTGTTATTTTTTGGTGTTTATCTTCAGGAAATCACTGAAGGCATATATTATGTTATCATAACGATCTAATGTGGCAATAAGATCGGAACTGTACTGTGTATTTACACAGTGGCCATATTTATCTATGTAAATACACGAAAACAACATCAACATTATAACATACACTGTAAAAAGCTCATTCCCAGCCACTAGACATTACTAACAGGGTATTCGAGTATCAGAATGTTGTGGGACTGCTGTACATGAGTTATGGATTATAGATCGCGAAATTTGGCTTTTTTTTTAAAGCATGACGGTGAAATTTTCTTACCCCTCCGTTTTAAGTGTGGTCCTGAAAAATCTTCGTTCGAAAGGAGTGTATACCCCTTGCCCTTAGACCTACACCTTCAAGCTAAAGAGATTCGGGACACCACTACCCCTTGACGTGAATGCACAAAACGAGGGGTAGGGGTAAGGGGAAGGGCTAAGGTGTAGTATTGGGATTGGGCCTAAAATTGCTCGCCCCCTTCCACGAAATCAGTAGAAACACTTTTAGTCTTTCTCCTAGTCAAAATGGAACCAAAAACTCTATTAAAAGTGCTTTTGGAACACAAAAGGAGGTCTATATATGGCTACTGTTTTAAGGGATAGCTTACCCAAAAAACAACAAACTAATTATATTTAAGAATATAGTGAAGAGTAAAATTAATCTCCCCTTCCATGAAATCAGTAAAGACACGTTTAGTCTTTCTCTGGAGGTTCAGTTGCCAAAATGAAGCCAAAGATTCTACAAAAAATGCTTTCAGAACAAAAATGGAAGTCAGTCTATATCTGGCTACCACTTAAAGGGATAGTTCACCCAAAAAATGAAAAACAAATCATTATTTGAAATATAGTGAAGAATGAAATGAACAGAATGGGTTTTCATGATAAATGAATGCTACTGAACAAGTTGTATCTAATTAACACACTCTCTCTCTAGCAAGACTGGAAAGTCCTCTCCTTTGCAAAATCTCAAGGAAGAATTCCTCACCATTATCTGTCACTTCCATCCACAGACAAGAATTTGATAAAATGACTTTCGCTTTTGTAATAGCTGCTACTAATCCATCTTACTGACTGCAGCAGTGGAATGGGCCTCACCAGATCAATGAGTTTGGTGATGGGGATCTCACGGATGGGCTTCTTCATGCGGCACAGTGTCTCTAGAGATGTGCCGAAACAGCTGGGCAGGTAGTTTCCAGAGACAGTGATGAAGTAGTCTTTCCCTCTGTCCAAATGAAGCACCAAGATGTCCTCAATGTTGTCTTCGCCAGAGTTCAAAAGCGTCACAGAGTCTTTACTCACATACACCTCCAGGAAGATCTCGATTTTCTCATCTGTACATAAAACATGAACTTCTGAGTCAATCTGGATGATGAGACAATCTCAGTCTTCAAATGAATATATCAGATATGTCCTCTCTACTGTATGTGAGAAGTCAGCATGCCATTTTTAATGCATTTAAAGAAAAACGTCATGAATTTCTTGCTCAAAAATACTGTGTAAAGATCCCACACTACATTATTCCTGCTCTAACTAACCTCAGTCTTTACTATAACAGTATTCAGTAAAGGCTGATGAAATGCATTTTGCCACCTCTGAAAAGCACTTTGTGTAAAAAAAATTACACTTCAGAAAAACTTTGGTGGCATTCTATCGCATAATTCGGTAAAACTATCCAATCAGTTGTTTAGTTTAGTCTACTTGTACTGAGTTAATAAGGTAGAATTAAAAGAATTAAATCAAACACATAAGAATATTTTAACAAAATCCTCAACAACATTTTTATGACAAAAATAAAGGATTGAAATGCAATATCAGATACTTACTAGGGTCTAGTACCCCTTCGCAGGGCTCAGCACGTAACCAGTGCTTACAGTATTGGGAGTCATTGAGTTTTGGAATGAAGGCAAAGGTGCAAGCAACCTGTCCATCATTAGTGATAAGGAAACTCTGACGCTGCAGCTGACGAAACTTCACATTCTCAAAGGTGAACTGGAATAAAAGAACAGGCAAAAAATAAATATGAGGCTATAAATTTATGCTATATAATCCAAACCATTGCTCCATTACTAGACATCCAACATTACTTCAGTATCCATTTCGGCATCAATGCTTAAAGGGATAGTTCACCCTAATATTTTAATTGTCATCATTTACTCACCGTTTGATTTTTAGTTTCTTCTGTTAAACACAAAAGAAGATACTTTGAAAAATGTTGGAAACCTGTAACAATTCATTTGTTTTCCTGCTAATGGAGTATAATAGTTACAGGTTTTCAGCACTCTTTAAAATGTCTTCTTGTGTTCAACACAATAACAAAACATTTTTTTTTTTGCAATTTCAGATAAATATTTTCAGTCTCCAAAACTTCACTGCATCTTGTTTTTGCAGGTTCCAGCAAAATTGTGTGGTCTTCTTTTTTAGAACGGAATAATGTGGGTTTAAAATGTAATTAATAACACAAAAATTTTAATAGTCATAATTTGCTTACCCTTTGATTTTTAAAACTTTATGAGTTTCTTCTGTTGAACACAAAAGAAGATTATTTAAAAAAATGTTGGAAATCTTTAATCCTTGATTTACATAACCATTGATTTGCATAGCATTTTTCCTACTATTGACGTCTATGGTAACAGGTTCTCAGCATTCTTTAAAGTCTTATTTGGTGTTCAACAGAACAACAAAACCACTTGATAAGCCACTTGATAAATAGGGAGTCATTTTTCATTGTTGGGTGAACTCTCTCTTTAATAGTCTATGTAAATTATTTACAACTCTTTTATGAATAGAAAGCTTAAAATGCAATACATTTTTTATAAATTTCTATACTGTCACTTTTGATCAAATTATATAATCTCTGCCAAAGTGTTAATTTCTGCAATAAAATCCTCCAACTTAGAGAGTCCAAGTGATGCTGATGAGCTCACATGAACCATCTTTCCTACTTGTAAGCAAACTGTCCTAATGCCTCCTCTCTCAAAGCAATTATGGCACACATGATTAGCCCATAACACAGTCAAAGTTGAAATGCTAAGATGCTGCAAACATTATTGATCCTCCTCTAATATATAGTGGGACCTCAGAAAGAATGGAGGCGGGCCAGTGGATCGATGCAGACTGAGTTTGTCTGAGGATAAACTGCCCTGTCTGGCTTGCTGTCATTACTCACCTCCCGTCGGGTTAGGGACAAAGAGGGCAGAAAGTCATTTTCCATCCTGTCCATGTCCCGCACAATCTCTTCAAAAATCCTTTTGTAGCGCTGCTCAATCACCATCTTCACCTGCAGCACACACATAAATTCAACATGATGTCCTCAAAGCCATTATTAGAAGATGATGAGGAGTAAACCTTACCCCGATGCTAAAGAGAGAGCTGACGGGTTTGTGGTCACTGGTCTTCAGCTCCATGTGACTGCGGTAGTGAAGCTGCTTCACGTTGCTTCCCCTCCAGAGGATACGGTCACACCAAGCAGGGATGCGACACTTCCCACTGCGAATACATCCCATTTACTTAATTTTTACTTTTACACCAAACATTGATTTTAGAATCCTTTAACGTGGAGTAAAGAAAGCAAAACCAAACATACAAAACATTTAAAATATAAAATAATAATAAAAAATACAAATATATAAATAAATGAATACACATATAATATTAAGGTACATCATATAACGACCATCAGTATATCAATAGCAGGTGATACAAGATACAAGTTATACAGAGAAAAGATTTGTATCAGCTTCCTTCAGAAATCCTAAGGGATTCTACATTTAGACAAACTATTCAGGTTTTCTCTTGACTGTATACGTAACGAGACAATTCGTGCAACCATTGTTTAAAATAAAGACTTTCTGTATTTTTTCAATAACAAGCTATAATAAGTTTTGCATCAGTAACTTCATTTTAAGAGCATGCTACCATGAAGTAATCACTAAGCTGTGTCCTTTTTCTTAATCTCAGGAAACTTTACCTTGAATCCCATCGGTCTGATTTAGCGTCATATTTGTAAGTTGGGATGAAATTGATCTCCCCTTCCATGAAATCAGTGAAGACACGTTTTGTCTTTCTTTGGAGGTTTAGCTGTCAAAATGAAGACAAACATTTTGCCATCAAAAAGAGGTTATAGACAACCTTAAGTAAAAAGAAATGTGTATCAAATGTCATTTGCACCAACTGTCATCAGAATTTTAAACACTGGGTTTCAAATATAAACAGGGTTAATCAAGATTTTCATGTGATCTATGGGATGATACTGAATGTATTTGTGTTACTTTTTTTTCGTGATATACTGTATGTGATGTTAATGCTGATGTAATTATGTTGTGAAGCCAAAGATACATTTTTGCTTGTGGACAATAAAGAAAAGAAAGTCGAGGATTGTATTAAATTTATATTTATGGCTACCACTTAAAGGGATAGTTCCTCACCATTTACCCACAGTAGTTCTAAACTTTTATAAATGTCTTACTTCTGTTGAATACAATATAAGATGTTATTAAGAATACTGAAAACCAGCAACCCCTAACATCCATAGTAGAAACAAATAAATACTATTGAAGTCAATGACAGATACTTTCCAACATTCTTCAATATATCATCATTTGTGTTTAATAGAAGAAAGAAACTCAAACACATTTGTGAACTATCCCTTTTAAATAACAACACACATAAGAAAAATATGAAGTAACAAATAATAACTACAAATGAATACAGTCAGGTACATAATAAAAAAAAAACTGCTTAATTTAAAATATTAATACCATATTCTGAAAAACTAAAATACACCTTAGACTTATACTCTAAATCAGCATGTAGAGAGCAATAAACATGAATCAGAGAAAAACATGGGCAAAGTATATTCCTAAGAATACATATGGTCTCACCTGGTCATATTCCTGTAGTCTCCGTAGTTCATTTTCAGCAATAAGCCTTTTTACCTCCCCGGCATCAGGCAAACACAGCCTGTAGTTGAGATCTCCGAGCCAAATGACCACACTTGGAGGAGAAAGTGTAAGCATTGAAAAATTTTATTATAAGTACCTTAAAACTTTAGTCTTCATCTAATGAGCAATCAGCTGAACGAGTCCTGACACTCACTCATGTTTCACTATACTGACAGGTGGGTATTCCAGCAGGTGGAAACTCATGCGGGCACAGATGTCTTTGTAGTCCTGGTTTCGCCGCTCAAAGTCATCCACATGAGCTGCCAAGTGAGAGTTTACGAAGCAGAAGCTGGTATTGTGGAACACAAAGCGCACCGCCACTCCTCCTTTATTCCCCTATTGTCACAGATTAATAAATGTGGGTTAGTCTTATCAGGTAACTGACACTGATACGCTCATTTAAGGCATGTATCTTTTCATTTGTGGTCATTTCAACATAATTGTGTAAGCGATACCAATGATTATACCATATCTAATACAAATATAATGAACGATATACTTCCTCTTAACAAACCACTTCCTACTGTAACAAATCTAAACCTACCATTTTATTCATGAGGCCAGTTCCCACAGACTCAGAAGCGATCTCCCGAATTTGATTTTTGTGCTCCTTTTTGATATACACCACCAACATCATGCCCACTAGGCGGATAATACGAACCTGAGAGCATGCAGGGAAATCGGCAGAAGTTTACACAAAAATCATATGCTTTCTTCATCTGACAATTGATTATATACAGGACGTTTCAGCTGGTACTCGCTGTTCACCTGTATGTATCTGGCTTTATGGTGGAGGCTTTTCTCTACTGCATCAACCCATAACTGTTCTTTGGATGAGTCCATATAGAAAAAAGCCTCTGTGCTAAGGTCCAGCTCCTGAAACCTGAAAAATAACAGAATAAACTGAACAAAGCACTATAACTTTAAACAGACAAACTTCCAATAGATATACACACACACACATACACTGTATATATGCCACAACATTTCCAAAATTAAGCAAATGCAAATATTATCTTTCTATTTAAAGATGAGGTCTGGGTCTAAGAAAGTTCCCAGTTTATAATGTGACCCTCACCCCAGTGCATAGACGTCAGGAGGGTCTGGGTCAGAGGACAGCCAGGGCCCAAGACTGCTGTCAGGGGACTGACCGTTTACATTCCACGTGCCTATGAAGAACCTGTAAATTACAGGAAATTCAATCAAACACCTTAAAGCAGTCAAAGCTAAATGACAGACATTACATTTTTAGAAGGCCTGGGTGATAATCGCAAAAAACATTCTGTCACAGTTCTATGATCAGTAGTAAATCTCCGAAGGCTCATATGTGGAAACCCCAAATACCCACAAAGAAGAAACCCAGGAAGTTCTTATTGCATTTGATTATAAACATAAGACTTAAGTGCTTTCATTGATCCAACATGACTAATAAACAGCAAGGATTTAGTTTAAACAATCGAAGGAAGTTATAAAGTCAATTGGAGGTAAAGACATGCTGCAGCATGTCGTATTGCAGCATTTACAGCATTAAATAAACAGAGCCATAGTTCACTGAGAAGCTACGCAAACTGCTGTCATTGTCACACAGTAATTATTTCATTGTCATTATCGTTCAATTACACAGATTTCAACTTTGACTGCTATGTTGCGTACCTTGTCAGCAAACAACAACTCTGTGTAGTAAACGCTGCTGCAACTGAAAGCATGTACTGGAGGTTTACTAGAACCTGCTTTACTGACAAAATGCACATGGAAAACTGACACTCACTTAAAGTTCTTAATGTCCACATATTCTTTCTCTTTCTTGCTGAGGCGGTACTTAAGCAAACCTTCTCTTGACCCTGCATGGCTGCTCATCATGGCCTGTCTTATGGTGGAGTTGGACGGGCTTTCAGACCAGGAAACAGATCGGTCTACAGACTGAAATCTGAAATGACAAGGACCACAGAGTTTTAAAAAAAGGAATTTAGAACAAGCTGAAACTCCATAGGTTTCTGCATTTAAGACCAGTAGCACTTACTCATTTCTGACAGGTGTGGCATTTTGTACAGATGGTGGCCTTTCTTTGGTAGCTGGGCCTGTCAATGATGTATTTGTGCCTTTTCTAGGGGGGAGAGGGGGAACTGGTGGAGGTGGTGGCTCTCGTTGTGCAACTAAACGATTTTGCTTGTTCTTCTTCTCTTCCACTTTTAAAACGTGGTTAAAATTTTCCTCAAAGCCAAAATCTGTGGCAAGCGAGAGGGTGGAATCTGTAGGTACAAAGAGGGTCACAGAGTTTACACAAACAACTATATGTCCCTGTATGATATATGTCCCTGTAAACCAATGCAGATATTGTAATGTTCTTACATTATATATGGCATTTTTATACCTGTGTTTGAGGGCTTTGCTAAAGTGCTGTTGTTGATGTTGTTTGAGGTGGATTTGGAGGTTCCTCTTTGAGGTGGAACTGGGACACAGTCTTTAACTGGAAGAGGTACAACTGGCTCCATCTTCCTAGGTAGTGAACTCCTCCTCTCAGCTAAAGGTGGACCAATTCAACATTAATGTTTCAGATCTGACTTGGTGCATTAAACTAAGTGAGAAGCAGATCTTATAAGCATTTAACAGTTAGACGTGATCTCATTAATGCAGTTAGTATGGCCAGCAAGAAATTATTAGTTAACAATGCACAAAAAGGTCTGTTCCAGACTCTATAAAGTCTTTAATGTTCTTTAATATGTACATGTAAAGTCTAAAGTATGCTTCAGTTTTTTTAGCATAATTATGTGCATAATTGATGTGCTTTATATTTTATACTTTCATTTTTTTGTCCACAAGGGGTCAACACAGAACCAGTATGATGTTTTACAGAGAGAAACAAAACATAAGAACAGCAACAAACTATCAAAAAGGGTCAAAACATCAGAAGTACATGTTGATGACTGCATGAGCAAAGTCAATAACATACTTTTAATGTATAAAGACTTTATGACTTTTACATTTTAGAGAAAAAAGAATAGAGTCAAGCAATTGTGCATCATACTTTGAGCTTCACTCAGTGTATATCCAGGGTTGTTTTCCTGTTATTAATTAATACAATTTAATTCTAAATTTTGGCAGACTAAAACTCACTTTTACACAAGGTAACCTAAAGGTCAAACATGCATTCAATGAAAACAAACTGGAGAAAGACAGCAGGGGGCCTAAGCTTTGATTATGGATGTAACAGTGTAAACTCAAGTAAACCAACACCATAAATTTATAACTCTCAAACCTTCCGTCTTGCTTTGAGGTCAAATTCTTCCAGGCGAGCATTCATTACTGACAAAGCTATAAATCTGGGTGTTGGTTACCCAGGTAAATAAATGATTAGAGTAGTTAATAAATAAGAAATGTGGCTTGATGTTTGCGGCTGCATGCTGTGCAGGGGAAAATAAGGTGCATCACCTTGCTGTTTGGCCTTCGTCACATGCTCAAGAAAAGACTGTGTGTGCCCGTCATCCTGAAGCTCTAGCAGAAGCTCCGGTGTTCGTTCACCTCGCAGACGTATCCGTACAGTCTCTGTTGAGAAACAGTGTCGCATTCTTACTTCCAAACATCACAGTTATACGTTTGATTCTTTAGTGAGTCCTCAACTGATTAAGACAGAATGCATTAGGAAACCTCTGCACAAAAACAATGCAAGCTATTAGTATTTCATACAAGTTCTAAAAATGATTAAATGGATAAGAGTAGCAATAAGCTGCTTAGGCTGAATGCTTATACAATAAGCTGCTTTTGGCCAGATGATGAACGAAATCATGATATGATTCAACAGCATGATTCATCTAAATATGATGAAATAATTAATAGAAACACACTTGGTTAGTTCCTATGGTGATGTAATCTTTCAAACACACTACATATATTTAAATAGCAAACTTTGAGAAACTGTCAATTTAGTGTAAAACAAGGAATCAAATACACAGTTAAAATGCAGAACCACTTTAAATAAATAAAACTTACTGCTAATAGAGTCAATGTCAATGAGAAGAGCTTCTTCAGCCTCTAAAATGGAACATTAAAGCAAGTCAGAAACAGATTTCCAGAGGACTGTAACAGGAAATATAACACACAGCCTTCTGACTATGGTGATAAAAGTTTTGTACAAATATTTGAACAAGGGAGAGAATTTTATCATTCAAATAGAGTGCTTATTATCTAAACCTCACTGACCGAGACCAAAGGTGAGTTTGTACAGGAAAAAAATAAAACCATTAGAGTCAGAAAAAAGCAAATGCATTTACATCATTACAAAAGTCCTTCTGGTGGTTACTATTGAATAAATAGCCATCGCAGCTTACCTCGAATGATCCGAAAATGGTTATTGATGGGGATGGACAGCTGGGACACCGGGCTTAATACAATTGCATCAGGATTTGAAAGGATGTCCAACCTAACAACAAAAGATCCATTCATGAAAAGCCATACAAGAGTACAGAACACGTCTACAGACCAAAAAACCAAAAATTCACCTATATAATATTCACCTTTGTGGTTGGTTTGAGTTCATTAGTTGTAATAAAATTAATACTAAAAAACACTAAATACTTAATACTAAAAAAAGTACCAAATAATTTACTGAAAACCAGCTGTCATCTCAAAAGTAAATGATTTTAAAAAGACATATATTAACATACAGAACTGTTATTTTCAATGTAAATACTATACTATTATTTTAGAAATGCACCCTTGGTGAGAACATCTTTATTTACCCCAAACTTTTGAATGCTGGTTTTCTCTCATATTTCCACTGCAGCATAATCTGATCCTAATAAACATGCGGCTTCAGAATGCTGATGGTGGAAAATGCAGCCGGCTAAATGCATATTGGAAGGCTAATTGCAGACCATATTTCACTCTCTGTAAAATAACAGTGCCAACTCCAGGGCATCAGGTTCCTCTCAACATGGTCATACCTCCATTTTACTCCATGGGAAATTCAATTACGGTGGATTATTGGAAAAACCTTCAGATTTCGCTGCCCAAGTGTGCCATGTAAAACTCATGTAGGCAAGACTAGAACCCCTCTGTGCTGTCAGCGAGCCCCTCTCTTTCTCCCTCAGCCTCAGAAGACGATAATTGCTATAATGGATGCTGTTGCCAGGAAACGCAGCACTCATGAACAAGGGAAATTTGGCCCAGACTTACTAAGCAATCTCACATTCAATCAATACAAATAACAGCCTGATGTAGTGGTGATGGTTATAATCTTACGATTCTAAAAATATCTTCTAACTTCCTGAGGTTAAACTGTGGTACTTGCTGCCGCATTAACAATGACAATGCAGCTCACTTGTTTTTTTGTTTTTTTTTGTTCAAGCACTCTCATTACAATTTTTCAGTATAAATCTTAAATGCTCCATATAAAGAATGTTTTTTCCCATAAGCGATAAGACTTTTACTACTTTATAAAATGCAGATATTTTTAAGAATCATGAGATTTTAGTATGTAAATTAAAAGTCTGCACATCCAAAACATGGACACTTTAAAAACTTCTTAAAGATGAGTTTAACATTTTTCAAAAAAAACACATGAACCAATTGATTTAACTCAAGTCTTCTGAAAGGCACAAATGCTTAAAAACTAAATAAGTAATTTAGGCTTTTAAATCACTTATACATAGGGCTGCATGGTATTTAGAAAAATCTGGCATTGTGATATTTATTTTTGCTGCAATATGTATTGTGATATAGATATAAATTAACTAGATGATTTGAATAGCTCTATTTGGAAGTAGTTCATTTTGGGTGGTCTTGTGGGATCAAGTCTTTTTCTATGCAGTGCATCTGCATAAAATGTAATAAATTACAAGCATATATAATACGAATAAAAAATAAAAAGTGAAACAAACAGTGCTTTAAGGTTTTTGGGGAGTCTAACAGTATTCAAATTAGGGCTGTACGATATTGGAAAAAGCTGATGTTGCGATATTTTATTTATCTGCGCTAAATATTGCGATATGAATACAGTTTCACAAGATAGTTTGAATACCCCTATTGGAAGGTTTTCTGGGGAGCCTAACAGTAGTTAGGTACAGAAAGTGAATAATAGCAATGCAGATAATACTTTTCTTTGTTTTGAATATCTAAACATTTTTAGATCAAGTAAAAATATTGTTATGTTTTCAACATCAGACAAAAGAAATCAAAATTAAGAGTTTTTCCTTAAAACAAGTGAAAGTATCTGCTAGAGGGGCAAGTAAAATAACGTTGTTATCAATTTGAGATGTAGATATTTGGACTAGAAATAACAAATAAGATTTTTTTTAATCCTAATAAATTCCTTATAAATACAGTTCTGTAGCTCCTGGTTAGCATTAATTCAGACTCAACATTGCATATCTTGTGGTGTGTCTATTGCGTATGGGCATGTTGCCATATCAGCTCTGATATGTTGTGCAGCCTTAATTCAAATACAAAAACTGAACAATCAAACGTAAACTAACACGGTCATCATTGTATAAACAATTTCATGCAATAATAAAAACAAATTTTTATCTTTTCATTTTTAAAAATCTTTTAATATATAATAAATAATCTAATCCTGCAATATTGCTGCTCAAACAATATATTGTTTAGCCCTAGCCCAAATCAATAACAGAAATGAATAGATGCTTAGTGCTAGCTGACATGAGAACAATCCTCGCTGGTTCTCACATATTACATAAGCAACCTAAAGGTGATCCTGACAGTTTTTGATATATGAACTGATTAATGCTTATGTGTGAAAAAAAAACATCAACTTTATTTTAATCTGTCTTCCTAATCTAATAGTGTTGACATGCACAAACATAAGTCTAGTTCAAATAACTTTTTTTGTTAATGAATGCTTCCACATGGTTTAAAATATCAAGTGTATTCTATTCTTTTTCTTAGAAGTTTCTTGTCATTACACAGGGCTTCAACCAATAGCATGTGTGAGCTTTTTACTCGGCTCGTTTCGAAGTTTTGAGTAAAGCTGAGTGTGTACACTCTTAATGCAGTTAAAGAGTTTGTGTGCTCATGTGAGGCTTATTAGGCTCCAGGACACTGAGGTGGAATGCAGGATAATGGGCAGCATGCTGGCATACACCACCACTGCTCTCTAACACACATACCTAAAACCACATCGCCTAAACACCATATGACTGTGCACTTACTTTCACAGAGCCTTTCACATCTACAGCAGCCTAGGGGCATTTATAATGGACGCTTTACACATTCCTTGGGTTGTCAGGAGTACAAGTCATCATGGCTGAGTATAACATCCATAGCCAGAATTAAAGAATGCAGCAAATGTGATTTTTGTGTTACAAATTGTTCAAGCAACAACATATTTGATCTGTTATCTTTTTAAAAATCATCTCATAGAATTAAATTAGTAAGTAAGTTTTTAAAAGTCTTAGATAAGTCACATTGTTACAAAAAAAGCAATGCATGAGAGCTGGTGCTCATATCAAAATAAATTACATAAACAGTTTTAACTAAAATAATTTTATATACATAAGTATATTCAATACAAGTAAAGTTTTTAATCCTTCAAACATCTTCAAACTGTAAATACATGAGAAGTAATGTTTAAGCGCCATTTAAATGGATATGATTATGTAAAAATTAATCCGCATGCTTAATCTGATTAAATATGTACTTGTAAATATTTGTGCTTCATAATGACTATGCAAAACAATAATAATTTAAAGTTCTTTCAAGGCTGTCTCTGGAGATAAAACATCACATTTACAGCCATTCCCTTAGCATTCGTTTCAGAAACATTCTCAAAAAACATTCATTTGTAAGTTATTTAGAAAAATAATCAATTGATATTTAAAACTGTTTTGCATATTTGAGGAGCAAAGCACAGCCCAGTTTATAATCCTTAAATACTAAACAAAAACAAAACAAAAAAAATCACTACCTATTATTTTATACAAGCAGGACTCATTTATAAATATTAGACAGAATGAACACGGGACATTACTTCACACTTTTTTTTGACATTTTTTTGTACAGAAATATCATTATTTTTAACCTTTAGACAAATTATTTGCATTAAAATGTTTGGTATGTATATTGTAAATGAAATCACTTCAGTTTCATTTTGTTATTGAAACATGAAAAAAAGCATTGCAATTAGTGGATTAAAGAATGTAAGAAAAAGAAGAAGACGTCAGCCAGATGCATTCTCAATATAGAGATGCTGGTTAGATAACCTGCAACTAGAAGTCCCATGTTTGTGGGTTTGAATGCCAACAAGCCAAAAATACCTAAAAACTAGCACAATCATCAATGTAATAACATAAACAGGCATTTAAACACCAGATAGAAAGAGGAGATCAGCCCAATACACATTGATGCTCTTTCTTTTAACTCTAGTCCTGTTTTAACAGAAGTATAAAAGCAAAACCATGCAGAATTATTGAATGGAATGGAAAGCTGAGACATACAAACAGAGAGTCTACTCACTTGAACTGTCCAGAACACTCTAACAAGGACAGGAGTCTTGGTTCTTTCAGTCCGCTTCTGATTTCATGTCCTCTAACAGTCTAAAAAAAAATCACTGTCAAGGATTCAACTGAACATCAAGAGGCAGAAGAACAGGGTGGGAAAAGTGTGACACCAGCTGATGGCTCTCTCTGATCCCTCACCCTCCCTCACAACCACACTATCAAAGAACTTGACTGACTTTACATAAATCCATTAGGTAAGTGTTACATGCTCAACTGCAGCTGTTCTGTAGCATCTGTAATGTCGCACAGCACCTTTCAGACTAAACATATCAAATGACAAGACAGGAATGTCACGCGAAGCAGTTCAAGTTATTCCTAAGAAATGCAAGAGATAAAGATGTGTGAATAAACCGCTTGCATATAACTTGACGGCAAAGAGGAAACAGCAACACAAATACCAGACAGCATCTACAACAATGTTTAACCTCTCGGACACACAGACGAAACGAAAATTAATGTTATTTTTACCATTACAGCTAGGCTAACAAGACCAGGCTAAATGACTTTAAATGTGAGAGCTGCAAACGTTACTAATATTAAAAACATCAGCCGAGCATCTAAATAAAGGATACGACTATACACTGGCTTTCGGGAATCCCGAATGAAGGCTCCATCATGAATGTTGATACGAGTGCTGAATTAAAGCCGTCAGGTGGCTAGCAAGCAGGCTAAACTCAGCCCGAGTGTTTTCTCATGTCAAGCTCCGCCCCTAACAGCGCTGGCCTTCCGGGTAACTAAATAACGAAAAATTCCAAATAAAACCGTCAATACCATTAAATATACATCAGTTTCTTCAACTATACGTGCTGAAGAAGATAAACATAACAGCGCGGTTTGGCTTGTGAGCGGTCACGGTTGTGTTGTCGCGAAAATAAAGCACTGTTCTCTCTCGGGTAGTGTTCGGTTTGTGTTGACCAAAATATGTGGTGAGACATCACCGGTAATGTATGAGTTTCGAGCTCATCATCACTGCGCTCTCTCGGACGCAGCAACATTCCTGGGCGTGTGATGATGTGCTGACCAGGAATGCGCGTTGGTTGCGCATATTCATTGGAATCACGTTGTGTGTTTCACTGCACTGCTTCAATATTTGTCTTTGAGAAGCGTCCATCAAACACCCCCCTTTTTAAAGCGGACACAGTGCTGTTGCATCATTGTATGTACATTTTAAACACCGAAACGGATATAGTTTTTATGCCTGTCCTGCTGCATATGCAGCAAGTTTCTTATTCAAAATACGATGCCCTGCCAATGAAAACTAGTGATATTTTCTAATATGTAAAGGGAACAAAATGTACTTGAAATCTCGCTTAATAATTATTAATATAAAGAATGGGGGAAACATACCTTTGTATGTTTTGTTGTTAAAGTGTTGTGGATTACATTAACTATCACGGCTGCACAATATATTGTTTCAGCATGTATTCAAATTAATATGCAGCAATAGTCATTAAAATATGATATAGTTGAGGAGCAGCACAGTTCAGGACATGATTTTGGAGTCATTCCAAAGTTTAGCCACAATGAAACTTTCGTAGTGAATGTTTATCGCTTGCATGCATTTTTAAAGCCTGTGATTTTGTGAGCATTTGAAGAGGGTTTAAACCATTTGGGCACAAGAAAATATCAAGTTTAAATTTAACCAAGATTAATTATCTATATGAAGACTATTATTTTACACTTAAAGTTTAATTTTCCACAAATTTTTGACTTACAGATATTTCGACTAAGTCAACAGGAAGGTTAAGTTATGAAGTAAGCATTGCTCAACCTTCAGTCTCTGTTTGGCGAAGGTTCATGATTGCTCTGGTAACCAGCAGCAGTATGTTAAGCTTGATCTGAACAAACATGCTGTAACATGGGCACAAAAAACTGGGACTCGCCTCACAAAACTAGGATGCCTGGTAACCCTATTTCATTAGCACACCACATATTTGTTCACATACAACACTTACAGATTTTAGATAAAAATTAGAGCAAATCTTTGACTGTGCTTGATAATCACATATATACTGTAGGAGGCCTATATTATTTTTAATATGCACACCATCCAAATAAAGCTGATGCCAGACTTCCATCCAAACCCATTTAATGAAACACAGATTGAATTATACATAAATATGAAAATGCATACATAAGAGAAAACATAAGCAGATAAGACCTAGACAATCTAATCTTGAATTTCAATCTTCCTAAGTAGTACAATTAGTGTTTGTTTTATTAAAGAAAACGGTCAACAACATGTGGAGAACATCGAGATCAAGCAGAGGTGGTTTTGATTTTGTGCATGGCATAAGGGCTGGAGTTGATATGGGGCCAGATGTCTCCATTGGGCATCTCAGGTTTGTCCTCATCCCTCCTGTCCTCCATCACCACTGTCATTATCATCTCTGGGTTGAAGATGTCTGGTGTTCGATAAGGGCGTGTGAGGGGGGGAAATGTAGAACGCAAGGAGGCATCATCGTCTAAAGACCTCAGCTCATCTCCCAGCTCAGAGGCCAGGTCTTTCAGATCTCGTATCAGGGTGGATTTGAGGCCGAACAAACACAGCATGAAGAACAGTCCAGCACATATACCAGAGACAAAGTATAGGGCAACTGTCTCTGGAAGACCTTGTAAGGATGGAAACATACAATATATAAATATTTACATTAGATAAACCCTTCATTATAATTGAGAATATACTAATACATCAATTAATGAGATACTACCACACTTAAAATCAAAAGGCCATTGCTGACTGCTGATATTAGCAATTAAGAAGAATGATGAATTGTTTTTTGCATAGATTTGGCAAACTGACAGCCAAATCACTTTTTATTATCGCTATTAAAATCCATCCATCCATTCATTCATCTATCTATCTATTGCACGTATACAGATATATAACAGACTGAATGAAAATGTATATAAAAAGCTAAATTAAGTTCCTTCCTTGACTTTATCAGCCAGTCAACTCAAACAGGCAAGGAAACTGAAAACACTGAAATAATAAAATGGCCAGCCCAGAGTGCCAATCTAAACCTGATTGAAAATCTCTTTAAAATCATTGCCAACAAAGCTACAGCAAACTAACCTCTGCAGTCAGTGAACTGTGGAAACTGTGGAAGAGACTGCAGAGCAATGGATCAAGATCAGAGCAGTGTTAAAGGGTAGTGATGTCTTGTTTCTCAGAGCTTTTGTTGCCCTTGTATACATAAGTAAGGCCCTATCCACAAGGCAATGGATTTAGGTTAATCCGCAAAAGTTTTATATGGTTTTGGCCTTTTATCCCCATAACAAATACTTAATTGTCAGTGCCCTGAAACTAAATTTAGCTTTGATGTTTAAGAGATACTCCAATCGAACATAACAATCTGGCCTTTGTCAAAGAAGAGATCTTTATCTCTCTATTCCATCCAAGTGACCATTGGTTGTTTGCTAACCATCTAATATACAGTACATAAACCTTGCTATCTAAGGCTTTGGCAATTGTATGTACCGGTATATATAGTTGATTTTTGGGTAATGTATAAATATTCATTTATGTCAATGCTACATATATATTGCATGAAACAAAGACCACACATCTAACATACCCTGGATCTGGGAAAAGATTTCCAGAGAGTTGGTGAATATGTTTTGTGGTCTGGACACACCGGGGCCAGTGTACCACCCTCCTGTGAAGGGGGAACAGGGCATTGGATCCAGCAGTCAGCAGGGCCATCGTCAACCAAGTAGCAGTTATGTTATAAATGTGAGTACAGTTATGGTTAAAAGTTTACATACACCTTACGTAATTTTTTTTATACAAAATAAGAGGCATGATTAAAAATGCAAGTTTTTTTTTATTTACAGTCAAACCTGAAATTATACATACCCCTAGCAAATTCTGAGTTAAAGTTAATTTTATTTAACCAACTTTTTTTTTTTTTTTGGACCAGAAATGACACAGGCTTCTTCCAAAAGATAAAAAGACGATGTACAAGAGGCATGATAGTGGCAAAAATATTTCAAAAATATTCTAGAGTGTATTTTTAAAGCTTGACTGTGTTTATGGGGTGCAAAGCAATGTGTGCTCATGCTTCATTTGTGAATAATCATGTTATTTTTTTATATATCTTACTTTAATTATATACAGCTACTCAGCTAACATGAAAACGTCTGTCATATTTCCAAGTTCCTCCAAAAGCCCGGCCTCAAGAGGCTCTGATTGGTCAACTAGCATAATGTGCTGAGATTTACAGAACAGCTCCACGTCACCAGGAAGCATCCTGCTATAACGTTACAACACATCTGGCCACGCCCCTTCGCTGCGCGGGGTGTATGCTTGTAACATGAAGGGTTTATGACATCATTAACCAGGATGTATTTTTTTGTAGTCCCCAAACTTCATTCGCTGTAGGCTTTGCTAAGATAACTCTGTAAAAGCCAATGTCTTTCTTTGCATTGAACTTTGAGCATCTTACATTCAGAGATGTTGTTTATGTTCACACAGCTATTACACATCAACTAAAGTTTCAAATATGATCTCGTTGTGGATCACCCCTTTAAATAAATATTTTAAGTAATTTTAAGTCAGAATTTGTCAGGAGTATGAATATTTTCAGGCTTGACTGTATTTAAATGTCCTGTTTTCACATAGTGAGATTTACATTTAGTACACAAGACAAAGTAAATAATGAATATAAAAAATAATATAAAATAATATAAAAATGTGCATATGCATGATTTTTAATACATTTCAATCATGCATTGTGTTGCCATCCTGAGCAGAAATAAATGGTTTCACTTTTTACAACAGCTATTTTAATACATATATTGTCATATTTTAGAAAAGATTATACATAGCTGGAAAGGGATTAAATAGGAGGACGATTTCTACTCAGGAGAAACAAGAGACTCACAAATGATCACAAAATTCATCTACTGTATGTAACGGAAAGCAGTCAATCAAGAGCATGCAAACTTCATTCACTTAGCTATTATGTTGTCCTGTGGAACAATTAAAAACATTCTGTAAGGTGCATGCACACTTTTGACTCTATGGCATTCCTGTCCTATTTTCAAATTTAATAGTTACATTAAGTTGCAGGTATTAGGTTAAATGCATCTTAACATCTTAATAAAAGCATTTTATTAAAGTGAAAATTATCAAAGCAATCAATATAATTTGCAATGAGCCATTTTTTTTCTCACCATGTGTATAGTCTGAGAGCAAGAAAGGATCTATGTTTCCACGTCCAACATCTTCCAGAAGATACCGTGGTACTAATTGCAAGACAACACAGTTTTAATGCATCAAAAATGAAACAATAAGATGATTGTAGTTTCTCTTGTACAATTGAAACTCACCGCACGTGAAGGACACTCGCAGGTGCTTTCTGGTGCCAGGAAAGCAGGGGTCTCCAAAACCCTGAGCATCAGCCATCACAGAGCAGTTGGTCCGGCCATGACACTTTCTCGACACCCTCCTCAATGCTGACGGAGACAAGCACTCTAACAGAAAACAAGATTTTAAGGCACAGCAGGTGAACATACACAGCAAAAATTCCAGTGTTAAATATACAGTGTGATTTTTTTGGTGTTGTTCAGTGTTAAAACCAGAGTAATCCACGAGTGTGAAAGAGCATATATTTAAGAGTTGTTGTTTTTTTCCAGTGTTTAACTTTTAACCCAATATGCAGTGTGTTTCCCACTAGTGATGGGAGGTCCAGTTTTTTTACTTGAACCGGTTCTTTCGGACAAACAGTGATCAAACCAGTATGTTTTACTTAAACTTGAAACATGTCTTGTTGCATTTTAAAATGCAAACAGTTGAATGTATTGAAATTATTTCTGAAAAGATTAATGAACATTTAATAAATTAAAACTTTTTTAACATATTTGATCACTGTTATCTGTCACACACACCAATTGATAATATAGGAAAAAAGGTAATATATTAACACCTTGAAGGGTAACACACCCCAGTTCGATGTAAGAATAAACTCTTACTGTGTTAAAATGAACTCTGTGAGTAATGTACAAATTTCACACTTTAGAAAGTGTTATTTTAACTCCATTATTTTAATGGAGGGAGTCATATGTACACCCAAGGAGTGTTAAGTTAAACTCAAATTGAGTTAAATGTACACAGATTTTTTTGCTGTGTATTATTATTAATAATAATAATAATAATAATAATAATAATAATAATAATAATAATAATAATAGTTATCATCATACTTCCCCAAGTTACATAAAAAATGTTTTTAATAAAAATTCTTAAATATGGAAATGAGGTATAATGACATTAAATGTGATGACACAAATTTGTCAAATAAATTATTTTAATTTCAGTGGAGGAAAAAACTAATTTTGAGAAAACTGACTTTAAAAATATGTGAAAAATATCTACAGACACAAATTGGTCAAATATGTCTAAAGAAATATTTAAAGCTGTATTTTTGTATGTTTTTTTAATTTCCATTAGACTGAAAAGGCACTTTATAAAAGGATAAAAATCCCAAAAAATTACAGGTGCTTGAAAAAAAGTGTTTTAGAAAAAAGTTGTCACCCAAAAATTTTAATTTCAACACCATGTGTTCACAGTCAAGTGGTTCTAAACGTTTAAGAATTTATTTCTTCTGCTGAACACAAACTAATTTTTTTTTCTGAAAACTGTTAAGAGTAGTATATAGTCCATAGTAGGAACAAAACAAAAACACTATACTAGTCAATGGCTGTTGTTGTTGTTTATTTCAAAAATTCTTTAGTATATCTTCCTTTGTGTTCAAAAGTGAGGAACAAATCAAGTTTGGACCAAGTGGAGAATGAATAAATGATAATAAATGTGAGCCAACTGTCCCTTAAACTACTGTAGTGGCTCTGCTGTTGTAGCACGACTTTCCCGCTAGATGTGAGTGTTTTGTTGAGTCAGACCCATGTCCGTCTTTGTTTTCGCCTCTTGGGGGCACTCGAGACTGTCGTGCTCCAGGTGTCCAAACGTGGCTGAATAGATGGCCAGAACTGTGTCGTTCTTACAGGTCAGCCTCAGCCTCTCGTTCTCACACACCGTTCTCGAGCGATGATGCTCTGTGGAGAAAAATAAAATAGCCTTCAGTGATGTTCTGCTCAGTATTTTTACAGTATTGTAGAGTGAATCACAATTAGTGGTGTCTCACCAGGCTTGCATTTGTACGAGACAATGATGTATTTCCTGGTTTCAGGGCAGGGATCTTGACCAAATACTGGACTCACCACAGGAATCTGACACTCCTGTCGATCCTGACACTCAGACATCACTTTCTAAACATTAAAAAAATAAATAAATAACTTGTTATGGCCGAGATTTAATAAACTTCAATATTAACAATTATATTATATTATATTATATTATATTATATTATATTATATTATAT
>CAIGQQ010038942.1:10850570-10882528 GCA_903798035.1 Danio albolineatus
ATTATATTATATTATATTATATTATATTATATTATATTATATTATATTATATTATATTATATTATATTTAGGCGGTTCATTCCGCTGTGGCGACCCCGGATTAATAAAGAGACTAAGCCGACAAGAAAATGAATGAATATTATATTTATTATATTGGTAACACTAAAGTAAGGTTGTGTTAATGCATTTACTAACATGAACAAAAAAATGAACAATACATTCATTACAGTATTTGTTATTTAAGGGAAATACAGTTGTTCATTGTTAGTTTATGTTAACTCACTGTGCATTAACTAATGTTGACAAGCACGAATTTGGTATTAATGCATTAATAAATGTTGAACTAATAAATGCTATACAAAGATTGTTCATAATTAGTTCATGTTGTATTATTGTAATTAAAGAGAGCATTTGTATGAGGATTTTATTTTGAGACTGGTCAAGACCTCAGCCTCAGGGGCAATATATACACTGGCTGATTTATTTCTTAACATTGTGATTGGATGTGAAATCTGAATCTCTAATTTTACTTTTTCTGTACTGGATTTTAAATGAATTGGGGATTATGCCAAAAATTATAAAACAAATTTAAATTTACAACACCAAATTGCTAATAAGTACCCTCAGATTTCCAGAAATAAACCCCCCTCAAATCTGTTTTTGTATATATAAATCAGCAGAATCACAGAAGAAAATCTTTTTTTAACAAGTTTTTTTTACAAACATATGAATGCTCGCACATTTACAGTAAATATTATTATTATTTCATTATTAATTATATATATATTTGTTTTGCTTTATTCCACCTCTGAAACCAAAGTAATGCATGTACTGTATATGAAAACTCAATAGTTTTTACAACCAGAACCCATTGTTGTGGTGTTTTGGAAAACAAATAGATTTATTATAAGTTTGATTTAGACTTGTCCAGGTGGCAGACATGTCAATGTGCTCAATTTGAAGTAATTGAATGTATAATTTATAAATGTCTCTACCTATGGTGTGTTTGTGTACTGAGTAAAATGTTGTGGTTTTTAATTATTACAGCTAGATGATAATTAGAAACTGTCAGCCCTCACGTGCTTTGCCGAGTAAAGCAAACACAGGTTGTAGAAATACTAAGTAAACAGGTTGAATGCTTTGTTTGTCCAATCACTGACACTGTGACAGCGAATAATGATTCGAGATCTTAACCAGGACAAATTTTAAACCCCAGGAAATTGGGAAAAGTGAAGCAGGATAACAGATCGAGAGTGCATAGAATCCCAATACGGGATGTTTTTGTCTCTCGAATGAAATGAGGAATAAATGCTGATCAAATAGTCTACCTGAATGGCTGTGGTTGACGTACAGTCAGTGTTCTCCTCTGTCATATTTAGGTTTGTGTATGGGCATAGATATGGACTCGGGACGCGGCGGCCATAAAATGCAGAGAGCACAGCCACTGATGTTCTAGAGGGGCATCTGATGGACAGAGTCTCTCCATCACAGGCATGAGCAGTGTGGTTCTTCAGGATCCTGTGCAGGTAATCTAACAGAAACAAAAAGGCTATTATAGTCACTGATAGCCCAAATAACACTTTATAAAAGCTTTATAATGTATTCCGCGGCCTCCAGAAACGTACTCGGGACTACGTTCTCAGAATGAGCGTGAGTTGGTTTTACTACTAAAATTCAATGACTTTTCCAAGACATAGAAGTACATTTTCATGACCTAATGTTTCATGCAATGTCTACGTATACGTGGTAAATAATAAGAAAAACAATGCATGTTCAAAGTTATTGCAGCATCATAAAACAGGCTACAATTTATTTAGTTTAAATGAGTCTTTATGTCTATGTAAAATGTCTTTAGATAATGTTCACACAGCACTAATAATGTGAGAGCATGTGTTTGACCATGGACAGAAAAGAAGTAGAGACAACTAACCTATGCTTAAGAATATAGACATTTTTTGTCAACTAATTTCCTTGACTTTTCCAAAACTTTGTGGTTTTTTCAGTTTTTCCAAAACTTTTCCAGGACTGGAAAATGGCAAGTCAAAATTCCATGACTTTTCCGGGTTTTTCATGACAGGATGAACCCTGTCATGTTTGTATTTTTAGAATCTTATACCTGAAAAAATAATATATTCCAGTATCTGAAGTGCACAATACAATAATAATGAATTAAATTGTTGCTTATAATAATAAGTTAATCTCAAAACAACTTTTCAACAGTTAAAAATAGTTTCAATCTCAATTCAAGCTTCCTGAAAGTCGTCTTGAATCCTCAACTAACTTTTTTTAAAGTGAAAATGAAGCAAGACAGAGGTCAGGGACAGCCATGTAGCCAAAGGAAATCACGACAACAGGATTTAAAAGCACTCTTCCTGTTCACTGTACTGCTGATTTGGGACTTAAATTTTGTGAAGGACATAAATGAGAGATCCTGCAGAAGATTTCCCCCTCAAGAAGCATTTTTCACTTTTCCACACAGTCTGTTATGTTTTGCATGCATGTCTTCAATCCTACACTGGATCACATCCGTAAGTATTCAATGAGGAGGAACTGGATCAATGGCAATTGTGATGTCTGTCTCGTCCTTCTGTCTTTTCTTTGGTTACACCATTCTGCATCTGTACAGCTCTCTGTTGTGCAGTGCCAGGCACAGGCACAGGCACACTCGCAAATAAACACAATGAGCTATTCTTGGTGATTATGACTCCTGAAGCCATTATGTTTGTATAGGGGTGAACTACAGAACAATGAAACGCCTGTAATAATCAAAATATGAGCTTGCAATTTATTGCACATTCTGTATAAATGTGCAACTAACAGTTGACTAATTCCCACTAGAGAAAAAGAAAGTAGAGTTTTAATTTCGGCTTTGGGTTATTAGAATATGTTCTCATACAAAAACAAACATTTATTCACCATTAACTTAGCCTGAAGCGGCTGCATGTCATCTGTTGAACACAGATATTGTGAAGAATGTTGGAAAATGATAACCATTCAACATTTCGACACAGGAAAGAAGCTCAAACAGGGTTTGAATCACTTGAGGCATAACAAATAATGCTAAAACCTTGGCATTTGACATTTTGCTAACCTTTATGGCAGTATAATACATAATGGCTACTGTCTCTTTCATTTTTGTGGATTTATATATATCTTTATCAGTCGATTACCAGTCAATTTGGTTCAGAATGGGTTAATGTTGATAACTGGCTTGTCTTGTATGGATTGTACTCAAACAATGGAGGAGGATGGGACAGTTCTGTGACCTCTACACCCATCCTCTTAAACTGATACTCTACAGATTGCTGACAAGGATTGTGTGAAAGGCAAACTACAGAACGTTCTCTTTCCTTTGGGACATTGACTGCATGTTGAATTTCCTCTATCAAAATCAGAGAGAAAAAAAACACTCACCAGAGAAATCTGGAGCTGACGAGGTTTGTCGAGTGTTGACAGCAAGAACGACGGACAGGAAACACCAGGACCAACAAGATCTCCATGGAGGCATAGTGCCCAGCGCACATTACGAACTGCTGGGATTTTTCACTAGGAGAAGTTGTTTGGCTATTTACTGCCCTCTGACTTCTGGCCGAGAGAAAGAGGTCAATGGTGGCTTTGTGTTGATTGGAGAACAAGCGCTCTTTCTACAGCACTGACACTGGCACACATTTGTGTCACTGCACTAATTAGACTGGAGTTACAGTTTTTGTACTTGTTTTCATTGTACATTTGTTTTCTTTTCAAGGTGACAAAGTTCACACCTCAGTTTAATAAGCCGCCACTTTGATAATAATAACACTGTTTTCCAGGCAAAAGTAATGAAAATCACTTTCTGAACAGTCCTAGCAGATACACACGTCATACGATGTTAATATTAGGTTAGATTTAGGTCACCAGCATCTAAGAACAATGTTATTTTGACGTCCAATAGCAACATGAAATGATGTTGATAGTTTGTTGATTGTAGTTTGTGTTGGAAAGTGACCAAAATCCAACATCGAGCCAACATCTTAAACTAACGTCAAATTGACGTCAAATACTGATATGTATTCATCAGGTACTGTATGGCAACCAAAATCTAACGTATGATAGACGTCACAGTGGTAACATCCACACAACGTCAAACTGTAACATCATTAGATGTTTTGTTGTTTTTAGGTTGTGTTGGAAAGTAACCAAAATGCAACATCTGTTTGACTTTGGACATTGACGTCGGCCTGATGTGGGCTCTGTTTTCAACCTGATTTTGGTTTCCAAACAAAACAAACCGCAACGCAAAACGCAACTTGACGTCCTGTGCCTGCTAGGGTATTGAGTCTTGTTTTAAAGTGAATTATCATTAATTCATTTTCTTTTCGGCTTAGTCCCTTTATTAATCCGGGGTCGCCACAGCGGAATGAACCGCCAACTTATCCAGCATATGTTTTATATGCAGCAGATGCCCTTCCAGCGGCAAGCCGCCGTCACTGGGAAACAACCATACACACTCATGCACACACAAACGCTACGGACAATTTAGCTTACCCAATTTACCCATACCGCATGTCTTTGGGCTTGTGTTGGACACCGGAGCACAGAGGAATCCCACATGAACACAGGGAGAACATGCAAACTCCACACAGAAATGGCAACTGACCCAGTCGAGGCTCGAACTAGCGACCTTCTCGCTGTGAGGCGACAGCACTACCCACTTTTGAACATTAGTGTATAATTATTATGTTTTCATGTATATCTTTATATGCATCTCTCAAAGAATTTTTATTTGAAACATATTTAGTTTTTAACGTAATAGATTTAAATATAAATAACAATATATATATAGCGTGTACAATTATTTTTGAATTTAAAATATTTTTCTGTTTTAAGCACATATTGTATTGGGCAAAAGTTTGAGAACACTCTAAAAATAAATGCTCCACGAAAACAAAAGAGTTCCTAGTGTGAAGAACATTTTAATAACTGTTTCCATTACAAAGAACCATATGTGACCCTGGATCACAAAACCAGTCATAATTGTTCATTTCGGAACAAGGATCTATACTTTATCTGAGAGTTTAATAAATAAGCTTTCTTTTTTATGTGGTTTGATGGGAAACGATAATATTTGGCCAAGATACAACTAATTGAATATCTGGAATCTGAATTAAAAATTAAACACTGAGAAAATAACTTTAAAGGTCGCCCAGACTGTGTTCTTAGCAATGAATATTACTAATCAGAAATTAAGTTTAAAAATATTTTTGGTAGGAAGTTTGCAAAATGCCATCATTGAAGTTGATCTTTACTTAATATTTCAATGATTTTCAGCAAACCCCTGATAATTTAGACTCATAAAATATGTTTGGCTATTCTGACACCTGTGCAACATTAAGGGTTTTCCATGGAATCACTAATACTGAAAGGTACCCGTATTTTTAAAAACTGTATAATTATTATTTTTTTAGTAAAGATGCACTCAGCTGATCAAAAGTAACAGTGAAACACTTATGTTAAAAGGAATTTCTGTTTCACATAGATGCTGAACTTTAACACAGACAAAATGTGTCATGGTTTCCATTTAAAATATTAAGCAACAACTGTTTTCAACATGGGTGCCACGGTGGCCTAGTGGGTAGCACGTTCACCTCACAGCAAGAAGGTCGCTGGGTCGAGCCTCGGCTGGGTCAGTTGGCATTTCTGTGTGGAGTTTGCATGTTCTCCCCGTGGTTGCGTGGGTTTTCTGCGGGTGCTCCGGTTTCCCCCACAGTCCAAAGACATGTGGTATGGGTGAATTGGGTGAGCTAAATTGTCCATAGTGTGTGTTTGTGAGTGAGTGTGTAGGGATGTTTCCCAGAGATGGGTTGCAGCTGGAAGGGCATCCGCTGCGTGAAACAAATGCTGGATAAGTTGGCGGTTCATTCCGCTGTGGCGACCCCGGATTAATAAAGGGACTAAGCCGAAAAGAAAATCAATGAATGAATAAATGTTTTCAACATGATTTCTGCAGGATTGTGTGACACTGGAGACTGAAGTAACGGCTGCTGAGAAAAGTATTTGAATGTACGCTGCTGTTTTTTCCGATTAAATAAAAACTCTCTAGCTTTTTAACCCCTAGCTTTTTGACCTTAAACATGATCTTACAGTAAAGTCCCCATCTTACACAATTCGATGAAAAACAAATATTAAGAAAACAATATAGATTTACTGCATTGAATCATCTACTTCTCCACCCCTCGTCAGTAAGAAAAACCTCAAAAACAAGAAATGATCTTTGCTGAGCAGGAAGATTTGGTTTCCTTTCCTTGTGTGGATGTACAATGACAGCAATGGGCCTCATGATCAACATTTGGGGTCCTGTTGAGAGAGATAAAGCAAGGATTTTCCAAGATGTGTCATCCCAGCTGCTGGATGTCCTTTAGATAGCCTATCATCTCAGGATAAGTGTTTCCTCCGTCAGCCTGGAGAAGACAGAGGTCAGTAGTTATAGTGACTGCATCACTATAAACACTACAAGCAACTGTTGCCTTAGCAACTAAATGCAAATAGCTGGAAAATATACAGTAATTCTAGCATCAGTCTCAACCGATAATGATGTAAAAATAAATTAAACAACAGCGCTGCCATATTCCTCACCTTCCATTGAACTAAAAGGATATGATATGACTTTAATGAGAAACTTTGCCTAAATTTAAATGGAAGCAAACTAGTATAAATGAACGTTGGCATATTTATTTAAGGATCATGTCAACATACAGTCATTTGAAAAGAAAATAATGGGATTGAATTACTCTACACACCGATGAAGGCTCAGAGCCAAAACGTTTGTGTCTGTTTCCTAACTGATTAAAATTAAAATGTTAGAATAATCATAAGAATGTGGATCACTACTTCCAGTATTAACAATCTTACAGATCAAAGCACTAAGTAAAAACACAGAGGGACACAAGAGTGCAGCGCAAGCTACACTGTAAATAATTACAGTTTCTGTATTTTGTGATTCAGGTGTTTTTCCTTTATTTATAGATGTGAATTGCATTGTGGGACCTTAATCTATAGGCTCTCTCGACATTTGATGTTGAAAACTCAACTCTGCAGTTTAAGAAAGGGAGTTTTATTGACATTTTAGAAATTTTAAATAATATAATGTATAAGAACTTACAGGTGGCTGGGTGGCGCAGGGGGTAGCGATGTCACCTCACAGCAAGAAGGTCGCTGGGTCGAGCCTTGCCTGGATCAGTTGGTGTTTTTCTGCGGAGTCTCCTCGTTTTCGCATGGGTTTCCTCCGGGTGCTCTGCTTTCCCCCACAAGTCCAAAGACATGCGCTATAGGTGAATTTGGTAAGCTAAATTGTCTGTAGTGTTTATGAGTGTGTGTGGATGAGAGTGTATGGGTGTTTCCCAGTGATAGGTTGCAGCTGGAAGGGCATCCGCTGAATAAAACATATGCTGGATACTGTAAGTTGGCGGTTCATTCTGCACTGGCGACCCCTGATTAACTAAGGGACTAAGCCAAAAAGAAAATAAATGAATGACTAAGAAATAATATATAAAGAAATATGTCTGTAAAATAGCAGAAAATGTACACTACCTGACAAAAGTCATGTCACCAATCCCAGTTGTAAGAGCTACAAATAATAACTTGACTTCTAGTTGATCATTTGGAAAAGTGGCAGAAGGTAAGGAAGGTTCCAATGAATCATCTGTTGAACATCAAAGTTCCTGAAAGCAAAGAAGGCCAAGGTGCTCTAGGACTGGCCAACCCAGTCACCAGACATGAACATTATTGAGCATGTCTGGGGTAAGATGAAGGAGGAGGCATTGAAGATGAATCCAAAGAATCTTGATGAACTCTGGGAGTCCTGAATTGCCGTTCCACATGACTGTTTAATAAGTTATCTGAGTCATTGCAGAGATGTATGGATGCAGTCGTGCAGACTTATGAATGTCATACACAATATTTATTCTTTTTCTACTGCACCATGACTTTATATTTTATACTGTACATCATTTCTGTTGAGTGACAAGACTTTTGTCTAAGTTAAGTCAGATCTCACTGTAATAATCAAATAATAAAAAATCAAGACATGATCATATTTTATTTTGGCAAAATTTGCCTTTTTATACAGTATAAGCCACTTCTGACACTAAATAATCAACTAGACGTTAAGTTATTATTTGTTGTGCCTATAACATGGAGAGGCGACAAGACTTGTCAGGTAGTGTTCTGGCAGTTTAATAAGGTTTTTGTACAAAAATATACAATACCAACCCAGACAATATCACTTTAAACTGTTACAAAATTTAATAAAAGTCACTTTTTCAAACTTTTTCCAAGGTTAAAAGTTGTTGGAAGAAAGATCAAGGTCCCATAATGCAATTCAAAAGCATAAATAAACAACAACAACAAAAAAATGAATGGCAAAATGAGGAAAGGTGTTAATTTAGGGATTTTTTTTTTTTACAATGTACAGTTGTTAAACATCATCTCCCTTTAGAACGCAAACAGTTATATGTTTAGTCAGTGATTAAAGCAAACTATCGCTAATAAATGCATTTTTCCTCCAGCTCCTTCGCTTACTCATCACTTGGTCAATAAAACACCCTCCTAAGTTCCACCTCCACATTTTTGGTCCAGTGCCCGAGAGAATGTTTGTGAAATAAACTGGAGCAGTGTTGATGTATAGAGGCAATAATGTGCTGACCTTGTCTGCTTAGTGACTGTGACATCAGATTATGTGCTCGCCTCCTTACAGCTCACCTTCTCCATGGTGATGTTTGTTTGCTGCTATATTCTGTGTTTTTCATCTAGCGTAGATTGAAAGCGCTCTGTTACTCATATATCCCTGTTGGATCCAGAAGGAGGGAGTGCACTGGTTAAACTGGCATGGCTCATTTCCTGTGCAGGGCGAAGTGGAACTTAACTGAACTTAATTTCCAGGATTCGTAAGAAGTTTTCCATGTCAGGCCCTTGTTTTGTATATTTGCAGTGTAATCAACATCCTCTTAAAGAGAGAGCTCACGCCATGATCCCCAAAAAGTTATTATTTAATCTATCTATTTTAAACATGCATTTTTCACATAAAGGTTCTTTATTAGCATCGTTGGTTCCATGAAGAACTGTTTACATCCATGGAAACTTTGCATAATATAGCCACTGAAAAAAATGATTCGTTGCATTTACTAAATTATTTTAAGTTAAATAGCTGAAAATTTATTTGGGCTCAATTTAAACAGACAAACAAACAAAGTTGAACATTACTAACTTACCTTAAAAAAGTAACAAATCCACTAAATAATTTTTTTGTTGCAGGCTTTTTAAGTAATCTTCTAATAATTTACTCTTATATCATGTGTCAAAGAGAGATCAGCCAAGAAGTTATCTAGAAAACACATTCCACATTCCACAGCCACTGGAAATCAGTTATTGGAGTTTAAAAAAAGTTAATATTTGTGTTACAAAAACACATCAATCTGTTTCACAAGAAATGCGTTGGTGGCGGCATATATGGATTCGTTTTACTATGGATTTATGCACTTTTGGAAGCTTCAACAAAATGGTGAACTGTTCCTTTTATATCTTGATTCAGAGCATCCGCTCATTTGCAGAGTGCTCAATGAACTTAACCGCTTGTATGAAATAAGAGAGATAAAATGTGAATGGCAATTCTTCCAAATGTGAAAGACTCTTTAAAGAACTTCACATCGGAGAACATTCTTTGGTTCTTTCTGGTACGCTGTAAAAAGAAATCTGTTAATTAACAGTTGCTGTATTTTGTGGTTCACATGTTTCTTTCATTTATTTATGGTTGTGGATTGCATTGTGGGATCTTGATCTCTCCTCAACATTAAACTCTACAGTGACTTTTATTGACACTTTAGTAGTTTGTAATAACAGATATAAGAAATAAGAAAAAAATATAGAAAACTGCAAATTTATGAAGATTTTTTACAGCCTTTACTAAATGTGTGACAAGTTAGGTAGGTACTGTATATCTCTCCTCTTCTGCGCTGGGTAAAGTATATTGAATTAATGACTCATGCTATATTATTACTAATTAATAAATTATTATTTAAATTTATGATAAACAAACCCTTTCATAAAATGATATACATTTCCCATGATCTTTATGATTTTTTTTATTTATTTTATCTTTTAATATATATTTTTGAATTTAATTTAGCTACCTTTACTTGACATTGCCAGATGTTCAAACTCTACATGGGACCTCATGAAAAGGGTTCTATTCAGCTTTTCATTTTATATTTCTTTCCATTTAATATTTTCAAGTTTCTGCTATTGTTACAAGACGAATTACACCAATTTGATACTGTTTAGAAGTGTTTTTTTGCTTTAAAGTGTATAGCTTTAAAATTCTAGTTTTACTTATGTTCACATGTATTTTTAATAAATGGAGAAACTTTACCATACAAGTTTCAAACACAAGGATGAGTGAATGATTTTGAATGAAGTATAACTTAAAGCAGTGTTTCATTTCATAGTCAAGTTACAGTAATACAGTCTGAATTCCCCAAAATGATGCAATAAATCCCCCTAATTTAGCATCTGTGTGCCGAATGAGGAAATGAAACTCTTTCCTATTTGAGCTTATTTGAAAACATATATCTAACTTTTTAAATATTGACATTCTGTTGCTATAATTTTATTATAATATCCAATATGTCTTTCGTTTTAATAGTTTAAGTTAGTGTACACATGATTATTATAATGTTCTAAGAGCGTTTCTATGCTATAAAGGGAAGCCATGAGATGACGTAATAGTTTCCTCTGACTCAAACCACGTCTGTGACTCAACAGGACAGCAGAGGGAATGAGGGGAACTACTTATTTGTTTAAAGAGAACCCTTCCCTTGAGAATGATCACATACCCACACCCTCATTTGTCCACTCACACACAACTATGTGTGTCTTAGCATTAGACTTCTATTGTTTAATACGCATAATGCACACCCTACCTCTACAACTCACAGGAAACTCTACATTCATGTTAAAACATCTAAGTAACAAATTCTGGTAACAATCCCTAACTTTGTTTTGCTTATTAGCTTGTACATTGGCTGTTTATTAATACTTGAAGCACAATTTGATGCCATATTCTGCATGCCGTATTCTATATCCATTCAAAATATGTCATCATTTACTAAACTTTCACTTGTTCCAAACTTGTTTGAAACTTGTTTCTTCCTTCTGTTAAACACACACACTCACACACAACGTACTGGATACTAGTTGACATCCATATAGTATTTTTTCTCCATGAATGTCAATAGCATCATTCTTCAAATTATATTATTTTGTCTTTGACAGAAAAACAACTTGAAGCAAACATTTATGTTAATCCTGGAACGATATTCCAATCAGCCAATCAGAATTAAGGGATATGTTTACAAATTATGTTTCGTTTAGGCTTACGGTTAAGTTTATGCACTTCTATAATTATGTAGAAGGAATAATTACTTGGATATTGGGAATAATTTACAGTCATGGTTGGGTTTAGGGGTAGGGAATAGGTATGGATTACATTTTCCAACAAAAATTATGTTTCAGGATCAACTCAGATGTTAATCCAGGATCGCATCGTACTTGGCAGAATCATGACATGCACATCTAACTATGGAGAAGTAGCATACATGATATACTTATATAACTACACTGTAAAAAAAATATATTTTTTTTTTTCAGCTGCTAGGGTGTTGGAAAAAAAGTAAAATAAAGGCTGTTAAATTATTAAATTATTAAATAAGACATTTAACGTAAAATAACAACATAGCTAATTACAGAAATTTACCAGAAATTTAAATTTAAGACGATTTCTGTAGTTTACTGCCTGTTATTTTATGGTAAATGTCTGTAATTCAATAGCCGTTATTTTACTAGGGTTGCTATAGGCTGCCGGAAAAAAAATCCTATAATAATGGATTTTTTTTACAGTGTATAAAATAAAGCATTTTATAGTTGAAATACTATGAGAATCATTTGCTTGATTCTATAACACGTGGCATTTACTTTCTGTCTCAAAGCAAAAGCCATACTAGATTGTTTTTGGAACGTTTAAACACTGGTTACTGGAAGTTACAAAAATTCCAGAGAAGCAGATAACATGAAAAAAAAAAAAACAGCATGAGTCAGATGACCACTAGAGACGAAAAAACACTAAAGTTTTGCAACTCAGAGAAGAGAAAGTGCTGCTGTTCTGTGGTGGGACAAGTGAAAGAAGCTAAACCTCTATTAAACTGAAAGTTAAAGTGGATCAGACAGTTTATAGTAAATCGGCACTGCTGAAAGGGACACATTGTGACTTTGTATGGGAGGGCGAATCATTATTAGTCTGTATGAATGGAATGTGGCCCCTGCTTCATGTCTGCGATAACACTGTGACGTTTCTCCTGAGCGTAAGTAAGTGTGGATATAACGAAAAGCTATTTTTTGCTCTCTCTGTCACAGGCTGGAAGTGCAGTTATATAGTTGGGGTGACGCCCAACCCGCTCCAGCTTCTCTCCCTCCTACTTTTAAAGTCTGTATAGCTGGAGGCAGTCCTCAGAGTCTGAACAACACTCATCTCACTTACACTCATTACAGCGCTGTGCTAAGCTTTTGAGGATCTTTTGCTTGGACTGTGGAATATTTTTCACGTAGGTCTGGACTAACAGAAGAGTCACGGAAGATTATTTTCCTGCTGGAAAAATGGCACTCAGACCAGACTCAGATAAAGAACCACGAATTGAGCTCTTCATAAAGGTCTGTTGTTCAACTTTTACAAGTTTGAGTTGGTCAGATATTATTCAAATGAATTTTCCAAGAAACAACTAGCATTTTGAGACCTTGTTGTAAGAAATATACAATATTATTAAATATTTAATACTTTCGACAATTATAAAAATATCTAAAACAATCAAACAAACACTATTTAAACAATAATAGTGATAATAATAATTAATTTAATTAGATTTCAAATAATTATGATAAAAAATAAAATATGACTATTGCGGTAAAGAGATGTGTCCTCTAAATGTCTATGTTGGACATTGGAAATTGTATTTCCCCTGTTTTCGTGTCTTAATTATAATGTCCATCTCTTTTTATCTTTATTTTTGATGATGTTTTAAAGCACTTTGGTCAGTTTTGTGGTTTATTCATAAATAAATAAACTTGAAATGTAATGAACTTGAAACATACACTGTTATTTTTGTAAATTACACAGTATTTATCAGTAATATGAACGGTATTTTACTGTACAGTTATGCAGTATGTTACTGTATTTTAAAGTTGTATTGTGAAAATTGCTGTAAATTTGACAGTAAATGTATGTAATACTGTAAATACATATACAGCATGATAAATGCTGCTGTCAATGTAAATACAGTATTTATGCTGTAATTGAATTACAGTAAGCTACACTGTTAACAAGTTCTGTAAATGACACAGTATATACTGTAGCTGTGATTTGAACTGTATTTTACTGTATTGCATTGTATAAATTGCTGTATATTTTACAGTAAATGTATGCAATACTGTAAACATATACAGCAAGATAAATGGTGCTGTACTGTAAATGTAAAAACAGTATTTATGCTGTAATATAATTAAAGTAAGTTACTGGCAAACTGCCTGTACATAACTGTACAGGATATCGTTAACAGTGCGTCATAATCTTCTAGTTGGAATAGTAATATTAAACTTGATTCATTTTTTCTCTATTAATAATGTGATTTATTTACATCTTGCCGATGACATTCTGAACTGAATGTGTCAGCATAACTTATTTCTGAAAAATATATTTTATTCTAATACCATTTCTAAACAAGTCTTATAAATGCTGCGACTACATGAGCTGGTGGTCAGAAGCAGGTATAGCGTTATATTACTGAAATGCACACTATGTAGAAACCATGCCAGTGCTAGAGATGCTCTACATTTTGACAGTATCAATCAGAGGTTGATGTAGGTGTCAGTCAACATATGCAGCACTTACAACTGATATGTAACTGCTCACTCCTGCCTTGCTCTTTATCAGAACACACATACAGACTAGGATCATCTTATCAGCGCACACGCACACACACTGAAACACTGACAGCTCTGGGTGTCGTCGTCACTCCTGTAAACATTCTTACGTTAGCTATAATGAATTAGCATGACGTTACCAGTCACACTTTATCAGCAGACCTACAGTTCATGAGTAGGATGCAGATGAGTGATCTTTTCCTCATCAAAGCTTTGGCGAGGATCAGTATTTATTGCTAAAGTTATTTATATCAAGAGATGTTTTGAAAAGATGTGCATTATGGGCGGTGGAGTTATTGTTCAGGTCTGTTATCTTCTCCTTCTAGACAATTCCTGCATTTCCTCTCTTTGGATCAAGCTCTTGAATAATTGTCCCTCCACGCCCAAACATCACATAGCCTATTTATGTCCCATTCTTTTTTGAAGGGAGGGACACACTTAGTTAAAAATAAAAGCCATCTATTAACATGAAGGATAATAATAATAGACCCGCAGTGCTGTTTAAATACCTGGGTTGCACTTTATTTTACAGTGACGTCTTCTCCATGTGACATCTTCCAAAAACAATTACAATTAAAGTCGAAACTATTAAAGTCAAAGTTATTAAAAATTTTCCCAAATGATGTTTAACAGAGCAAAACAATTTCACAGTATTTCCAATAATATTTTTTCTTCTGGAGAAAGTCTTGTTTGTTTTATTTTGGCTAGAATTAAAGCAGTTTACATTTTAAGGTCAAGATTATCAGCCACATTAAGCAATATTTTTTTTCAATTGTCTACAGAACAAACTATTATGCTTTATTACGTCTTTCCATAAAAAAAATAAATAAATAAAAAAAATTGGGGAATAAATATACAGGGGGCTAATAATTCAGGAGAGCTAATAATTCTGATTTCAACAGTATATTAAATTAAATTAAAAAATCTAATTCAAAACGCTCAGATTATGTATTGATCAGGTCTACTTCATATAAAAACAAACTTTTGTTAATTCTCCAAACAGTAACACAATTACAGTATTTTTTCAATATACTGTATTAGGCGAAGACTAGGTTACAAATGATCCATAAAGTCCAGACTTTGTAAAAAAGTGTTTTTTTTCTGCAATACATGGGTAAGATCCTACATGTTTAAAATGTTTTAAAACATTTTTTAATGACGCATTGCATTATGTGTTTAAGGGTTAAATAAAACTTCGATCCAAAATCGATCCAGGCTTCATCAAAAATATTAGGCAGCACAACTATTTTTAACATTGATAATAAGAAATATTTGATGAACACTGAATGAGTCTTTTGAAATGATTTCTGAAGGATCATTTGACTGAAGTGATACTTTAAATTGTGATATTACAATATTACTTTTTACCATATTAAAAAAAATAAATGTAGGATTGATGACCACAAGAGGCCAATTTAAAAACAGTACTTTAATTGAATTTACTATCTGCAAACTGTAAATGCAAATGCATTTTGCATCATCTTAAGCAGCATTAGCAATAATAAATAGTCATGACAAAATATCAGGTTAATAATTCCTTAACATTAGCAAATTACATCTTAAAATTACATTAGCAAGGGTTAAATATTGAAAAAAAAACAGTAGTTTCTACAATATTAATCAAAGGGTTCGTTTTTTTTTAAATAGACCCAGATATGCACTCAATTGCATTAAAAAAACAAAAACAAAACAATTACTCATCTATAAAACTTGATAGAAAATTAAAATTTTTTCCAAGTTGTCACTCGACTGGTTGAGTTCTACAGTTTGTTATGCAAGATGTGTGTGTGTGTGTCTGTTGTATTTTTTAACAGTCTGCCTAGAGACAAAGATGTAAAGACTCCAAACCACCTATCGTGTTTAAAGCTGTGTGCAGAGTTTTCTAAACTGTTTGACATTTTATGACATAGAGTTGTCAAATAGTATTATGCACCAGTGACCAATCTGTTACTGTACAGTAGGACATATACTGTATGAGACATTTTCTGTAATTGGTCATTTTACTTGATAGTCAGATGGGCTCAGAGCAGTCCTTGGCCAGTGTCCAATGATGGAGTTCAGACCTTCTGCCTTGTGTCATTCTATCTTTATTTCTCCTGCAAGACACAAAAAAGGCATTTTACACTGGGGTCCAAACTGCAATGACATCCCCATTTATTTTCAGTTCAGACCCGAAACATAAAGGTTCCGAAAAGGGATTTTTTTGTGGCGGTATTGCAACACCAGGCACATTTTTGGTTCCTCAAAAAAAAAAAAAAAAATTAAAGAAAAAACTTTCAAGGAAGAGAATCATTTTCCCCCTGAGTGTGAAAAACAACTAAAAAACTAAAGAACTTTTTGTGGATTAGAGAGTTTTTTTCCGGATGTTTATAGTTCGTCATGGAATAATATATATTTTTTAGGAGTGTATAGTCTTTAAATCTTTGACATTCCCCAGAGGAAAATGAGCAAAATAAGGGGAAGTGAGTAATAACAGAATTCACTGTAGGCGTATTTATTCCTTGAAGTCAGAGAAATGAAAGAAAAATAAAGAAAATGTTAACAATTAACACTATTAAACATTCACTTTCTCTTTTTTTTTTGTCTCAAGGCGGGTCATGATGGAGAAAATGTGGGGAATTGTCCCTTCTGCCAGAGACTCTTCATGGTTCTTTGGCTGAAAGGAGTCAAATTCACAGTAACCACTGTGGATATGAGGAAGTAAGTGTCAGCCTAAGCTTTTGTAACACTAAAACATACACTCGCAGCCTTCATGATGATAAAGCCATCAAATGGAATGGAATTCATTAGGCAAATAGTGTAATTCAGAGCTAGATTTGATAACACCAAGGGCGGTCAAAGTACAATCGACAGACTACAAACAGGATGAAGGGAGTGTGAACATTCCCACTGCACTGTTCCCATGTTAATTCTCTTTTTCCCGTTTAAGCAGCTGAACACTCCCATATCCGTGTGCTAAACTACATTGACACTGTAGTGTCTTAAAGCGGCATTAATCACTTTAGGTTTCATTCAAGGCTCTGGATACACAAGAAATGGCTTGATGTTGACCATGTCCGCACCCTGTGGTTTACGCTCCCTCTGTTGTGCTCCACCCTGTGTTGTTTAGGAAGCCCGATGAGCTGAAGGATTTAGCTCCAGGTACCAACCCTCCTTTCCTACTGTACAATGGCACACTAAAGACTGACTTCATTAAGATCGAAGAGTTCCTGGAGACCACGCTCGCCCCTCCACGGTATATTGTGCATGTCTATTTGCTCAAATAATGCCATGTCAAACGCAACCTATTCTCATGAGCAAAGAAACAAAGAAACATTACGATATATTCTAGTGTCATTGTGTCAACAGTGACGTAAACTGTATATTTAAAAGAGATGACTGTTTTTAGGCATTCATTAAACTAATTAGAAATTAGACGTTTTTATACTTGAGAAATATGCTGGGTTGTTTTAAACCAATATTGGCCCAGATTAGGGCTGTACATTATATCGCTTCAGCATCGATATCACAAGGTGCAAATGTGCAATAGTCACATCGCGGGATCTGCAATGTCAAATTGAGATTATAATTAACCAAAAGAAGGACTTTTATTTGGATGTACTTTTTAATTTTAAGAGAATTTAAACTATTTGGGCACAATAATTTATAGTTTGCTTAATAATCTTAATAATTTAAGATTGTGTTTATTCTATACACCAGAATAAAGACAGTTGTGTGTTATTCAATATTTGATTATTGGATTTCTATACTTCAATACAGTCCAACTGAAAACCATAAAGTATTGTTTATTTAATTGTTCTCTTAGTTTTGTTGCTTTCATCTGTGCTTTATTTTTTATTTTTTACACATTTTCATGTATGTCTTTTGCAGATGCACTGAACTACAAACGATTCCAATGATTATAAAATTAGGAATTATTTCCAAATAGTCATAATGTAAAATTATTTTCATAAATCGCAATATAAATCGCAGAAAAATAAAACATCGCAGTCAGATTTTTTCAATATATTCCTAGTTCAGATTTGGACAAAACCAACCGATGGGTTTAAAAATTACTTTACAGTTAACAAAATTGACCAAGTGGTTGAGTCTATATTAGAACAACCCAGCATTTATTTACAGTCTAATGTAACAAAAATATGTATTTGTTTGAACAGTGTAGTGGTATATACAGTTGAAGTTAAAAAATATTCGCCTGTGATAAATATGCTGTGATTTTTTTCTTTTTTGAATATTACCCAAATGATGATTAATAGAGCAAGGAATTTTTACAGTATTTCCAATAGTATTTTTTCTTCTGGAGAAAATCTTATTTGTTTTATGTCGTCTGGAATAAAAATAGCTTTTAATTTTTGTAAAAAAAATTTAATAAAAATGAGTTCAATATTATTAGCCCTATTAAGCAATATATTTTTTTAATTGAAGATTTTTGAAGGAAATGGCATGCAGTATATAACTTACATTTTACAAAAAAGTTTATGTTTTTTTGCATTATTGTGTAAATGTTGTTGGTTTTAAATATTTCTCTCTTTATTTCTTATCCTTTCAGCTATCCTCATCTCAGCCCTCGCTACAAAGAGTCCTTTGATGTCGGTGCTGACATTTTTGCCAAGTTTTCTGCCTTCATCAAGAACAGCCCAAATAATGCTTGTGAGTTCAAGTCACAGTCAAGATCTGTATATAATTGCTAAAAATGTATGTAGTCTACATGTAGTACGTAGTATGTACACTCTAAAAAAAAAGGTGCTAAATAGCACCAAAACTGGTTCTTTGGTCGTAACGAGGGGGGAACCTTTTTTGGTGCTATACAGCACCTTAAAAAAATAGGTGCTATATAGTACTTTTGTCAAATGGTGCTATATAGCACCTATATTTTAAGGTGCTCATAATGTGACTTTACCCTTTCCGCAAATAAAACCGGCATAAGAGTTATGAGAATTAGCTATAAGAACAAGTGCTTACCAGTAGTAGTGGTGCTATATAGCACTTTAAACCCCCCAAAGAACCACTGAAAAACCTTTATGTTGCTTTAAAGGTTCTTTACACAGTAAAAGTGCTATATAGCACCCTGACCACCTTAAAGAACCACTGAAGAACCACTGAAGAACGTTCATGGTGCTTTAAAAGTTCTTTACACAGTAAAAGTGCTAAATAGCACCTCAAATACCGTAAAGAACTTCTGAAGAACCACTGAAGAACCTTTTTTTTTAGAGTGTAGTCTATTGCTTTCTGTTGGAAAATGAAAGAAAATCAAAGAGTTACAAAAAGTTAATGATAAACTTCGTCATTTTTTTTTTTTGAGGTCAGAATTATTAGCCCCCTGCTTTATTTTTTTCCATATTTCTGTTTAACGGAGGGAAGATTTTTTCAACACATTTTAAAACAATAATTTCAATAACTAATTTCTAATAACTGATTTCTTTTATCTTTGCCATAATGACAGAACAATATTTTACTAGACATTTTTAAGATACTAGTATTCAGCTTTAAGGGGCAGTTTAAAGGTTTAACTAGGTTAAATAGGTTAACTAGGTAGGTTAGGCTAATTAGACAAGTCATGGTATAACAGTGGTTTGTTATGTAGACAAAAAAATTTAATAAAAAGCTTAAAAGGGCTAATAAATTTGACCTAAAAATGGCTTTTGAAATTTATTTAAAACTGCTTTTATTCTAGCCGAAATAATACAAATAAAACTTTCCGCAGATGAAAAAAATACTATCAGAAATACCGTGAAGATTTCCTTGCTCTGTTAAACATCATTTGGGGAAATATTTGAAAAAACAAAAATAAATTCGCATATTTGCAACTTCAACTGTATTAATATAAGAGCTTACATTTTAACCTCTATTTTTTATATCCTCAGTCCATGAAAAAGCCTTACTGAGGGAGTTTAAGCGTCTGGATGACTATCTGAACACTCCGCTCCAGGACGAGCTGGATCAAAACATCAGTGTCTCCAAAAGAAAATTCCTCGACGGAAGCCGATTAACACTGGCAGACTGCAACTTATTACCAAAGCTGCACGTCATCAAGGTGACGCACCTGCTTTAGGCCTGAGATTGAATAAACCTATTCAGTTTTGAATAGCCATTTATGATTTTCCTGTTCTCTGTTGTTGTAGGTTGCTGCCAGGAAGTATTGCAGTTTCGAGATTCCATCTCAGTTCACCGGAGTGTGGCGTTACTTGCAGAATGCATATGAAAGAGAAGAGTTCAGTCAGACCTGTCCAGCTGATATTGAAATCGAGAAAGCGTATCTGAGTGTGGTCAAGAGAAACTGAACTTCAAATCATTGGGAAAAACAGGGGAAAATGTTAAATAATGTAAATAAGTTTATAGTCATTTGCGTAGTTGTACTGGAAATCCAGCAAACGGAAACAACACTGCGTTTGCTAATGAACTTTCTTTCTGAGTCCATTAGATATACTACAATACTCTTTTGGTGACTGCTAGCTTTAAAGAGGCTTTATTCTGGTAAGTTTTAAAGGTTATAGGATCCTTTGCGAATGTTCTTGCATATCATATATAATTTTTTGTGCATAGTGTACAGTAAACATGTATTTTATCTTCATTACAGGCCATAATCGGTTATATGTAAATCTATAATGTCTGTTTTCAATCTTTTTCAAGAATGAGTAGAGAACACTGAGGAGACAAAAGTGTAGTGAAATGATAATGGTTGTATTGTATGAAGGGTTCTTGTGAAGGAGCCATGAATAAGAAAGAGACTGAACTGCTTTCTTTCAGATTTTACTTAGAAATAAAATGAATATCATACATGTCACCAGATCAGTTTTCATCCATGATTAAAAAATACATTCAAATTCTTGTTTGGTTACTATATATAAAACAATATTCACAATGTAAAAGGGCAGCAGAATGGATTCGTATGGGGAAAACAAAGGCATATATTGTAGGATTTGTAAATGAGGGTATGTTAGGCTGGTCCTCTGTCCATCTCCATGGAAAAATTCCTAGTTTGTAACACAATATTTCCAAAAACAAGCTGCAAAGGAAAAGGCAAAATTTAGATTAAGTAATGCATCAAGGAAATAAACCATCAAGACATATAATCTGCTTTACAGTACATACAGCTCTGAGGGGGGAAAAAAAAAACTTTACCCAGCAGGCACAGGGTGGCAACATGATGTCAAATCAGGTCGCTGTAAGAACTCAACGCCCGGGTGACGTCAATGTCCAATGTCCAACCAAAAATCAACCAAATATTAACATCTAATGATGTTACAGCTTGACATTGTGTGGACGTTACCACTATGACATCTATCAGACGTTGGATTTTGGTTGCTATACACTGAAAAAGATTATTCAAAGCTGATTCCTTGGATTTACTTTTTTTTTTTTACGTTAAGTGGCTGTCAACAATTTATTTGGGCTGAATTTAAACAAACAAATTACGTTGAACGTTATTAAATTTTATTTGTTTATTTAAATTCAACACAAATAAAATGTTTGCAACAGTTTTGCAGATAACATTTTTTTCAGTGTACCTGACGAATAAATGTCAGTATTTGACATCAATATGATGTTAGGTTAAGATGATGGCTCAACATTGGATTTTGGTCACTTTCCAAGACAACCTAAAACCAACCAAATATCAACATCTAATGAGATTACTGCTTGACGTTGTGTGGAAATTACCACTGTGAAGTCATATTTTGGTTGCCTTACCACAACCTTTATTCAACCAAATATCAACGTCATTTGACGTCATTATGGGACGTAAAAAAAAACGATGTCCTTAGAAGCTGGCTAGACATTGAATTTTGGTCACCTGACGTCCCAACCTAAATCTAACCTAATATTAACGTCTTATGACTTGTGTGCCTGCTGGGTGTTATTGTTTCTTACCATTTTCAGAATTTTGAAGACACATTATAACACAACATAACATGTACCTGGCAAATCCGGAGAACCAATTAAAATTTAAAAAAGTAAACTATTAAAATTAATAATTAAAATAATTTTCCCATGTAACTGTAAATCTTCTCTCTCTCTTATTAAAAGATTAATTGATACATTAAGAATTTTCATGAAAACATCTACTTTAATTCTTTGGTGGCTTACCTCTCTTACTGTTTTTGGGCAGGCTTTGCTCAGATCGTAGATAACCTTGTGAACGCAGGTTATCCGCTGCAGCTAGTTTCAAAACCACTGCTTTTAAATCATCCACCTGAACACAAAGTAGTTTATTATTAATTATTATCAATTTTAAAATGATGTTAAAGTAAGAAAGAAATCAAAAGAGTAAAATCATACCATGTTATTTATTTTCTCTTGCTGCAAAGTCTCTTTTGCACCTAAAAGAGAATTGAGAAACATGATTTGACTGAAGAAATTAAAAAAAAATTGTATAATGTTTATTATAAGTAGCCAAAAGTCATGTCTCACCTCGCTGAAGCAGGACAGGAAGCACAGTTTTAATGTCTCTTTGCTCTGTTAAATCATTACTCTGTCCGTCTTCAACCTCTGCTACCAGCTTCTGAATCAGTTCTGCAAAAAATGTCAGATTTTAATTTTGGAAGCGCAATACATAAAAAAAAACATGGGAAAATACACTCTAGAAGTCTGGTTTGTTTCAACACAAAATTGGGTCAAATATTGACACAAATGCTTTTTTTAAAAAGTTTAAAATAATTGATTGAAACAACAACAACAACAACAAAAATTTAAGTGTAGATTCACTAGTTAGAATTGTAAATATTCGCTATTCTCTTGTCTGAGTTTCTTTCTTCAGAAATGGGTAGCCATTGACTTCCATATTATCTTTTTTCCTATTATGGAAGTCATTGGCTACCTTTTTTTTTTTTTTTTTTCATTTTTAAAAAAAATTTTTTTTGTTTTCAACAAAAAAAAAAAAAAAAAAAAGCTGTTTGGAGGCACTTCTCAATCTTTAATTTTTATTGTGAAGCTGAATTAGATGGGTTTGGAAAATGATTCAAATATCAAACCAAGTTATCACTGATCAAGTTCATTAAAGGCTTCAAATACAGCATTTCACTTGTAACGTTTATCCAGTAAGCAGTAAAGATGGCTCTTAAATTGTTCCAAATGTATATAACAGCTTTCTTCTGCTGAACACAAAAAGATATTTTGAAGAATGTAACCAGTTTTTTGTTCCCCACTGGTTTCCATGAAATCCTTATGAGGCCAAAAAATATTTTCAAAATATCAACATAAGTCATTTGGTACTGATAAAAGGACACCCAAAATAAAATGTCATTTTATTGTTTTGCATGAACTACCCCTTTAAGCACTGAGAAATCAACTCAATTTCTAATAAATAAACAGTCATAAATTTCACTCAAAAAGCACAACGTTGTTCTTACCTTCCTGTTGTGGCAGAGCTGTGTCTGAATACAGAGGCAGCGCATGAGTTCTCCGTGCAGAACAAACCACAGCCAGAATATAGAGCACCGCCAGAGACAACATGCTGAGAGGATCGTGGCTGACTTCAGTCTTCAGTATACCCTCGTCCCGGCCACAATCTTCACTTTTATATCTTCTGAGACCATCTATCCTGAAGCGATCAATACCGCTCATGTCACCCCATCCCAGTCTAAATGGTTTTGACGTGATGGTTTTCTCGTCATAGACACAATTAAGGGTGCGCTGTGGATTCAGACAGAGCCTATCTCTGCTTGCACAGAGTCCTAACAAATGTTTGCTCTTCACTATCAATTACTGACTGCTTCAGCACATCAGATTCTTCACTACTGACACCTCATGACGCATTTTACCAACATTCGAATTCTTTTTCAAATTTAAAAGTGCTCTGATGATTTATTTTTGGTTCAGATAGTCAATTTAACATGTGTGTGTTTTAAATAATTTAAATAAATAGAACAAGCATGGTTCCCTTCGGCGTTAGTGTTGTTCTCAATGATATTAAAAGTTAGATACTGTCTATTTTAACAATGTTTACACAAAGCAATTAATGAATACTCGAGAAGCTCTCTTACACACCATAATGACATCTGTCCTGGGACTATTGGTTTCTCTTTTGCTGTATTTGTCAAAGTGAAAGGTATATAATACTGCACAAAGGATTTGGTGGCAAATGAACAAACAAGTGTCGCGTTGTGATGGATTATGTCATCTCTGCGATTCTGAAATTGCAAGTGGAAGTGTGAAATTGTACTAACATCCCTCATCTTCCACTGTCTTTGATAAAACATTGTGTCTAAAAACAGTATGAAACAAAACAAGAAGATAATAAAGAACATCCTTCATTTTTGGAGACATTTGAGTAAAAAAAATAAATAAATAAATAAAATTCACATTTTGTATTGGATAATACAGTTTGCTAAAATTGCTTCTTCACTAAAACAATGGGTCAGTAAACATGCGTACAAACCAATAAATCATGATTCATCAAAGCTTTCATACTAAAATTAATTCTAAATATATGAAAACATTCAAGAACAACTTATACCATGTGTGCAATAATCATGTACATGTGGGGCCTTCTAAACACATATACATGTATAAGTAAATAAATAAATAGATAAAATTACTTTTACATCATTTCTAATTATATATTATGTTTTTGGGTGACATCATCTCACAGCAGGAGTGTGCATGTTCTCCCCGTGTTCGTGTGGGTTTCCTTCAGGTGCTGCGGTTTACCCCACAGTCCAAAGACATGTGGTATAGGTGAATTGAGTAAACTAAATTGTCCATATTGTATGTGTATAAATGAGTGTGTCTGGATGTTTCCCAGAGATGGGTTGTGGCTGGAAGGGCATCTGCTGCGTAAAACAAATGCTGGATAAATTGGCGGTTCATTCCGCTGTGGCGACCCCAGATTAATAAAGGGACTAAGCCAACAAGAAAATGAATGATTGAATGAATGAATGAATATTATGTTATTTTTTCAACTTATCAGTCACGAACAGTAAACAAGGGATTAAAAAAAAACATATATAAATTTAATGCTGCACAAAAATTAAGAATGCATCAAAGACCATGTTGTAACTAATTGTCCATGTCCAAGACTGTGATAAAAGGTTAAAAAGAATATCCAGTCCACAATAACTTTTTATATTGAAAATAAGTCATTTTGTGTGTTTTTCCTCAAATCAGTGCCCACATGGTAACTACAGGGTGCAAAATCTTGATTTTATATTTAATTTAGTAGTTTGGAACAAAGCAGAGGTTAATTAGCTGATTTAGGCCCAACTAATTTATGCAAAAAAGTGAAATTAATATTTGAGCGGTTTCAACATTATGAATGTGACATTAGAAGTGAAAATTTAAAACATGAATTCACATAGAAATGTAAATGTTAACATTATATTGAAACATCTGTTAATATTTTCCAAAAGAACTAATGACAGATTTAAGGGATCAGAAAAATATCTGTAAACATGTGTTATGGATGTGACCACAAATGTTAGTGAGTTTACAGTGTACAACATACTTTGTAGAAATTCTATGAATTAAACTGTGGTCTCAGCAAGAAGATCTAAGGTAAGAGTTCCGGCTGGGCCAGCAGGCATTTCTGTGTAAAATTTGCATGTTCTCCCAGTGTTCACGTGGGTTTCCTCCGGGTGCTCCAGTTTCCCTGGTATAAGTGAATTGAATAAACTAAACTAGTTGTAGTCTGTGTGTATGTGTGTGAATGAGAGTGTGTGGATGTTTCCCAGTGCTGGGTTGCAGCCAGAAGGGCATCTGCTGGATAAGTTGGCGGTTCATTTCGCTGTGGCGACCCCTGATGAATAAAGGGACTGAGCCAAAGGAAAATGAATGAATAAATAATCAAAAGGATAAGAGCTGGCTCACTATAAACAAAAATGGTTGATTTTATTTTAATGGACTTTTTGCATCTTTGAGGAAAAAGCTTCATTATGGATGTGACAGATCTGAAAATGACCCTTATGTGACTTTGAAAAATTTAATATAATTATTTGAAAACACTGACTGAGACATTTTGAGTATTTTAAAGTACTGTAAAATACTTGCTTAAAAAAAGTAGAAACAATTTAGCTGTTTTGGTGAAAACTTAATTGTTTTCAAGGCATGGTTGACCTGTGAATGGAATTGCTCATTTAAAATATCTGATACAATTTCACAGCAGTTTAGGTTAGTAGATGTTTTCATCCTGCGCATAATGAAAGGGTAGTACATTTGCCCACAGTGTAGTGTTGAGTCTTTGAACATTTTCAAAGCATTTTCCCAAAATATGTCAACGTGACATTTGTCAGAAAAAAATCAATCCATTTGCTGAGACAGAAAGTTGTGGCCGAATTAAGAATCAACAGCACACAGTAGATGAAAACGTCCCCAAAATAAAATAAGGGTTAATATAATAAGGAATTTAGATTTTTTAGAAACTGAAAGACAAGAACATTAAACGGCATTAGCTTTAAATTTCTAATCGTTGAATACGTTCATGGTGTACGCCAAACAGCAGATATAGCTTCGTTTCTTCACTTTCAATTACAAACTAGCTAATAGGCTAAAATATTAAACGAAAGGTAAAAAATGACCAAATACAACTTTTCATGTCAGTGTGTTACTGTTCTTACCTCACAGCGAAGAGTGTTTGTTTGGTGAACAATAAATCTCCGCCTATTTTGATTTGATTGGACAGCTCAGTCAGTTCGATGAGCTCTGGCAGAACAACGAGGGAGTCAAATATAAACGATATGAACACGAAATAAAAAAAAAAACACCTAAGAAACACATAAGAAAGACAACATTAGTGTAGCTTGCTTTGATTAAATGCTGGTTCTTTTAAAGTTTAAATATATGGCGCTTTCTAAGAAATATAAAAAAGTACAGGTAAATTAGCAGGCTCAGCAAGAAGGTTGCTGGTTCGAGCCCCAGCTTGGTCAGTTGCCATTTGTGTGTGGAGTTTGTATGCTTTCCCTGCGTTGACGTGGGTTTCCTCCGGGTGCTCCGGTTTCCCCCTCAGCCTAAAGACGTGGTACAGGTGAATTGAATAAACTAAATGGCAGAAGTGTATCTGTGTGGAGTGTATACATATATGGGTGATTCCCAGTGCTGGGTTGCAGCTGGAAGGGCATACGCTGCGTAAAATCATATGCTGGATAAGTTGGCGGTTCATTCTGCTGTGGCGATCCGATTAATAAAGGAAATAAGCCAAAAAGCAAATGAATAAATATAGCCACCTCGTGTCTTACCATAAACACACTATCACAAATGTTAAATACAAACCTTGTTCCATAAATGTTCATTTTCTTCCTTAAAACGCGGTTCCCTGTCCTCATGATGCTAAATATACTTTTAGGAAGTCAGCATTTCTAGTAGACATTTTCAAAATGAAACTTTTTTTGCCACATTGTATGGGGAAGAAAGAAAATGACTCAATAAAGTGACGATCTCATGTATTGCACAGACCTTGTTTTATTGCACTCAACAACATACAAATACCTTTAAGAATGTAGACAGAACTCTAACAAATGGTGAGACAATGAGCTGATTCAATCTGACTTCTAAAATGATTTAAAAAACTGGGAAAATGTGCAACAAACTTTACTCAGTCAGGCCATAACTTATATTATTTAGCCTAATATATATTTCATTTATCAGTTTCATTAACACAATTTTTCTTTAAGCACGAGTGGTGAGATGAAAATCTTCTGGACATTTCCAAAAATAAATAAAATTTTATTTTTGTTCATTAGTTTAAAAGAACCGCTAAACCACAACCAAGATATTTCTTTGACAAACGATGAGGGAGCTTTTAATACGCATCTTCTAAAAACTAAACAAACAGGCAGAACTCAAACATAAGCATGCTTAATTAAACGTCACTAATAACTTTAATGATAAATTACAACAATTAAAACACTGCTGTATCGAACTTAACCAACTCATTCAGCTAAAAATATTGGAAGCTTTTCATTATGAATATATCATATATTTATTATCATTATTTTTTTGTCACATAGACAGTAAGCAATAAATAATAACAACAACAATAATAAACTGATATTCCAATTGGATTTATATTTGGTGAAAAGACCAATTTAGGTCTGTTATTCAATGTCATTTATACACACCCTAGTGTGAAACTTATATTCAATAAACTACGAAGGCCTGTGTATAAAGATCACACACTGTTATATATTCAATTGATTGTTACGTCTTTATCGTCATAGATCATTGTGATGCAGTGGGGAGCAAAAGTAACTGTTTTATTATGACATATCAAAATGTGCAACAGACACCTCTAAGTGGCACTTTATAAAAAGCACGTATGTTTGGTACTGTATGTAAACACTTACCAAAGACGGGGATGTTTTTGGTTAATCGGTAATACTACAACAACTGTGTCAAGAATCTTTTCTTTTTCAAGAAACAACACAAAAATGAACAGACTGTTCTTAAATATACTGAAACAGGAAAATCCTCAAATCCTAAACCACAGACCTAAAGTCAAAAATAAATAAGGCAAAAGTAATGCAATAAATCCATTGTGTCTCTGTTATAAGAATTAATCAAACTCTTTTGTTAATATTAATAATAATAACACTTTTCCAGTATCTTATTTTTTTTCTTCGCAACATGCTTGAGTGTGACTTTAAGACTTCGAAATACAAATATGCAAAAGCGAGGTTAGAGGAAGTGTCCTGTGTGCTGTAAACATTGAATTCTGCTTATATAAATTCATCACATCTTGTAATTGAAATCGAGCTTTGTTTTTAGTTGAAGTACAAATGTTTCAGAGGTACAGTATGAAGTACAGTCTCCTTGAGTTTGTCAGAACTGTTGAACAGGTGATTGGCTGAAAGATGTGTGTAGGAATAGTGCACCCAAAAATGAAAATGTTTCACTCACCCCAGGCCATTCAAAGAGTACTTTTTACTATTCCTAGTGCAAGTGAATGGGGACCAACTTAAACAGTTTATGACTGTGCAAAATCCATATTAAGGCAGCCTATGAGTAATTCACAAGCTTTTCTACAAGACTTTTGACATGATGTACAGTTGAAGTCAGAATTATCAGCCCTCCTGTGAATTAATAATTTTTTTTTTATATTTGCCAAGTGAAGTTTGTTTACAATTAATTTGTTACAACTAATTTCGAGAGGATCACATGCTTATGATTTACCACGACTGGCCGCTCATTATCTAATCACGATCTCCCAATCATATGATTCCCCATCTACAATAAATAAAGTCAGTTCCAGTCCAAAGCTATCTTCGTATAGAAGAAAACCCTCCTTTCCTCAGATCGGGCGGCACGGCGGCTCAGTAGCTAGCACTGTCACCCCACAGCAAGAACACCGCCAGCCTGGTCCTTGTTTCTGTACGGAGTTTGTATATTCTCCCCGTGTCAGCGTGGGTTTACCCCGGGGCCTCCGGTTTCCTCCCACCATCCAAAGATACACATAATTCATAACAGATTAAACAATTCCGGCACTGGTCTAACTCCCTTCCTCCTCGGGTGTTTCCCTTAGCTGCTGCAGCCGGGGAGTTGGAGAGCTACCTAAGCTCAAGCACCCCTCTCGCTCTACGAATGGGGAGGGAGCCTTGGGCTCGAGGATTTCTTGAGCTCAGGGCTCTCTCCCGGCACAGCATGCCAAACATGCTTATATCAAATCATCAGCTAAGTGTGAACTCTTGAAATAATGTTTAACAGAGCAAGGAATTTTTCACAGTAATTCCTTTAACATTTGTTTTTTCTTCTGGAAAAAGTCTTACTTGTTTTATTTCGGCTAGAATAAAAGCAGTTAAAAAAAAACATTTTAAGGTCAATATTATTAGCCCCTTAAGCAATTTTTTTTTGATTGTCTACAGCAGTGGTTCTCAAGCTTTTTTCACCAAGTACCACCTCAGAAAAAAATGGTCTCTCCAAGTACCACCATAATAACCATTATTGAAGTACAGTAGTGTAGTAGGCCTAATTAAGCAGCTACAGCTCTGCACAGTTCAAAAACAAGGCAGATTAATTCTTCTAATTAACAATATTTATTATTGTCAGCCACCTAAATAAAAGGTTTAGCCTACTAAATGAAATTTACTGATCACATCGGTGTTATCGTACGCGTCAAAGGGTTAAAAGTGTGTTCATTTTTTTACTTTAATTATTCAGCGATTCCTCCGCGTACCACTAGAAGGAAGCTTGTGTACCACTACATGTACCACAGTTTGAGAACTACTGGTCTACAGAACAAACCACTGTTATACAATGACTTGCCTAATTACCCTAAACTTGCCTAGTTAACATAATTACCCTAGTTAAGCCTTTAAATGTCACTTTAAGCTAAATACTAGTATCTTAAAAAATATCAAGTCAAAAACTGTCATCATGGTAAAGATTAAAGAAATCTGTTATTAGAAATTAGTTATTAAAACTATTATGTTTAAAAATGTGTGGAAAAAAATCTTCCTTCCGTTAAACAGAAATTGAATAAAAAACAATAGGGGGGGGGGATGGGGGGGGGGCTAATAATTTAGAAGGGCTAATAATTCTGACTTCAACTGTTCATTGGTCCTTTTTTCCTGAAAACTACAAACTGCTTCACGATAGAAGACACTATTATTATTATTATTATTTTTGGCTAGGTCAGGGTATTGTGGATTATTTTTAGACTGCATAAATATAGATTACTGTCAGTTAAAATTGGTTGAAGGTCGCCACTAATGCATTAGATGGAGAAAAATCTCCTTGGCTGTCATACATCTAAGATGCCCTCAAGGTGAGTAAATAATCAGGAAATCTTCCTTTTTTGTGGCCTATTCCTTTAATCTACCGGAGCAGAGTAATAGTTCTCTGTATGTAACGTTCACTACTCTGGCTTCAAACCATTGTTGAAAAAAGAGCTACTAATAAGGCAGTGACTGGGGCTAAACAATGATTAACTAGGTCTAAATCTACCCTACAGCTAGGCTAAACATGGAAAGTGGGATTTAGAGTTTCTCAAAGCAGATGGAGCAGAGCAGGAATATGGCATACAGGAACATGAGCCCGAGGCCTAACCTCCGGTCCAGCCTCCAGTGGTTCAGGTGCACGCTCAGTACCTGCAAAGAACACACGCACAAATGTGTTTGACAAATATCAGAGTTTTGAGATTAGGAGAGACTTCTTACATTATGATTGATGAACTTACAGTGAGGAAAACAGAAGCAAGAAGGAGAATCACTGAGTACACCAGTCCCTTACTGTTAATGAAGACCTGGAGGAAGATCAAGAAGGAAAGCTGCATGAATTCAAATATTGATGCACACTTTGGATTTGGATTTGATTAAAATAAATAATTACACTAAAATAAACTAAATGATCGTTTCAGGTGATAATCAAAATTTAAAAAATAGACACGAGTGACTGAAAATAACAACATATTAAAATGGATCTAAAGCTAAAATAAAAATAAACTAAACTTAAGATTTAAAATTAATAATGATATATATGAAAAAAGTAAACATTTTTGACTAATATAATATAATATAATATAATATAATATAATATAATATAATATAATATAATATAATATAATATAATATAACATAGGGCGACACTATGGCTCAGTGGTTAGCACTGTCGCCTCACAGCAAGAAGGTCACCGGTTCGAGTCCTGGCTGGGTCAGTTGGAATTTCTGTGTGGAGTTCTCCCCGTGTTCGCACGACCCCTGATGAATAAAAGGACTAACCCGAAGGAAAATGAATGAATGAATAATATTTTGAAAAAATTATACGATTCAACCATGGGACAAAAAAGGCAATTGTGACTTCTTAAACTTACAATTGTGAGTTTAAATGTTTATTGAGTTTGAATATAAAAATTTTCTTGCAATAAAAATCTATAATAACAAAAAAAAATTTTGCGCAAAATTTCAGAACAATTTAAAAACAATTCTAAGTTTATATCACAATTCAGGATTTTTTTCTATCTTGGAATTCTGACTTTTTGTTCCTATTTAAACACACTTAAATATACGGCCAATTAAATATATTAAAAAAATAAT
>CAIGQQ010038942.1:10887528-10899885 GCA_903798035.1 Danio albolineatus
GTCAATATATATATATATATATATTGACAAAGACTAAACGCTAATAAAATCATGAACTTTAGAACTCTAATATTCACTTCCTACATTCAATACGTATAATAAGCTTGCTAGTTTATATTCCAGGTTGAGTAACTGCTGTATCAGCTGTCTGTCGTCCCATCCAGACGTGCAGAAAGCGAGCGAGCGTCCAGCCAGTACCTCAGTGATGAGCATGCGTCCGGCCATGCTGAGGCGAGTGCGGGGAGAGAAGTGAGGCGTGATCATGACGCGGAGGCTTGCCTCTGAGAAAGAGAACTGGTGAGGGTGAAGACTCATCAGCTCATCCACCATTACCACCGGGGAGTCCTGGCCACCTGCATTCTGCCCTGACAGACAAGACAGAAAGAGATGTCATGCTTTATATATAATGCAGAATCACACAGTGTGATCCACGGAGATTCCTTCATCCGCACCACTGCTGGGCAAGTTACTTCAAAAAACTAATTCATTACTAATTGCATTACTACAGTATAATGGTATTTAAAGTACTTTTGCAGTTATTTAATTAATTAAGTAATTTAAATACGTGACTTAATACTACAGAAAATGACTATAAAGTCAAATAGGGCCTTTAAAAAAAGGTAATGCTTAAAGTTTTTGTGAACCAGAAGTTGCCAAGACTTATTTCAGTATGTTAAATGGAATATAAATAGAATATTGAGTAGTGGGTGAGGTTTCTTTTGTGTATCATATAAACAATACAACAATACAATAAGCATTATAAAATGTCACATTTTGATTTCATGTGGAAAAGTTAAACATACTGTATCAAAATTCAAAGTAATCACCACATGTTAAACACATCGTATAAAGTCAATGATGTACTGTATAGCTCAATTCAATGTTTCTTAAGCATGTTCTGGGCAAATTTACTACCCTTTCGTTATGTTTGTGGCTGTGTATGTTTTTGTTTCGGTTTCAGTTTTTGCCCCACTGACTTCCATTACAAAGACGATTTATGATTGCAAAGCCATGACAACCATATAATGATGGATTTCTGTCTTCCCCTGTTGGGAAGAGGTAACATTTTAAATTTTTACTGTTGATCATTAGTTGTAGTGCAAAAAAAGTATAGTTTCTACCTTCTATATGGAATATAGTGTGTGTGTGTCTGTGCGTGCATGTGTGAGAGTGTAAGAGAAACCTTTGCACACTAATCTTGATATGTCTGAGAAAACCCAAATTAGCCCCTCAACTCTCAGAACATAGTAAGTGTGTTTATGAACACACACACTGTAATCTGCTGTTTTACTCCATAGAAAAGCCAGAAATGTTTTTGCACAGACTTATCTAAAGGGTTAATGCTGTCTACTAATGATCAACAGTAAAAAATACACATTTTACCTCTTCCCAACAGTGAAAACCACCAACAATCAAGAATGCATGATCACATGTATATGCTATCATGGTTGTGCAATCAAAATAAAATTATAATCATTAATGAAGTCAAGGGGGCAAAAACAGCCCCAAGCATAACTAAAGGCCCAAGCATAACTAAAGGGTAGTCAATTTGAACAGAACACAAGGGTGTGTATTATAAGAACCCTATTAAGTAAAAATAAATCCCTTGCTTTTCCATTGCATAAGTTATTTGTAACTAATTCATAATACATACTTTGTAACTAATTACACCCAACACTGATCCACACATACAAACACACACACACACACACACACACCTTTCTTCAGGAGGATCATGGAGGTGTCACAGTGTGGGCTTGCCTCTCCTACAGACACATCCCTGCGCAGACTGCTGACCAAACACGGCTGACCCGGTATACCAAACCTCTGCTCGACCCAGCCCCAAATTTGACTGTTAAACCTTTGAAATAGACACACATACATATTCATATCAGCGCATATCATGAGAAAATGTAATAGCAGAGGAGAACAAAGCAATTGGGTATGTCCTTCGCTGCGCACAACAATCAAAAACAGCACATCTTGAGGAACTAAAAGCATTCACAGCAGGATTATTCCCTGAACGTCAGCCTGTGAGTGAATCACAAAAGTGGTACTAATTTGATCTAATAGAAACCCATTATATAACCTCACAGTCAAATCCCACAGTGAATTATTCTTGCGGATTTGACATTCAGGCACGACTATATTTTATAATCATTCATTCATTCTTTCGTTTTTCTTTGGCTTAGTCCCTTATTTATCAGGGGTTGCCACAGCAGAATGAACCACCAACTATTCCAGCATATGTTTTTACACAGTGGATGCCCTTCCAGCTGCAACCCAGTACACCCATACACTCTCACATTCACACGCACATACACTATGGCCAATACTGCTTACCAAATTCACCTATATTCACCACCTGTGTTGGAAACCACTGCACCCAGAGGAAACCCACGCGAACAAGGAGAGAACAAGCAAACTCCACACAGAAATACCAACTGACCCAGCCGGGACTCGAACCAGCGACCTTCTTGCTGTGAGGTGACAGTGCTAACCACTGAGCCACAGTGCTGCCTCTATTTAATATGTTTAAATAGTTAAAAAATGCTTTAAAAAAGTAAAACACTCACTTCATGATGAGGATGTAAACACCATACATGGATATGAGGATTATAGTCTCCCACCTGCAACAGCGATGTAAAATGAAAAATAGCACGATTCACTAAAATGTAAATAATCATTATTACAGCTTCTCAGCCACACTCACCAGATTACTTTTTCATCATATATGATCTGAAATACACAAATACACAAAAAACAGCCTCAATTTAGTGTGACTAGAAAATGTAAAACACAAACAGAACCTGAAAAATGAAAGTCCTGCTTACCAGAATCAATGCCAGCACAGAGAGGATGTAGAAAATAGAGTCACGGAAGAGCGGCCACCAGGTCAAAGTGATGGTCTGTGGAGCGGTTTATATTTAGCATAGTCTTTCTAAATATTTATTGTTTTAAATACCCATATACTGTACTACCTGTCCAGCAAATATCCCACAAACTCCGATGATGATCAAGATGTTGAAGACAGCAGATCCCACGATAGTTCCTACACCTAGATCTCCCTTGGTGATGAAGACGCCTGATATTAAGAGACAACTGTTTATCAATGACTTATTTATAGAGGGAGATTCATTTAAAAAAGCATCGCTAGACGTCACTGACCAATCAACGATGTGAAAAGCTCAGGGGCGGAGCTTCCTGCTGCCATAAAGGTGGCACCGGCAACATCTTCACTGAGGTGCAGATTCTGAAGATACAAACTCCAGCTGAGAATACGGTCTGATTTTTCTACAGTAATTTTGAAGGTTATTATGAGAACGATTTACACTTACCTCACAGATTTTTTCCAGAGAGGGGACAAAGAAGACATCACAGACAATAGCAAGGGCATAGAACATATAAACCGCCTGTGGAGGAGCAGACGGAAGACGGTAGAGATTCAGTAAGTGTTGTCAAAGGCTAAACTGTATCAGAGGATTTCATTTTTAGTTATCATTTTGATTTTTGCTACACGTTCTATTAAAGAACAAGTATATTTATTTATTGAATAGAAAATTTCACAAACAAGCAGTGTAAAAAATGATTGTAATTTTACCAGTAAAATACTGTAAAAGTGCCATGATAAAAACTTGTTAAATGGTCAGTTCTCACTATATCCATTGAAAAAAATGTATATTTGATTTTAATTTACTGTTTTCTTCTTGTTTTTTTCTACATAAAGGTTCAGTGAAATTAAAATAACCTTATTTAGATGTTCGTAACAGTATGTTAGTCTTAAAGTATATCTATAAGCTAGTGTGTTACAAAACAATGACAATATTCGCATTTAGAAGATATAAACAGATCCTAAACGGATCAACGATTTTTTTCTTTCACGTCACCTCTTACTTCAGTTTCTCATCAAATCTTGACCAATCAAATGCTCTCTATTATCTGACCTCCCCGCCTCCTTTAACACGCTTCTCATTTGCTTTTTTATTTGATGCACTTGAGCTCAACCACTCTCAATGGCAGAGCAAAACGCTATTGGTTGTTTTTTTTAAAGGGGAGGAGATACTCTATGTCCCGCCCTCTCTTCATTTTTCAGTTGACATTACATCAAACATCGAATAAAATATGCACATGTCAAAGCACTTCACATGACCTTTAAGGATTTATGTTATATCTAATGTTGTTAAATAAATGTTCATCTCTTGATTTTAATGGTTGTCAGTGTATTACAAAGAACAGAGATCGATACATCAGTACTTGGTATTACATTTTTAAAAATGTTTCTCATAGTTTACAAGTAACTAGTATTCAAGTAAAATTTAAAACCTGTATTTAAACCTGCTAAATACTGCAAACAAAAAAAAGAAAAGCCACACTTTTATGAATGTATTTGTTGATTGTATTTTTTTAATTGTTTTTTTTTAAAGTCTGCAATTATTTGATCAGTAATACAGTACATCCATTAATATCCTGAAATATTGCATCAATTTTCTGTTTTGTGCTTATATATTTTGAAATGTAATTTATTCCTGCGCTTTAAAGCAGAATTGTCAGCAGCATTACTCCAGTCTTCGTTGTCGCAATTTGGTGCTCATGAAATGATCAATGTTGAAATGTTTTTTAAATGTACATTTAATTATAAAGATGTCAAAAAGTCGCAACAACAGAATTAAATTGATCTCTCTGGGAACATTGTAAACGTCTTCACAGTCACTTCTTATCGATTTAATGCATCCTTGCTGAATAAAAGTATTTTTTTTATTTCCAAAAAAACATACTGACTTTAAACTTTTGATGAAGGCTTTCAGTTTTCTGTATAAGTATCACAACAGTGTATCATACTTACACAAAACACGTGCAGTAGAATTGCCCCATGCCTCCTCTGTCCTTTAGTAAAGATGTCCTCTGGGAATTCATGGATAGCTGAGTGGAAAATATTTGACAATGAACACACAAGTAGAAAGAAAACACCAGTAGGAATTTAGCATAGAGAAACGATGCAATATATAAAGCAAGGCTCAAAATATTTGGAAACCCTTTCAAACACTAGCTTCACAGCCTTGGTCTGAAATGAAAGTGCTGCTTCAGATATCACACATTAGCACTTGCGTTAAAGGTCACAAGGAAAAGGTTTTGACAGTCCGACAGTGCAGCAGCTATTTAAACTCATTCTACATTAAAGAGGTCTCTTGATGGTCATTATATTGTATAAGAATAGGTTAAAATGCTTATGTTGCAGAGCTGTTGAATCTTTGATTCTGATTGGCTGATGAACATTCAAATTTCTGCAGTTATTGTCAGAAAAATGCAAAACAGTTGCAGGCAGGTCTAGACCGCAATAACAGTTCTATTTCACTACATGAATGATGTCAGCTATTTGAACGCATACAACAGTCAACAAATTTAATTTAAACAATAAATAAATAATAATAAAAAAAAGCTTTGGATGAGATTTGAAAGAAACTAAACCACAAATCAGAAAAAAGTTCGGACAGTATGGAAAACGCAAATAAAAACGAAAGTAGTAATTTCTAAATTTACTTTGACCTGTATTTCATTGCAGACAAAACAACAAACATTATTTAATGTGTTTTTTTTTTCTCTCGAAATGAACACGCATTCCAATTTTGGTTGAACAGAAGCAATTTAGGGCTAGTAATCAGGTAAACTGGTTAAATATACCGTGCATAACATAACTAAAAGATTCAAGGAACCTGGAGGAATTTCAGTTTGTAAAGGACAATGACGCAAGCCTAAGCTGAACAACCGTGATCTCCGATCCCTCAGGCAGTAGTGCAACAAGAATCGTCATTGATATACAGTATATGCGATATCACCACATGGGCTCAGGACCACTTTGGCAAACCTTTAACAAGTACCACAATACGTAGTTACATCCACAAATGCCAGAGAAAACTGTACTGTGCCAAAAGGAATCCCTATGTTAACAGTGTCCAGAAGTGATGTAGACTTATCTGGGCTCGGAGGCATCTGCGATCACACAACATGTACTGTGGTCAGATGAATCAGTATTTCAGGTTTTTTGAAGAGCAAAATGTGACAACGAAGACCCCATACTGTTGCTCACCTTGTTTGCATGACGAATATGACAAAATAACACCTGAAACACTTCATAACTAGGTGTCTTCAGTTCCTAAATGTCTTTTAAGTGCTGTAATATGTGTTTATTTAAATGTATACATATAAATACATTAAATAATGTGCTGTTGTATTGTTTGCAATGAATTACAAGTCAATATAAGTTTAGAAATCACTTCGTACCATCCCAACTTTTTCTGATTTGGGGTTGTGGTGAGGGTTACCACTTTTAATACAAAAAAATAAGGGACGCATGCTGCAGAGGGAGCACAGGCCCAATAGCATGACAGTGGTGGTAAATCGCAACTTAAAATATGTTTTCAGGAAAGTATGAACACTTGGACACTAAAATAAATAGTGTTTTATTGAAATCTGTGTAAACAGATGCAGTCAGTCTTTCTCTTTTACAACTCAACAGACTTATCTAATGATCATATAATCGTAGCTGAACACATAGGCATAGCTGACAATAATTAACATAGACCAAAATGGGTTAAACAAAGCATGACAGTAACCACAAAACAGGCTTTGGATAAGCAATTTTTGCAGTAACACCAATCCAAATATGGAAACGGCACATAAACTAGCTAGTAAAGTTTTTAATATAGCCTGTTTCTAATTTTAAAATATGGAAAGTTGCAATTTACTAGTTTATTTTTTTTACATGAGCATTATGTTGTTTATTAATGTTATAAGTGTTTCCTATAATAAATTAATGCTTATGTGTCTGACTTAACTATAATAAACGAATCATAATATTACATTGGAATGTGATCCACTTACATTGTATTTAAAGAATTTTTACAAATTACAATGTGTGACCCAGTGTGTGAAAACCAGGCCAAATCTAAGTTTGATTTATCCATTAATTTCACTGTGATTTCAGTTGTTGACATGGTTTTACTGAGTTAGTATTAAATACATATGTTTTTATTATTTTCACAGACTGTTCTTTATTTCATGTAGAAAACAGTAAACCTGTCTCGTATTGATTCAAAACAGGACATGCAGTTTCATTATCAAATACATGACAATTCTGTATTTTAAGGGACGATTGGCAACCCTAGTTGTGGGGAACAATGAACAATGAGCAATGTCTTTAGGTGTGGTAACCATAAACACAAAATAAAACAGCAGATGATTGGATAAAATAAAACCAAAACACAGAGTAGAAGACGTTATTTAATCAGTGAAAAGACTGAGCTAGGTAGTGTTGCGCTTTCTCACTTCATTGATGTCGGCCTTATCAAGAGAATGTGCTCCATTTAACTTAAGGTTGTTAAGAAGCTTTTGTCTTTGGTAACTAAGTGGCAATTGAATTGACCAGCCTTTTTCGCTAATCTGTAATAGTGCAGAGAGGCCAGGAAGAGTGCGCCCAGTTAAATCAGAGGACTGGTAATACTTGAGCTTCTTGAGATGCAATCAGCGTGAAGACTGTTCTTGCTCTGACTGCCTTAAAGAGGCCATCTGTCTAATAAACAGGCCTAAAATAAAAACACAGGGGAGGAAGTGACACCCCTTTAAATGCATGGATTAATAACGTCCACAGCTTTTCTGTTTAAACTTATCGAATAAAAATAATACAGACTTCGCACCTAATTTGCTACATACACTCTTTCAATTTATTTCCAAAAGAGGGTTTTTGCAGACTCTATAAAACTCAGACCTTTCAGTCAACAGCTCTTCAAAGAACCATTTATTTCTTAGAGTGAAAAATATATTAAAAGACTTTCTGCAATGTAAAGGTTGCATGGGCATTGTAGGTTCTTCATGGAACCATTATTTTAAAGAATGTACATTATTTCTTTTAAAAATGCAGTTTACTAGATAATATGCCAGATATAACAGGGAATATGTCTTAATTATTCTGAGCAATGCTATTATATCTGTTATCACAATGCATAGCTGGGACCAGCAGCTGCTCAGTTTCATCCCAGATTAAATTTACCAGGGGCTCCTTTATTGAATTTCATAAATCAGAAGGATTTATGAATAATTAAAGGGTTTTAAGAGCTTTTAGAGCATTACATTTGATTGCATTTGTCCTCCACAAGTGATCTGCTGCTCAGCCTACACTAGTTACATAATACCATCTAATACCGTTCTTATATGTTTACTAATTAGTATTGTTATGTAAGAAATTATAATAATATGCACAACTTACAAATTAAATGTCATCAAAATTTTAATCACTATCAGATCAGCCATGTGATATGTAAAATTGCAACATTTACTCTGAATCGCAATATGATGACCAAAATGCAATCTTAAATAATTTTATGTCATTTAAAACGCCCATGAACGGGGTATCCATTCATGGGCATTTTAAATGACATAAATTATTTAAGATTGCACATTCAGTGTTTCTAGGCAAAGATAAACTTCCAGTGAAAGGTTTATGTAACTTTTTTCCATTTGACAAGGTTCCCTTTACAGCACTGATGTTGTAATGTTTTAAAATACAATCAGTTAAACATCCTTAGGGATTCATTTAGTTGTTCAAGTGTAAAACAAGATGAAAGACAACGTAAATGCAAGTGCCATCAGTAGCAGCAGGTTCCATGTTTTCATGGTTCCAAAATATGGTTCCATGTTTTAAAGACACAGTGTGGAAAAATGGAATTTAATGCAGCGCTCCATGTGCATATGCCAAGTCAAAAGGTTCCAAACGCAAGATTGCTCAAGCAACAAAATGATAAATACACCAGAGAAAGAACTTGTGCATGCCACATTGTCAATGTACTGAGTGATGTACTGTATAAAAAATAAATAAAATGGTTCCACACTATTGATTTGTGTTGGGACAACATGAAGTAATTGAGTTAACTTTTTTTTTTTAAATTTAGGTGGATTGAAAAAAAAAAAAATAAGTTGACCCCTCAAACAACTGCGCTGTTTCAGCTCATTTTCAATAAGTAGTTTGAACCAACAGCAAACATCATTTTTTGATATGTACAGATTTGATAATTTCTTACATTTCTACATCGTAAAAAATGCAGGGTTGCACACAATTCATTCATGTTGTCCCGACACAAATCCATTAAGTTACCGTAACTATTTTAAGTAAATTAAACATAAAAAAAACGTTTCCCCCAAAAATCTCCAGAATTGTTTTGTTTTAGCTCATTTTAAATAGTTTAAATAAGCAGCAAAAATCTTTTTTTGAGTATATCACTGCAATACGCAAAACTTACTTCTATGTCTTATACAGTATGAGCAACGTCTATAAAAGTGCACTCAAAAACAAACAAACAAAAAAAAACTCATTGGATGAACTCAAAATTACATGCAATTGAGTTGGCCCAACATGATTTGATCAAATAAAAAGTTTAAATGCATTTGTATTTTTATTTAACTGAAACTCAAAGGTCTGATATCTTATGTGTCGTACATTTCAAAATCTCTTAGTTTTATTTGAAGTTATCCTAAATGCCATTTTAAGCATAATTCATGAGTTACACATACAGTTGATTGAGACTGATCTCAGAACTAATTTTAGGACAGATATTGCTCACTAAGCAAAGCAGCAATCTGCATTTTTACTAATTAAGCTGCCAACATCTAAAGCATGAGTGATTCTGCAAAACTCAAAACACTACATGAAAATCTTCTAGCTCTAACTAAAGTGAAGATTAAACTCTGACAAGTCTTTCTATTAACTTTAAACACCTAAGATGACTTTTATTGTCAACATTTGCCTCCCCTTTCAACCCCATGCAAAGCATGCTGGGAACTACGAATGCCCTAGCCAGGTAGTTGGACCAACACAATTCCTTCATGTTGTCCCAACACGAAACACTTAAGTCAACTAAATGATTAACAAATTTAAGTGGACTGAACATAAAACATAAATTGACCAAAAGAAATGACAATAATTGTGTTGCTTCAGCTCATTTTAAACAGGTACTTTGAACAAGCAGCAGTAATCATTTATTTCAGTCTGGTGCATTTCAAAGAGGTCCAAAAAAAGAGGATTGAAAAGATCTAACTGACTGTCTTGCTTCACATGTATTTAAGTTTATATATTGCATATTTATGTAACATCATAAGTGGACTTCAGAGAACATTATAAAATGAAAATGAATAAATGCAGCTCATAGCGCTGCTGTGAAACACCTCTGTTGATGACTAATTTGCGCAGTTGATAAAAAGGCCGCATGACGTATCTCTCTAAAGTAGCACACTTTGAATGCTTAAAACAGACTATTCTCTGTTCTGAAATTAGGGATTCCGTTGCTTGGTAACACAAGCCTCAAAGGGGGCTCGGCTATGAAGAGGGCACCTGTCTGCATCATTTCACTGAATGAGGAGGCGCGAGGGGAGATAGCGAGATATAGACGGATGTGATTCATAGAGACAGAGAGAGATAAAGAGAGAGATTCACTCACCAGCTCTGGGTGTACTGGATGTCTGGTTCTCCTCTATGATCTGCTGGGTTAGTTTACGGCGGGCCCAGTTCAGGTCCGATTCTTCTTTGGAATGTTCTGTAACAATGCAGAACACGTTAATGTTCTGTGGAATGAACTGACAATTTTTCTAGCAATTGTTTTATACTGTGAATGCCCTTCTAGACGCAACCCGAGAGAACAACCCTCAGTGCTGGGAAACACCCACACACTCTCCCATTCACACACTATGGACAATTTAGTTTATTCAATTCACCTATACCACATATCTATGGACTGTGAGGAAAATCGAAGCACCCGGAGGCAACTCTCGCAGACAATGGTGTAATTTTAAATATTTTTTGATGTGCTTTACCACTCCTCTATGGCTGTACTCTAAAAAAATTCAGCATTTCTGACCCGCTGTGTCCAACTTCAACTCCAACTCATTTAAAAATAGGTGAATGATTGAGGCAATCAGAATGCTTCCTCCCAACCTCTCAAGTCACCATGGAAACCAGATCCAAAAGCTGTGATTAATGAGTGGTCTGGAACTGGATCAGAGCCTGGAGAGGGTGTGGTTTTACTCAAGAACCTAATGACAAAGATAGTTCTCATTTGCATATGCGAAGTAATCAGTTCCAAATATAACCGCAATAGACTATCTGCTTACAAATATTAGATAAAGGCAATAGCACGGTAGTGATTATTAAAATTTAGCATGATTGATGCATAACAACATGGTAAAACAGTAAATATCTTTTAATTTAATTTTCATTTCAATTCTATGATGCATATTTATTTAGTTTTTTTTTTAGTGGTGATCATGGTGGTATAATTTATCTGTTTTTTTGACATAACCATAGATCCACGTCACCACATGCACTGTGCTTGACATGGTGATGTTGTCGTCTATTATTAAAGTGCAGCTCCAGTTTGCAAAAATTGACATTCGTTTCATTCAGCTGAAAATTCTAGCGCTACTGTTTTAGGCTCTGCTTAACATTCAGACTCGACCTCCCTGAGGAACTCATTACTCACTCAGACAAAGCTATAAAAGTTAAAGGCACTGTGAAGAGATCAAATAATAAGCAACAAAGGGGAATGACAACCCAGAAGCAGGTCACATTTTGCAGTTTTTTTCCCCCTCGTCTCTGTCAGCATCTGTTTGTGCTTTTCGACAGGGTGCTGAAATGTCAGCTCTGGTGCAGCTCATTGGGTGGCTGATATGTCCTGAGGTGTTCTACTCCATACTCAATCCTGAACAGCTTCGATTTATTTTCTATTTTTTATAGATTATATTAAGTTTTAGAGAGAATTAAAATGTTTTTTTCATTACATTACATTACATTACCAAGAAAGTGATGATGAGTTCATTTCTATTAATAATTATTTTATAAGCATATATTACATCATATTCATTTAAAAAGAAAGCTTAATACAAAAACAAACAAACTTGAAGCTATTTACTAGTCTTGATCATTCATTAAATGCAGGTCAATGAATACCAGCACTTTAAGAGTCTGTCTGTCTGTCTGTCTATCAGTTCGTCCATCCATATATACTATTTATCCATCCATCCATCCATCTATCTGTCCATCCATATATACTATCCATCCATACTATCTATCAATCCATCCATCTATCTATCCATCTTTTCATCCATCCACCCATCCGTATATACTATCCATCTATTTGATCCATTCATCCATCCATCCGTATCTACTATCCATTCATCCATCTATCCGTATATTCAGTCCATCCATACACTGTATACCACCCATCCATTTATCTGTGTCCATCTATCTGTCCATCTATCTGTCCATCTGTCCATCTATCTATCTATCTATCTATCTATCTATCTATCTATCTATCT